>JAJNNY010000001.1:1200000-1557369 GCA_022453515.1 Astrocystis sublimbata | reverse complement strand
GTACGTTGCACAACGATACTTAATCTGGTTCTCAACAACAGTGCGGTTATCGCATCACCAGGGCAGTTGTGTGAGTGAAGGTATCTTCTAGCTATCCCTCCTATGGAGGGTTGCTTAACGTCAAATAGGAGTTCACGTCTTGAGGTTTGCTTGGTAGTTTCAATATGCTGTATCATAATATGTCCAGTGTTACTATGCTAGCTGAAGCCTGAAGGTCACGCTGCTACCCTCCTCTAGAGAGGGGGTGTTACTGAAGCATTTAAATACGTATGAGGTTCGATGACAGAATGAGAACGAGGGGACATAAAGGCAAATGTCGGATCACTGACGCCACTTTGCTACTGAATTATATGTGAGCGTTGGCTATAAGCATATATGCTCACTTGGATGTTTACAGAGTCAATAGCCTGTGCTATATCGATTTAACAACTATCTAGGTGGCATCTACTTACTGGTGGTGAGGTGGTATGTGAGCCCCTACACGTATTGCACTGGTTCCCGAAGACTTCATCATGAGTTATCAGGGTTTTGATTATATTCTAGGACCTCTAATGTATGATCATCAAAGATGTGTCAATTATCATTGTCGAAATTCATAAAGCATCTCACGAAGGCGAGTTAAATTCTTATAATTTCGTATCATAGAAAATACTAGTCAAGTCCGGTTTACAAGAGGTATATGACTTTGATAAAACAGTTCAATGTGCAAGGGATATATATATCTCTGTAGGGAGCCTTGTAAGATCGATACTTGTTCCCATGTCGAGACAAGAACGAGATTTCGATTGTATGGCGACTTGAGGGTTGTGGCACCAAGGGACTGATTCCTCCTGGTAAAATAACAACTTCTATCCAAAGAAAGCCATGGGTATTTGCGTTCCATATGTTGTCTTTTTGCCCCCCCCTGACAGCACCTAGTCGTCGCAAAGACGCCTCTGGCGAGATGCCTCCTTCTACCACTTTGCTGGGCTCGCCTCCACATCAAAATCTACCTAGGTACATGATAGGCGTTGGCTTTACGCCCCGGAGCAATGCGCTAAGGCACTGCTAGCGTTAGGTCCAGGAACCCCGATCCCTGCTCATTCCGAATCCGGTAAGTGGGTGATGTCACTACTGCCACTGAGCGGGAACTTACGATAGCTCCGACCAGTCACAAGGCTTGTATTACAAGCTCGACTTGAGCTTGAGCGTCAACATCACAGCATTCAGGCACAATGCGGTACCTCTGTTGTCACCATTGCTGAGACTGACGGCGGGTAAGACAGATAGATACATGGCAGTACCTCTAAGCACTTACCAGTGGCCCCTCCAGCGCCCAGCATCATCCCCGGCAACTCGATGACACCACCATAAGTTGAAGACACCCATTGGGCAGGACTGTTGTCTCGTCTCATCTCGTTCGATGTAGATAGAGATGTATGGGTAATATGCGAGTCCGACCGCCTCCTTGTGTGTCAATTCCCTCACTCCCACTTCCGTTTGCATTTGCCCATACCCATCCATCGCCCATCCATCTCCCCGCCTCTGCCGACTCTTCTCTCCAAGACACTATTCCATGAATCAAGCTCGTGTTGCCTTCTCGCACCTCAGAGCACCCCGCGTCTTCACGCTTCCCAGGCCCCACTTGACCAACCTGAAGACATATCCACGACCGTTTGCATTTACCGCCGCACCATCACACAGAGCCATGTCCGAGTACAAGCTCAAGGACGCTTCGGCGCTGTCGCTACAGCTCGGCGAAGAAGGAAATCGAGGTGGAAGGCATCGAGGGCGGAAAGATCCTGCTGCTCAATGCCGGCAACGGCAAACTACATGCAATCGGCACCAAATGCACGCACTACGGCGCCCTTGGTGAACGGTGTCTACGTGCCTAAGACTGGCCGAATCACTTGCCCTTGGCACGGAGGTCAGCTCGAACCCCTTCCATGATCAAGTAACTAGTAATCTTCTTCTGCTAACATGCTGCGCGTTTGACAGCCTGTTTCAATGCCAAGACCGGTGATGTAGAGGATGCGCCGGCTCTGGACGCACTCACCACCTTCGAAGTCGTAGAGCGAGATGGTGCCCTCTACATCAAGGGCGAAGAAGCAGCCATCAAGTCCGGACGAAGACAGCCTAACATCAGATGCCGTGGTGGTGTCAACACCTCTGAATCCGATCGCGTTGTCGTTGTGGGTGGCGGCAGTGCTACCATTGCTGCTGTCGAGGCGCTTAGAGATGGCGGGTTTTCCGGCTCCGTCACCGTCGTGACCAAAGAGGGCTACCTGCCCATAGATCGGACCAAACTCTCAAAAGCCTTGTTGACCGACGTAGAGAAGGCACAGTGGAGAAACGCCGAGTTCTTCAGACCGGATCATCGATTTCGTCGAGGATGAAGTCACCGACGTTGATTTTAGCAACAAGTCCCGTTGCCACCGAGAGCGGGTCGAAGCTCACATACGGCAAGCTGATCCTTGCTACTGGCGGCACGCCCCGAAACCTTCCCCTACAAGGTTTTAAGGTGCTTGAGAAACATCTTCGTGCTCAGAACTTTGCACGACGCCAAGAAAATTGTGGATGCGATCGGAGAAAGGGCAAGAAGATTGTCGTGGTCGGTAGCAGCTTCATTGGCATGGAAATCGCCAATGCTACGGCCGCAGACAACAGCGTTGCTGTCATTGGCATGGAAAGCACCCCGCTGGAGAGGGTGTTGGGCAAGGAGGTTGGCGCCGGGTTGCAAAAGGGACTCGAAGGAAAGGGGATCAAGTTCTACATGTCGGCAAGCGTTGACAAGGCCGAGCCTTCGGCCGCTGATCCTTCCAAAGTCGGCTCCGTATTGCTGAAGGACGGCACCAAACTCGAGGCGGATCTCGTCATCCTCGGCGTCGGCGTCGCCCCGGCCACCGAATTTCTGAAAGACAGCAAGGTTGTACGTCTCGAGGAGGATGATCACTCAAGACAGACGACAATTTCCTCGTCGCTGGTCTGAAGGACGTCTACGCCATTGGTGACATCGCAACCTACCCATACCACGGCCCAGGTGGTGAAGGCAAGCCCACAAGGATCGAGCACTGGGACGTAGCACAGAACCAAGGCCGGAGCGTCGCAAAGCACATCATCAGACCTTCGGCGAAGCCCGAATTCTTCACGCCCGTTTTCTGGAGTGCGTTGACTGGGCCAGTTGCGCTATTGTGGAAATACCGTCAACGGCTGGGATGACCTCGTACTATCCGGTGACCCGGGAGAGGGCAAGTTCGTTGCCTATTACTGCAAGGGTGAGACCGTGGTGGCGGTAGCGAGTATGGGCCGAGACCCGGCCATGACGAAATCAGCCGAGTTGATGAGAGATGGGGCCATGCCATCGAAGAGTCAACTTAAGGACGGTCTGGACGTCTTTAGACGTGGCATTTGCGACCTAAGAACCAACCCTATTCAAACTTGACAGGCGCCGAGAGCTGAAACCGGTACCGAATCATTTAGTCATAATCCAGCCGTTTCTATGCAGCATACCAAAACAAATTGTTGTTCAAGTATTTCACATAATCTGGTGAATCGTCCTCACTGGCGACAGCGGTGAACATTCCTATCAATCCAAAGGGGCTGACAATGTGAATGCATGTACCGATATTCGATCGGGAACCTTAACCTGGTGGCCGGGACGCTTCGGTACTTGGGGACCAGGGCGCAACGTTAGATATCTCCCACATAACCGAAGCCGGAGCGAAAAGCCCACCATTACAACAGCGTTGCCAATCGGTAATTACCAGAACGGTTGGCAGCGTAAACTGGGGAATCCAAGCTACGCTAATGGTTCACGATACAAGCGGCTAACACCCCAATTCAGAACCGTTATACGTGGAAGAGTATCGACGATAGTTCATGCGGTAGGGATGCGATCAACATCCAGGTTCAACAATGTACGATAATAGGTACATTAATATGCGGTACGGTAAGGTGAGAATGCAGGACTGTCGTCATCCCGCCCTTGCAGTTGACACAACTGGTACATGCAGTCCCATGTTGCGTCAGCGTTGCGACCCTTGGGGATTCTGACAGCTCGACTATCGTCTCCACCAGGGAGGACACCAGGTAGGCGGCTCCAGGGTCATTCGCCAACGAGGGGCTCGGTATGCTCCCTGAGCAGGAAAGGGAGCGGTGGCGTGGACGGGCAGTTGACGAGCAGTGGATGCGAACACCTGCACTTGACGCCAAGAGCATCCGAGTGTGACATGTCCAAGTGACAACAACGCTGCGGTGCAGACGAGTGCGGGACGCAGTGCAGCTCACCCAAACAACAGCAGCGCACGCAAGGTGCCACGCCACGTCCAGGGTCAGCATCTCGTGGGACCAGCCTCCTCTTTTCCCTCTCCTTCTCGCTCTTGGGTTTTTTCTTTTCCTTCTCCCTTTCTTTTCTCTCTAATTTCTCGTGACCTCGTTGCGTCTCCTCTGTTATTAACACTACTCTCTCATCTTGTTATTGACAGAGTAGTTGCGATTTACCCGTTACGGGTTGTTCCGATTGATGCCGCATGCGCGATCCCGGCATCCCGGGCGGTCAAGGTACGAATGATTGATACATGTATGTATGATTGATCGACCTGCCTAAGATTAGGTACGTACTGCCATGTCCTTATGTGTACTAGCGCCGTAGCTGGGCCAGGACTCGACGCGAGATCCGAATTACCCCCAAATGTTTACCTTGTCGGGCGTGCCGCAATTTCACAAGCAACAAGCCAGCTCCTGGCTTTTCCATGGTCCAGGGCCCTTGCGGGGAGAGACATGGCCGGAAAAGAGCGGATTGAGGCAAAAAAACGAACAGAGACATTGTCTCTTCGTATTACCTCTTAGCATTCATTGCATTGCATTGCCCTCCAGAGAAGTCCGCCTCTGGTGTCAGCCTTGACCGGAAAGGGGCATTATTCATCCCCAAGACATTGTGTTCAACACAACGTCGTTCAATCCTCCCTCGCTACAACGCCGCTCACGGCCCTGGCATCCTGACTTCCTGATCTCGACCCGGACAACAATGCTATCATAAGACGTCGTCGACAAGACTTCCCAGCATGCCCGTCGCCCGCCTCAACCTGTCAACTCGCACCGACACAGCGCATTTCCACCACCACCACCACCAACGCCATGACTGGTTCTCAGCTGCCGGCTGATGGCGAGAACGACGCTATGCCTGCCCAAATCGCCCCCTCACCTGAGACCTCCTCGCTGAAGTGCTGCTGTGGTTCACATGAGTGTGTTCTCCTGAGACACAACAACGCCATCCTCGACCATGTCGAGCGGGATGTTCACCAGGCCGCCCGCATGGGTCAAGTACGTCTGCCCATGTGTCGTCATGCTTTGCCTACTACTATCTGCACCGTTCCCGCTTTCCCATGCCCGAATCTGCGATAAAGTGTAGCATCGAGGAGCCACGACCGATTCCGGCAGCTTTACATCCTACACCTGCTTTGCAATATTGACGCATTCCCTGTCCCCTATATACGTCACACCACAATCACCGCACTGCTGCTACTGCTGTTGTGGAATGCCAACAAGATTAGTTTATCTGCATGAGTCGCTGGCCAGCAGCCCACATCTCTCTATTTTAAAACACCACTCAAAACTACATCGGCAGCGAAGTGCACGAAATCTAATATTGACATCATAGGCACTTCTTGCGAGGCACGAGTCCTACATGGCAGATACCGAACGCGATCGGGAGAGCTGACCACTCGCATCGAGCAGCTCGAGCGCGACAATAAGGAACTCGAAGCCATGAATGCCAAAATAATCGAAGAGAACAAAGATCTGTTGGATCAACTCGAAACCCTCAACACGACTGTCATCGATTCCGAAGCCCAGGCCAAAAGCCTCGAGGCCACACTGCTCTCGGTCGCAACAGACCATCCGCCGGCTCGAAGCAGATACGGCCCGCGCTGAGGCTTTGGAGCGCCAGATTGCGACACTCGAAGAGGAGCAGGCCAGTCTACAGGGAAATCTAGTCTTGTCGCGCGACGAAGCCCGGACAGCCGCCTCGAGATGGAAGCGCGCCGAGAGGGGCATCAGCGATCTCCAGGATCAGCTCGAGCGCATCGAAAAGGAGGCCAGGGAAGAGCAGGGACGCCACGCCGAAATGATGGAGCGCATCGAGAGGCAACGCGAGATGGAGAAGGAGCTGAACACGGCGGCGGGGCGGCTGAAAGGGGCCGCTGCGGCGAAATCGATGAACCAGGCGAACGGGGGAACCCATGTTGTCGGACATTTCGTTCGCGACCTGCTTCAGGACAACGCAAAACCTTCAATACGGAATTGCAGAGCTCCGTGAGAGCTTATGAATTCCAATGACGAGATACAGGCACTTCCGCGAACAGCTCGAGTATCACCAAATCGCCGAAGACCGTGAAGGCAGCGCGACGCCCACGTTGAAGGCCGAACTCGAATCGCTGCAATCACCTGTTCGCGAGGCAAGGTCACCAACCAGGTTGTCGCAAGAGCTACACATACATCACCACTACACGTCGCGACACCTAAGCAGGACGCCAGGAAACCCAAAAAGAAGCGTCTCGGACTCACTTCCGGTGCTTTCGCGCACCCCGCGTCCCATCCGAGCACACCGCCAAACCGGACTCATGAGGCATTCGTCGGCCCCTCACTCACGGAAGAACTCGATACGGTCCAATCGTTGGTCTACCTTCTCGGGGCAACAGTCTGACGTCGCGTTATCCTCCGCCCCCAGTTCGCCTCTTCCAACAATAGGAACTCCTTGTTCGATGCGCCCCCAACAGCGTCATTTCCGGGTTCACCCACGACAAGTATCGACCCGATGTCGCCTAGCTGGCATCCCATGCAGAAGAGAGGGCAACTTGCTCCGAGTTTTCAAGTGCCGACCTGTTTCCCCTTCGGCCCCGCCCCTCCGAGCATCGCGCAATCCGATCGCCGAGGAGCCATCAGACGGAACAGACGTTCCATCCGAGCCATTGCCGTCAATAGAATGACTACTCCGTGGTCGACGGCGAAGCTTCTTCCCGAGGCCTCAGCATCCTCTACGATGACAGCTCTGTGGCCCCAAGCGAGACAACGGACTCAGATGGCCCAGGCCGACCCTTCATGCGTCGCGCACTGTCTCACGAGTCTATCGTATCGCTCTCGGGCGGCCTCGACATCCACACCTTGAAATCGAGGCCAAGCCAGCTTACCATGCGCCAGTTGGGGTCTGCGTGCTCCGTCACGGGAAGCAGTATTGTCACCGCACGGCCACTGTTGTCGCGGGATCCCGCAAAAGAGAAGCAGTGCTCTGCTGCGTGACAGCTTTGATCTATTATCACCAGTCGGCAGTCCGCCGTCCAGCTCATCTTCGCAACAGCGGTCTGATTTATCCAGGTTGGGCAAATGGGTCCCGGCTTGGCGGCCGTGGGGAGGCAGCAGTCCCTCGGGTAATGCAGCTGACGGCAGCAGCGGCGCGGGACGGACCGTCTTGGACACGCCCGTCAAAGAGAAGGATCACTCGAAGAATGTCAGCCGCTCGCCGGGTATCAACCAACCGGGAGCGATACCCGGGTTCTCTGAGTTCCTCGCATCGGCTGCGAAGAAAAGTCCGAATCCGGCTGCCAAGACGACGCCTGATGTTGTTGATCACGAGGGCGCTAAGGGAAGGCTCATTGAGTAGTTGATACTGCGCTCTCAAACTTTTGAATCGTGCAGACATATTTACGTATTGGATCATGAATTTGACACATGGACGTCCAGACATGTCAAATCTTGTTGATATCTCCCTGTCCAGATCCTTTTTCTCTTTATTAACTCTACACATACCTACATACCATACTTTTGCATAGACGGCGTATTTCGGAGTACCTGGGAAGGATTGGGCCAGTTGGCGAACGACAATGACAAGGGCAAATTTTACATGAAAGCATTACGTAGTAGCTCACGCCGGAGGAAGCCGAATCACAAGGCCTATAAGATATTTACCACTATATACCCCGGGAATAACCATAACATCTTTTTTACTAGAGAGCTATTGAATTTATTTTAATGTCTTACTATTAGACATCTAATCAATAAGATATTACTACCGATGCTCTATACAACCTTGTCGAGGCTTAGACTAATTATTCCTGAACCATATAACGAAACAATGATACCAAGTCTATCACTATTCTTGCCACTAAAAATATCATGAATGGCTAGGATCATTATACCTCCATTTTCTATTCATGTTAAAAGCTAGGAGGGATAAATACCATTTGTGATATTCTGGGAAGTAGCATCAGAAGCAACATGTACGTCATATTTGCTCAAGTAAACCTAGATCTTGGGTACGAGCCGTATCACCGCCGGCGAATGGAACCGACCCCTCGTTGAATAACGGTTTGCAGGTAGCTATCAGCATAATTACGACAGTCGTGATGGCACTGAGTTGCTTGCCGGACGAGAGACTCATGTATGGCTGGGGTGGCCAACCCTTGAGGTCACACTTAACACTGCCGCAATACTTGGGGCCATTACGCTACCATAAACCCAGATCCAGCACCCTTGTGAGAAGTGAAGCAATTCCCCCACTCGACATCGGCGAGGGCTTAGTAGATCTCGTATCACAGCCCCCATCTTCAAACGCACATGTGTTATTATACCTCAACCACTTGATTAGTTAGTATTCGAGGTGAGATCCTGAAGTTGTGAAGTTGTGCGACGGATCCTCTGTAGGACAAATGGCAGGGCAGTTCGGTTGAGAATCACTCGTTGTCGGGGCAACATAATACGTGTGGCATGCAGCTTAGCTAAATCTGCCTCGCGGCATATTTTTTATAATGAAGTTCACATTGCACCATTCAGTGAATCGTCGACTGGGGGAGATGCGGCTTGTGCAGCCCAATGTAACTTGAGTGATATCCTGCCAACATTTCCCCCAATCTTACTCAAAGCAATTCAGTGATATATATATACCTGCTGTGTCTACCAAAACGTCTTGAATTCCTCGAGAAGTTTTTTATCGCAGATTAAAGAGTTTTGGTTGTCGCAATTCTGAGCATTGAGCGTAGCCCGTCTATTGAGACAAACTTAGCACATTCACTCATCACATGATGGAACACCCCCAGCAACGAGATGATAGACGCATGGACGAGACTTAGCCGGCAGGGAACGTGGTATCTCACTGGTCTCCCTATCTCGACAAGTGTTGAATCTCAAACGAGAGACGGCAAACCGAACTATCTGCCAATTTGCAGCCTCAGCATATGAATACTGCACATCCTAGGGAAGCGGGAGTGGAGAGCGCTGTTCGTCTTGACCAACTTGATGATGCATGCCATCAGCGAATTCGGAATCTTCGGAGGAGGCACGACACGAAAGAGGCTCCGTTGGATCCACGCACCCAAGCGACCTCATGTGAAGCGTGTCATATCTTGGTGGTGGTGGTGGAGATCGCGCTACAATCCTCAGCCTCACCAGTCTCGTTCTCTTATTCATACTACTTGCTAAAAGTAACGGCCGACGGCTCAGTTCTTGGTCGTTACCCATACAGCCCGACTCTCTCATCGCGGTTCTCACCACTGTCGCTAAGACTAGCATAATGGTTCCCGTGGCATCGTGCCTCAGCCAACTGAAGTGGGGACATTTCATGTCTCAATCAAGGCCACTCAATCAGTTCCAGGTCATGGATGATGCCAGTCGTGGCCCTTGGGGCTCATTTGTTTTTCTAATCAGTGGCTTGAAGATCCGTGCATTCATACCAATTGCACTCTCGTTCATCACGGTTGTTGCCCTCGGCATTGAGCCAAGTGCCCAGCAGATTTTGGACTTCCCCGATAGAAAGTCGATGCAAACGAACACTTCGGCTGAGATCGGTATCGCCACTGAATACTTATCTGAGGGATTTGCCCCTATTGGCTATACTAGTAGGTTCTCAGAATGGCAAGGAATGGCCTTTGACATAGATACTGACAGAGAATTCGTTAGGATGGACACTTGTACCATCCACAGACTTGTTTCCACCTCCAATCTTCCATAGGTCGACAGTATATCCGGCTCGGTCTTCGAGCCCAACTTTGTATGCCCCTCGGACTACTGTACCTGGGAAGACTTCACGACACTTGTATCTGCGCGCATATCAGAATCTGACCAGCGAGATCAAGATGAGCTGTGATGACGCAACGAATCCGTTGTTCAACTGTACTTACACGTTTCCTTACGGGAAGGAACTCTACAGTGGCGAGGACTATAACATTCGGAGATGTTGGTAAATCGCAATACCTTAGAGTCGAGTCTTTCCGATCTTGGCTTCGAACCCTTCTACACTCAAAACGCGAACAGCGTCATCATGCAGTCAAAGTCACCAATTATGATCTGTACCGGAACAGAGTTCCAGGTATCTTACGCGTACCCTGAGCCGCCCGTGACGGAATCCTGTTTTGCGCGCTCCTACTGGTGTGCTCAGACCTTTCGAAACGTCACCGCCATGCCAGGACAGCTCCCATACGGATCGGTCGACATGGAAGAATTGCGGCAAGTCGACATTGATATCGGAGATGGATGCAGTTGCACTACGTTCTTGAGGTTGTTAACAGGTGATCACTTTACTCTAGACTTGACGCTAGTCCAGTACCTGCCAGATTACTTGAAAGACTTACTCACCCAAGCTGTAATCAACATCGCGCCTTATTCGCCACGTTTGAACTCACCCTTTGATTTGGCAAATTTCCTTTACACAACCGACTTCCAGAATATGACCATCAATCTAGCCACAACCCTAACAAACCAGATACGGTCGACAAACCCGGGAGACAACAGAAATACCATGATGCTTCGCGGCATTGCACACTCCAAGGAAATCTACATCAACGTTCGTTGGCCTTGGGCCATCCTCCCGGCCGCGACAGTTCTCATTGCCTGCCTCCTGCTGACGTGCGCCATGATCACTATGAGGAAGCAGCCATTACTCAAAGGCTCGGCTCTCGCTCTCCTTTTCCACGGATTGGACTATCGCGACTGGGATGAAATGCACATCGACCAGCCTGAAACGTCCGCGGGAATTGAGCAAGTTGCAAGGGGCATGCGGGTTCGTCTTGCCGCTTACGGAGACGACCTGGGATTGAAATCCAGACGACAAGGTTGAGAGATTGAGTTGTTGTTCGTGTGTCCAGGCATCCTCCATTTGCTTTTAAGGCCGTGTGGTTTTGTTGATCGTGCTAGTGATTACTGTTGGTCAATGTAACATCTAACGTGTCTGGGTATATCCCAGGGTCAAAGGCGCTGCATATGAGGGCTGAATGGACTGTATTCTGTACTAAAAGAAGATGCAGAAGGGAGAAAAGGCTGGCTACTACGGTAGACGGTGGTCATGAGTGATTTCAAACGTCTTCACTTCATATCGCCATCATTGCGTTAAGAATGCATTTCAATCCCTGGTTAACTCACAGCCCTCTTGGGCTCTTTTCACATTCGATCCCTACCAGCAAGGTTGTCAGAGCACCAAATAAAGGAGCTTATGAGTCGCACTCGGGAGCTACGGGATTATGTATCTGAAACACGCCTATAAGACGGCCAGTAGATTCATTTCGTGAGGGCTCGTGTTGGGAAGGTTCCATTTCAACCCCTGTAACCGTGGGTTGCTTCTTGACTTTCGGAATCCCCTTTACAGCTAACCTTGAGCCGCAGTATGAAGATCAACTGACTTTACGCTTCGAAATAAAGCATTATATACTAGTCTAGTACATATTTTGATCATTTACAGAACTACTGCTGGTATTTATATGATTCTATAGGACTTATTCCAAGGCAGTTTATTGGTCGTATTGTTAAATGATTAAGCGAAATACTAGTCACTAGGGCGATGTTGAATCTTTTATCTATTTTTCATACTGCATGCTTGATGCTAGTGACCTCCTACCTTCCATTTAGTTAGTTGCTGCTCTGCGGGTCCAATCCAACAGCCACCAACGGGTAACTGGTTATTATATCACTATACAGATACATCTGGTCCCGAACGACTCTTATTCTTGGCGAAGGCCAAGGTTAATATTGGGAGTGGCCATGAATCATCCCTTGAGTAACAAACATCCCTTGAGTTGTGGGGCTACCAACTGATATTGAATGTGTATCAAAGAGGTTTGCGTAGCACAATGCTAGGGAGCATGCTGTACTTGGTCAAAGTGATATTAGGTTAGGGGGTCACTGCACTGTCATGGGCTCATTGCGTATATAAGACGGTTTTCCCACCCCTCTTATGCGGTAGAATAGTAGTTGTTCAGGATCTCATGCTCATATATCTCATATTTCACTAGTATTATCCGCCACTGGAAAGTCGTTTCGCTCTTAAATGTTCGAGCCGTTAAAGCACAGCACTCTTCCCTCCCCCCTAAGACACCAAGTTTTTAGTCAAAACTTCGATAGCCACCCACATCAGTCTGCTTTATAGAGGCATCATGAGTGACACGAACAACCCTTTCATCGACTCTGATGATCGCATGTCCGAAGTGGAATTTTACCATGAGCTCTTGGAGAGCTTACACGTCACCAATTCCCAGATCAACCTTCGCCCTGTCGCCCCTGCGGCGAATACAACACATAGATTATTCGAAGGGGTTTTCTCGTCGGCGGAATGGCAGGAATTTTTGAAATGGGGCCAAGGACCAGCTCTGTTGTTGGTGAGTGCCGACCCAGGCGGGGACACATCGTGTTTCCTGGCGGAATTGATTAATCGACTGTCTAGTAGTCGGTACAAGCCTCCCTACGATTGCTGTGTATCGTACTACTCTTGTGGAACCAATAGTTTTGGATCAAATAGTGCAGCAGTCATCTTGAAGAGCTTGATCTTGATGATCTCCCGCCAGGAACCATTCCTTTGGGGATACATGAATGGGTTTGAGCAGTTGAACACCCGCGAAGATCTCAACAATCCGAGCGACTTCCCCGCTTTATTGGGGATATTCCACAAGATGATGGATGACAAGAGGATACCGAGAACATACTTGGTAGTAGACGCCCTCGATGAGTGCTGCACTGGCGGAGACGATCCCTATTTTGACGACCTACGACGCTTGATAGCGAGTTCCACGACATCATCGAAAGTTAAATGGGTTGTTACGACTGGCATTGCTACAGTCAGTACATTTCAGCTGGGCGACGAGAAGAACTGCTCTCATCTTGTTCTTGACTCACATCTCCACCAAGAATCTCTGACTTCAGCTCTAGAGGGACATATCAAGTTCCAAGTCTCCAGATTAGCCGAGGAAAAAGGTTACGAAGAGGGTCTAGAAAGAGACGTCATCAGTAAGATCCAATCTGGAACGAAGAAAAGCCTCGTGTGGGTCAAGATCGCTTGTATAGCTTTACGAGGGGTGGATAACTGGAACGCACTCAAAATCCTCGAACAGTTGCCAGATGATGTACAAGCACTATATGATTTCATGAGAGCTAGAATCGACGAGCTACCCCATAACGACTCGAGTTTCTGTAATGAGGTTCTCGAGACTATGTCCATCTCTTATCGACCCTTACACATATCAGAGCTTTCAGCTGCGGTAGACCTACGAGAAGGCAAATACATCGTGGATACTCCGGCTGTAGTGAGAAAGTGCTCGGCCTTTTTGGAAGTGCGACACGATACTGTCCACTTTACTCATAAAACAGCTCAAGACTACCGAAGAAGTCTGCTTTATCTAGGTTCAGGATTGGAGGCGAACGCAAATATGACGAAGCGCTTGCTTGGTGCACTGTCGAGGTTCTCGGGAGCAGCTCACAACCGTACAACAGGTAACGAAACCACAGAACACGGGCACGAAACTGCTCCGAAGTCACTTCAATACGCTGCTATCTACTGGATTCGGCACATGATCGATATCGAAGATATCGATAAGAGACCCGAGATCACAGAATCAGTGGTATTGTTTCTGACGACCTATTTTCGGCAGTGGTTCCAATTATTGGATGCCCAATGCTGCGTCACGAGAGCAGCAACTCTACTCATGAAATTAGAAAAGCTATTGCAAGTAAGTCCCAGTCATACAGATTCCCTTTCTCCAGAATCCGAGTGTCTTGCTTAGTAACTAACATAGTATCAGGTGAAAATGATTGGTGCTGACCAACTTCACATTGTCAAAGTCATTCGGGACGCATACCGGCTACTCACTTTCTATCAGTCACTGCATAGAGATTGCCCTAGAGAGTTCCTAGACACTAGCGTGTTATTGTACTGCCCTGAAAATAGTATCATTGATACAGCGACAAAAACACAAATGCTCCCGTGGGTTCTCGCATACCCGAGGATGCCCAGTAGATGGACTCACGATTATTTGGTGCTTGAGGGACACAAAAGCCAGGTCGATTGTATTGGGTTCTCCCCTGACGGCCAGCTTATAGCATCGGGCTCAGCTGATAGTACAATAAGGATATGGGATGCTCAGACAGGTGTTGTACAACACGTGCTCCAGGGATCTAGGGGCAGGGTGGGGTGCTTGGCAATTTCCAGCAAAGGTCTACTGGCCTCGGGGTCGGGTGACTCCCCAAACACATTATGGGACTGTGTTTCTGGGCGTCTGTGTCCCAGGAAACTCTCAGGGCTTGATGAACACTTGAGTGCCATCAGCTTCTCTCCGGATGGTAACCGGCTTGTGGCAGCTTCTCGCCAGGTCCTGCACCTGTGGGACCTTACTTCAGGCCCCAGTTCGGATGACTTTCATCGGATCTCGGTCTTGAAAGGGCACCACGACGATGTTAGGAGTGTTGCATTCTCATCCGATGGTTGCCTAATAGCATCGGGCGGCGGCGATAAACTTTTACTTATTTGGGACTCAAAAAGGCAAGCCTTACTTCATTCCATAGAGGCTCACCAGAGACCAATCAACTCGGTCGTCTTCTCCTCTGTTGGACGGCTCGTGGCCACTGGTTCTGACGACGCAACCGCCGCAATATGGAATGCGGAAACAGGACAGCGGGTCAAGACCTTCAATCTTGGTGTCAATGGACTTGTCAAGTCTCTAGCATTCTCACCCTGCGGCACCTGCCTTGCCATGGCCCTGACTTCGCATCGTGGGTGTGTTGAAGTCTGGGATATCGAACGTGAAGAAGTAGTCCAAAGTTTTGGAGGCCACGCATCGAATGTCGGTTGCGTCACTTTTGCACCTACTGGCGAGTCCCTCGCATGGTCGATGGGTGATACCATCCGCCTTTCACACTGCGACCTCGGCGACCCGATCCCTGTAGATGAACCAAACTCAATTATCAAAAGAGGAGTTAGAGATTTTGCAATCACCAACGACGGTGCTTGCGTTGCGTCCCATAGCTCACCCGACATGATCCAACTATGGGATGCAAAGACAGGACGTCCATTACGTGCGCCCGTAAAGACAGGCACTGAAGCTGGCTTACTATCTCTCAGGTTCGCGTCCGACTCAAGAAAAGTGGTGGCTACCTTTGAAGACAAAACAGTTCGAGTCCTTCCCGTCACCGGTAGCGAGCCCGAGCGCTGTCTGTCTGGCCATGAGGCTTCGAGCTACTTTGCAGTTTTCTCCCCTGATGACCTATTTATCGCGTCAGCATCTAGTGACAAGACTATGCGGGTATGGGATTTGGAAACCCAAAAAAACGAAATGTGATCACACTCAAGGGGCATGAAAATTGGGTCACTTGCCTGGCGTTTTCATCTAGCGGATGCTGTATGGCCTCTGGCAGTTACGACAGGACGGTACTTGTTTGGGAGCGCCCAGCCACCGTGCCGCATTGGGAGTGTAAACGGGTTATCAGGGACAGCAAAGTTATTGAATGCATTTCTCACATCGCATTCTTTCCCGACTCTCGGCAGATCGTGGTGGCGGCGAAGGATAGACTGACGGTATGGGACACGCAGACAGGGGAACAGACCCGAGAGCCATTGACGTTGTCCTGGGAACCTGAAAGTCTCTGGGTTGACTCTCTCTCAACAGAGTATGTCATGACGGATCGTATGGCGGTATCCTTGTCTCCAGCTCTCTCGTCACCGCCGGACTGGGCTCCCTATGGTGTGCTGTTTGATTCAGATGATGATCGGACTTGGATCACATGGAAGAATCGGAAGGTCATCTTGATACCGAGAGATTATTGGGTGAGCCAGTCGTGCGTCCACGGACATACAGTGGTATTGGGGTGTGAGAACGGACAGACACTACTGTTCCGATTCTCTACTGAGATCAGCCCTCTCTAGCTAGTTGTCGGGCATTTGTCGAAACATTTCAATCTAGCTCATTCATTATGCAATTTACTGTCGATATCTCTGCTATCGCGAGTCAGTTTTCAGTGAAGTGCCATACGAACGAGGCGGAACTTGAATGTATGGGCGCGCACTGGTGAGTAAAGGTCTGAGCATGCAAGTTGCTATTGCAGACGATGTTCACAAAAGTACACAGACGCTGGAGATAGGAATACAAAGGAGTAATATGGATAAGATTACCGCATATATGACCTTATGCGAGCACCTACTGGCCCCTGAATATGAACCTATTAAAAACGTATATAAAGTCCGAGAGGGGCAACCATCTAAATATCGATTTTTTGTTTAAATTTTTTTTTTTTTAGTTAGTTAAATTAAATTTAAAAGAATAAATATAATTATATATATAATAAAACTATAAAATTATTAATACTATATTTTTAAAAAATAAAGTTTATTTATAATTTTATTTTATTTTATAATTTTATATAAATAAAATTAATTTTTTATAACTATATTTAATTTTATATATAAAATATCATAAGTTATTTAATTAATTATTATATATTTATCAAAATTATATTATTTATTTAATTTTATTTTAACTATTATATTTTTTTAATATTATATAAATAATCGATTTTAGATGGTTTAAATTTTTTTTTTTTTTTAGTTAGTTAAATTAAATTAAATAATATAATTTTGATAAATATATAATAATTAATTAAATAACTTATGATATTTTATATATAAAATTAAATATAGTTATAAAAAATTAATTTTATTTATATAAAATTATAAAATAAAATAAAATTATAAATAAACTTTATTTTTTAAAAATATAGTATTAATAATTTTATAGTTTTATTATATATATAATTATATTTATTCTTTTAAATTTAATTTAACTAACTAAAAAAAAAAAAATTTAAACAAAAAATCGATATTTAGATGGTTGCCCCTCTCGGACTTTATATACGTTTTTAATAGGTTCATATTCAGGGGCCAGTAGGTGCTCGCATAAGGTCATATATGCGGTAATCTTATCCATATTACTCCTTTGTATTCCTATCTCCAGCGTCTGTGTACTTTTGTGAACATCGTCTGCAATAGCAACTTGCATGCTCAGACCTTTACTCACCAGTGCGCGCCCATACATTCAAGTTCCGCCTCGTTCGTATGGCACTTCACTGAAAACTGACTCGCGATAGCAGAGATATCGACAGTAAATTGCATAATGAATGAGCTAGATTGAAATGTTTCGACAAATGCCCGACAACTAGCTAGAGAGGGCTGATCTCAGTAGAGAATCGGAACAGTAGTGTCTGTCCGTTCTCACACCCCAATACCACTGTATGTCCGTGGACGCACGACTGGCTCACCCAATAATCTCTCGGTATCAAGATGACCTTCCGATTCTTCCATGTGATCCAAGTCCGATCATCATCTGAATCAAACAGCACACCATAGGGAGCCCAGTCCGGCGGTGACGAGAGAGCTGGAGACAAGGATACCGCCATACGATCCGTCATGACATACTCTGTTGAGAGAGAGTCAACCCAGAGACTTTCAGGTTCCCAGGACAACGTCAATGGCTCTCGGGTCTGTTCCCCTGTCTGCGTGTCCCATACCGTCAGTCTATCCTTCGCCGCCACCACGATCTGCCGAGAGTCGGGAAAGAATGCGATGTGAGAAATGCATTCAATAACTTTGCTGTCCCTGATAACCCGTTTACACTCCCAATGCGGCACGGTGGCTGGGCGCTCCCAAACAAGTACCGTCCTGTCGTAACTGCCAGAGGCCATACAGCATCCGCTAGATGAAAACGCCAGGCAAGTGACCCAATTTTCATGCCCCTTGAGTGTGATCACATTTCGTTTTTTTGGGTTTCCAAATCCCATACCCGCATAGTCTTGTCACTAGATGCTGACGCGATAAATAGGTCATCAGGGGAGAAAACTGCAAAGTAGCTCGAAGCCTCATGGCCAGACAGACAGCGCTCGGGCTCGCTACCGGTGACGGGAAGGACTCGAACTGTTTTGTCTTCAAAGGTAGCCACCACTTTTCTTGAGTCGGACGCGAACCTGAGAGATAGTAAGCCAGCTTCAGTGCCTGTCTTTACGGGCGCACGTAATGGACGTCCTGTCTTTGCATCCCATAGTTGGATCATGTCGGGTGAGCTATGGGACGCAACGCAAGCACCGTCGTTGGTGATTGCAAAATCTCTAACTCCTCTTTTGATAATTGAGTTTGGTTCATCTACAGGGATCGGGTCGCCGAGGTCGCAGTGTGAAAGGCGGATGGTATCACCCATCGACCATGCGAGGGACTCGCCAGTAGGTGCAAAAGTGACGCAACCGACATTCGATGCGTGGCCTCCAAAACTTTGGACTACTTCTTCACGTTCGATATCCCAGACTTCAACACACCCACGATGCGAAGTCAGGGCCATGGCAAGGCAGGTGCCGCAGGGTGAGAATGCTAGAGACTTGACAAGTCCATTGACACCAAGATTGAAGGTCTTGACCCGCTGTCCTGTTTCCGCATTCCATATTGCGGCGGTTGCGTCGTCAGAACCAGTGGCCACGAGCCGTCCAACAGAGGAGAAGACGACCGAGTTGATTGGTCTCTGGTGAGCCTCTATGGAATGAAGTAAGGCTTGCCTTTTTGAGTCCCAAATAAGTAAAAGTTTATCGCCGCCGCCCGATGCTATTAGGCAACCATCGGATGAGAATGCAACACTCCTAACATCGTCGTGGTGCCCTTTCAAGACCGAGATCCGATGAAAGTCATCCGAACTGGGGCCTGAAGTAAGGTCCCACAGGTGCAGGACCTGGCGAGAAGCTGCCACAAGCCGGTTACCATCCGGAGAGAAGCTGATGGCACTCAAGTGTTCATCAAGCCCTGAGAGTTTCCTGGGACACAGACGCCCAGAAACACAGTCCCATAATGTGTTTGGGGAGTCACCCGACCCCGAGGCCAGTAGACCTTTGCTGGAAATTGCCAAGCACCCCACCCTGCCCCTAGATCCCTGGAGCACGTGTTGTACAACACCTGTCTGAGCATCCCATATCCTTATTGTACTATCAGCTGAGCCCGATGCTATAAGCTGGCCGTCAGGGGAGAACCCAATACAATCGACCTGGCTTTTGTGTCCCTCAAGCACCAAATAATCGTGAGTCCATCTACTGGGCATCCTCGGGTATGCGAGAACCCACGGGAGCATTTGTGTTTTTGTCGCTGTATCAATGATACTATTTTCAGGGCAGTACAATAACACGCTAGTGTCTAGGAACTCTCTAGGGCAATCTCTATGCAGTGACTGATAGAAAGTGAGTAGCCGGTATGCGTCCCGAATGACTTTGACAATGTGAAGTTGGTCAGCACCAATCATTTTCACCTGATACTATGTTAGTTACTAAGCAAGACACTCGGATTCTGGAGAAAGGGAATCTGTATGACTGGGACTTACTTGCAATAGCTTTTCTAATTTCATGAGTAGAGTTGCTGCTCTCGTGACGCAGCATTGGGCATCCAATAATTGGAACCACTGCCGAAAATAGGTCGTCAGAAACAATACCACTGATTCTGTGATCTCGGGTCTCTTATCGATATCTTCGATATCGATCATGTGCCGAATCCAGTAGATAGCAGCGTATTGAAGTGACTTCGGAGCAGTTTCGTGCCCGTGTTCTGTGGTTTCGTTACCTGTTGTACGGTTGTGAGCTGCTCCCGAGAACCTCGACAGTGCACCAAGCAAGCGCTTCGTCATATTTGCGTTCGCCTCCAATCCTGAACCTAGATAAAGCAGACTTCTTCGGTAGTCTTGAGCTGTTTTATGAGTAAAGTGGACAGTATCGTGTCGCACTTCCAAAAAGGCCGAGCACTTTCTCACTACAGCCGGAGTATCCACGATGTATTTGCCTTCTCGTAGGTCTACCGCAGCTGAAAGCTCTGATATGTGTAAGGGTCGATAAGAGATGGACATAGTCTCGAGAACCTCATTACAGAAACTCGAGTCGTTATGGGGTAGCTCGTCGATTCTAGCTCTCATGAAATCATATAGTGCTTGTACATCATCTGGCAACTGTTCGAGGATTTTGAGTGCGTTCCAGTTATCCACCCCTCGTAAAGCTATACAAGCGATCTTGACCCACACGAGGCTTTTCTTCGTTCCAGATTGGATCTTACTGATGACGTCTCTTTCTAGACCCTCTTCGTAACCTTTTTCCTCGGCTAATCTGGAGACTTGGAACTTGATATGTCCCTCTAGAGCTGAAGTCAGAGATTCTTGGTGGAGATGTGAGTCAAGAACAAGATGAGAGCAGTTCTTCTCGTCGCCCAGCTGAAATGTACTGACTGTAGCAATGCCAGTCGTAACAACCCATTTAACTTTCGATGATGTCGTGGAACTCGCTATCAAGCGTCGTAGGTCGTCAAAATAGGGATCGTCTCCGCCAGTGCAGCACTCATCGAGGGCGTCTACTACCAAGTATGTTCTCGGTATCCTCTTGTCATCCATCATCTTGTGGAATATCCCCAATAAAGCGGGGAAGTCGCTCGGATTGTTGAGATCTTCGCGGGTGTTCAACTGCTCAAACCCATTCATGTATCCCCAAAGGAATGGTTCCTGGCGGGAGATCATCAAGATCAAGCTCTTCAAGATGACTGCTGCACTATTTGATCCAAAACTATTGGTTCCACAAGAGTAGTACGATACACAGCAATCGTAGGGAGGCTTGTACCGACTACTAGACAGTCGATTAATCAATTCCGCCAGGAAACACGATGTGTCCCCGCCTGGGTCGGCACTCACCAACAACAGAGCTGGTCCTTGGCCCCATTTCAAAAATTCCTGCCATTCCGCCGACGAGAAAACCCCTTCGAATAATCTATGTGTTGTATTCGCCGCAGGGGCGACAGGGCGAAGGTTGATCTGGGAATTGGTGACGTGTAAGCTCTCCAAGAGCTCATGGTAAAATTCCACTTCGGACATGCGATCATCAGAGTCGATGAAAGGGTTGTTCGTGTCACTCATGATGCCTCTATAAAGCAGACTGATGTGGGTGGCTATCGAAGTTTTGACTAAAAACTTGGTGTCTTAGGGGGGAGGGAAGAGTGCTGTGCTTTAACGGCTCGAACATTTAAGAGCGAAACGACTTTCCAGTGGCGGATAATACTAGTGAAATATGAGATATATGAGCATGAGATCCTGAACAACTACTATTCTACCGCATAAGAGGGGTGGGAAAACCGTCTTATATACGCAATGAGCCCATGACAGTGCAGTGACCCCCTAACCTAATATCACTTTGACCAAGTACAGCATGCTCCCTAGCATTGTGCTACGCAAACCTCTTTGATACACATTCAATATCAGTTGGTAGCCCCACAACTCAAGGGATGTTTGTTACTCAAGGGATGATTCATGGCCACTCCCAATATTAACCTTGGCCTTCGCCAAGAATAAGAGTCGTTCGGGACCAGATGTATCTGTATAGTGATATAATAACCAGTTACCCGTTGGTGGCTGTTGGATTGGACCCGCAGAGCAGCAACTAACTAAATGGAAGGTAGGAGGTCACTAGCATCAAGCATGCAGTATGAAAAATAGATAAAAGATTCAACATCGCCCTAGTGACTAGTATTTCGCTTAATCATTTAACAATACGACCAATAAACTGCCTTGGAATAAGTCCTATAGAATCATATAAATACCAGCAGTAGTTCTGTAAATGATCAAAATATGTACTAGACTAGTATATAATGCTTTATTTCGAAGCGTAAAGTCAGTTGATCTTCATACTGCGGCTCAAGGTTAGCTGTAAAGGGGATTCCGAAAGTCAAGAAGCAACCCACGGTTACAGGGGTTGAAATGGAACCTTCCCAACACGAGCCCTCACGAAATGAATCTACTGGCCGTCTTATAGGCGTGTTTCAGATACATAATCCCGTAGCTCCCGAGTGCGACTCATAAGCTCCTTTATTTGGTGCTCTGACAACCTTGCTGGTAGGGATCGAATGTGAAAAGAGCCCAAGAGGGCTGTGAGTTAACCAGGGATTGAAATGCATTCTTAACGCAATGATGGCGATATGAAGTGAAGACGTTTGAAATCACTCATGACCACCGTCTACCGTAGTAGCCAGCCTTTTCTCCCTTCTGCATCTTCTTTTAGTACAGAATACAGTCCATTCAGCCCTCATATGCAGCGCCTTTGACCCTGGGATATACCCAGACACGTTAGATGTTACATTGACCAACAGTAATCACTAGCACGATCAACAAAACCACACGGCCTTAAAAGCAAATGGAGGATGCCTGGACACACGAACAACAACTCAATCTCTCAACCTTGTCGTCTGGATTTCAATCCCAGGTCGTCTCCGTAAGCGGCAAGACGAACCCGCATGCCCCTTGCAACTTGCTCAATTCCCGCGGACGTTTCAGGCTGGTCGATGTGCATTTCATCCCAGTCGCGATAGTCCAATCCGTGGAAAAGGAGAGCGAGAGCCGAGCCTTTGAGTAATGGCTGCTTCCTCATAGTGATCATGGCGCACGTCAGCAGGAGGCAGGCAATGAGAACTGTCGCGGCCGGGAGGATGGCCCAAGGCCAACGAACGTTGATGTAGATTTCCTTGGAGTGTGCAATGCCGCGAAGCATCATGGTATTTCTGTTGTCTCCCGGGTTTGTCGACCGTATCTGGTTTGTTAGGGTTGTGGCTAGATTGATGGTCATATTCTGGAAGTCGGTTGTGTAAAGGAAATTTGCCAAATCAAAGGGTGAGTTCAAACGTGGCGAATAAGGCGCGATGTTGATTACAGCTTGGGTGAGTAAGTCTTTCAAGTAATCTGGCAGGTACTGGACTAGCGTCAAGTCTAGAGTAAAGTGATCACCTGTTAACAACCTCAAGAACGTAGTGCAACTGCATCCATCTCCGATATCAATGTCGACTTGCCGCAATTCTTCCATGTCGACCGATCCGTATGGGAGCTGTCCTGGCATGGCGGTGACGTTTCGAAAGGTCTGAGCACACCAGTAGGAGCGCGCAAAACAGGATTCCGTCACGGGCGGCTCAGGGTACGCGTAGATACCTGGAACTCTGTTCCGGTACAGATCATAATTGGTGACTTTGACTGCATTGATGACGCTGTTCTCGTTTTGAGTGTAGAAGGGTTCGAACCAAGATCGGAAAGACTCGACTCTAAGGTATTGCGATTTACCAACATCTCCGAATGTTATAGTCCTCGCCACTGTAGAGTTCTTCCCGTAAGGAAACGTGTAAGTACAGTTGAACAACGGATTCGTTGCGTCATCACAGCTCATCTTGATCTCGCTGGTCAGATTCTGATATGCGCTGCAGATACCAAGTGTCGTGAAGTCTTCCCAGGTACAGTAGTCCGAGGGGCATACAAAGTTGGGCTCGAAGACCGAGCCGGATATACTGTCGACTATGGAAGATTGGAGGTGGAACAAGTCTGTGGATGGTACAAGTGTCCATCCTAACGAATTCTCTGTCAGTATCTATGTCAAAGGCCATTCCTTGCCATTCTGAGAACCTACTAGTATAGCCAATAGGGGCAAATCCCTCAGATAAGTATTCAGTGGCGATACCGATCTCAGCCGAAGTGTTCGTTTGCATCGACTTTCTATCGGGGAAGTCCAAAATCTGCTGGGCACTTGGCTCAATGCCGAGGGCAACAACCGTGATGAACGAGAGTGCAATTGGTATGAATGCACGGATCTTCAAGCCACTGATTAGAAAAACAAATGAGCCCCAAGGGCCACGACTGGCATCATCCATGACCTGGAACTGATTGAGTGGCCTTGATTGAGACATGAAATGTCCCCACTTCAGTTGGCTGAGGCACGATGCCACGGGAACCATTATGCTAGTCTTAGCGACAGTGGTGAGAACCGCGATGAGAGAGTCGGGCTGTATGGGTAACGACCAAGAACTGAGCCGTCGGCCGTTACTTTTAGCAAGTAGTATGAATAAGAGAACGAGACTGGTGAGGCTGAGGATTGTAGCCGCGATCTCCCACCACCACCACCAAGATATGACACGCTTCACATGAGGTCGCTTGGGGTGCGTGGATCCAACGGAGCCTCTTTCGTGTCGTGCCTCCTCCGAAGATTCCGAATTCGCTGATGGGCATGCATCATCAAGTTGGTCAAGACGAACAGCGCTCTCCACTCCCGCTTCCCTAGGATGTGCAGTATTCATATGCTGAGGCTGCAAATTGGCAGATAGTTCGGTTTGCCCGTCTCTCGTTTGAGATTCAACACTTGTCGAGATAGGGGAGACCAGTGAGATACCACGTTCCCTGCCGGCTAAGTCCTCGTCCATGCGTCTATCATCTCGTTGCTGGGGGTGTTCCATCATGTGATGAGTGAATGTGCTAAGTTTGTCTCAATAGACGGGCTACGCTCAATGCTCAGAATTGCGACAACCAAAACTCTTTAATCTGCGATAAAAAACTTCTCGAGGAATTCAAGACGTTTTGGTAGACACAGCAGGTATATATATATCACTGAATTGCTTTGAGTAAGATTGGGGGAAATGTTGGCAGGATATCACTCAAGTTACATTGGGCTGCACAAGCCGCATCTCCCCCAGTCGACGATTCACTGAATGGTGCAATGTGAACTTCATTATAAAAAATATGCCGCGAGGCAGATTTAGCTAAGCTGCATGACCACACGTATTATGTTGCCCCGACAACGAGTGATTCCTCAACCGAACTGCCCTGCCATTTGTCCTACAGAGGATCCGTCGCACAACTTCACAACTTCAGGATCTCACCTCGAATACTAACTAATCATAAGTGGTTGAGGTATAAATAACACATGTGCGTTTGAAGATGGGGGCTGTGATACGAGATCTACTAAGCCCTCGCCGATGTCGAGTGGGGGAATTGCTTCACTTCTCACACAGGGTGCTGGATCTGGGTTTATGGTAGCGTAATGGCCCCAAGTATTGCGGCAGTGTTAAGTGTGACCTCAAGGGTTGGCCACCCCCAGCCATACATGAGTCTCTCGTCCGGCGCAAGCAACTCAGTGCCATCACGACTGTCGTAATTATGCTGATAGCTACCTGCAAACCGTTATTCAACGAGGGGTCGGTTCCATTCGCCGGCGGTGATACGGCTCGTACCCAAGATCTAGGTTTACTTGAGCAAATATGACGTACATGTTGCTTCTGATGCTACTTCCCAGAATATCACAAATGGTATTTATCCCTCCTAGCTTTTAACATGAATAGAAAATGGAGGTATAATGATCCTAGCCATTCATGATATTTTTAGTGGCAAGAATAGTGATAGACTTGGTATCATTGTTTCGTTATATGGTTCAGGAATAATTAGTCTAAGCCTCGACAAGGTTGTATAGAGCATCGGTAGTAATATCTTATTGATTAGATGTCTAATAGTAAGACATTAAAATAAATTCAATAGCTCTCTAGTAAAAAAGATGTTATGGTTATTCCCGGGGTATATAGTGGTAAATATCTTATAGGCCTTGTGATTCGGCTTCCTCCGGCGTGAGCTACTACGTAATGCTTTCATGTAAAATTTGCCCTTGTCATTGTCGTTCGCCAACTGGCCCAATCCTTCCCAGGTACTCCGAAATACGCCGTCTATGCAAAAGTATGGTATGTAGGTATGTGTAGAGTTAATAAAGAGAAAAAGGATCTGGACAGGGAGATATCAACAAGATTTGACATGTCTGGACGTCCATGTGTCAAATTCATGATCCAATAGTAAATATGTCTGCACGATTCAAAAGTTTGAGAGCGCAGTATCAACTACTCAATGAGCCCTTCCCTTAGCGCCTCGTGATCAACAACATCAGGCGTCGTCTTGGCAGCCGGATTCGGACTTTTCTTCGCAGCCGATGCGAGGAACTCAGAGAACCCGGGTATCGCTCCCGGTTGGTTGATACCCGGCGAGCGGCTGACATTCTTCGAGTGATCCTTCTCTTTGACGGGCGTGTCCAAGACGGTCCGTCCCGCGCCGCTGCTGCCGTCAGCTGCATTACCCGAGGGACTGCTGCCTCCCCACGGCCGCCAAGCCGGGACCCATTTGCCCAACCTGGATAAATCAGACCGCTGTTGCGAAGATGAGCTGGACGGCGGACTGCCGACTGGTGATAATAGATCAAAGCTGTCACGCAGCAGAGCACTGCTTCTCTTTGCGGGATCCCGCGACAACAGTGGCCGTGCGGTGACAATACTGCTTCCCGTGACGGAGCACGCAGACCCCAACTGGCGCATGGTAAGCTGGCTTGGCCTCGATTTCAAGGTGTGGATGTCGAGGCCGCCCGAGAGCGATACGATAGACTCGTGAGACAGTGCGCGACGCATGAAGGGTCGGCCTGGGCCATCTGAGTCCGTTGTCTCGCTTGGGGCCACAGAGCTGTCATCGTAGAGGATGCTGAGGCCTCGGGAAGAAGCTTCGCCGTCGACCACGGAGTAGTCATCTATTGACGGCAATGGCTCGGATGGAACGTCTGTTCCGTCTGATGGCTCCTCGGCGATGGATTGCGCGATGCTCGGAGGGGCGGGGCCGAAGGGGAAACAGGTCGGCACTTGAAAACTCGGAGCAAGTTGCCCTCTCTTCTGCATGGGATGCCAGCTAGGCGACATCGGGTCGATACTTGTCGTGGGTGAACCCGGAAATGACGCTGTTGGGGGCGCATCGAACAAGGAGTTCCTATTGTTGGAAAGAGGCGAACTGGGGGCGGAGGATAACGCGACGTCAGACTGTTGCCCCGAGAAGGTAGACCAACGATTGGACCGTATCGAGTTCTTCCGTGAGTGAGGGGCCGACGAATGCCTCATGAGTCCGGTTGGCGGTGTGCTCGGATGGGACGCGGGGTGCGCGAAAGCACCGGAAGTGAGTCCGAGACGCTTCTTTTTGGGTTTCCTGGCGTCCTGCTTAGGTGTCGCGACGTGGTAGTGGTGATGTATGTGTAGCTCTTGCGACAACCTGGTTGGTGACCTTGCCTCGCGAACAGGTGATTGCAGCGATTCGAGTTCGGCCTTCAACGTGGGCGTCGCGCTGCCTTCACGGTCTTCGGCGATTTGGTGATACTCGAGCTGTTCGCGGAGTGCCTGTATCTCGTCATTGGAATTCATAAGCATCTCACGGAGCTCTGCAATTCCGTATTGAAGGTTTGCGTTGTCCTGAAGCAGGTCGCGAACGAAATGTCCGACAACATGGGTTCCCCCGTTCGCCTGGTTCATCGATTTCGCCGCAGCGGCCCCTTTCAGCCGCCCCGCCGCCGTGTTCAGCTCCTTCTCCATCTCGCGTTGCCTCTCGATGCGCTCCATCATTTCGGCGTGGCGTCCCTGCTCTTCCCTGGCCTCCTTTTCGATGCGCTCGAGCTGATCCTGGAGATCGCTGATGCCCCTCTCGGCGCGCTTCCATCTCGAGGCGGCTGTCCGGGCTTCGTCGCGCGACAAGACTAGATTTCCCTGTAGACTGGCCTGCTCCTCTTCGAGTGTCGCAATCTGGCGCTCCAAAGCCTCAGCGCGGGCCGTATCTGCTTCGAGCCGGCGGATGGTCTGTTGCGACGAGAGCAGTGTGGCCTCGAGGCTTTTGGCCTGGGCTTCGGAATCGATGACAGTCGTGTTGAGGGTTTCGAGTTGATCCAACAGATCTTTGTTCTCTTCGATTATTTTGGCATTCATGGCTTCGAGTTCCTTATTGTCGCGCTCGAGCTGCTCGATGCGAGTGGTCAGCTCTCCCCGATCGCGTTCGGTATCTGCCATGTAGGACTCGTGCCTCGCAAGAAGTGCCTATGATGTCAATATTAGATTTCGTGCACTTCGCTGCCGATGTAGTTTTGAGTGGTGTTTTAAAATAGAGAGATGTGGGCTGCTGGCCAGCGACTCATGCAGATAACTAATCTTGTTGGCATTCCACAACAGCAGTAGCAGCAGTGCGGTGATTGTGGTGTGACGTATATAGGGGACAGGGAATGCGTCAATATTGCAAAGCAGGTGTAGGATGTAAAGCTGCCGGAATCGGTCGTGGCTCCTCGATGCTACACTTTATCGCAGATTCGGGCATGGGAAAGCGGGAACGGTGCAGATAGTAGTAGGCAAAGCATGACGACACATGGGCAGACGTACTTGACCCATGCGGGCGGCCTGGTGAACATCCCGCTCGACATGGTCGAGGATGGCGTTGTTGTGTCTCAGGAGAACACACTCATGTGAACCACAGCAGCACTTCAGCGAGGAGGTCTCAGGTGAGGGGGCGATTTGGGCAGGCATAGCGTCGTTCTCGCCATCAGCCGGCAGCTGAGAACCAGTCATGGCGTTGGTGGTGGTGGTGGTGGAAATGCGCTGTGTCGGTGCGAGTTGACAGGTTGAGGCGGGCGACGGGCATGCTGGGAAGTCTTGTCGACGACGTCTTATGATAGCATTGTTGTCCGGGTCGAGATCAGGAAGTCAGGATGCCAGGGCCGTGAGCGGCGTTGTAGCGAGGGAGGATTGAACGACGTTGTGTTGAACACAATGTCTTGGGGATGAATAATGCCCCTTTCCGGTCAAGGCTGACACCAGAGGCGGACTTCTCTGGAGGGCAATGCAAATGCAATGAATGCTAAGAGGTAATACGAAGAGACAATGTCTCTGTTCGTTTTTTTGCCTCAATCCGCTTCTTTTCCGGCCATGTCTCTCCCCGCAAGGGCCCTGGACCATGGAAAAGCCAGGAGCTGGCTTGTTGCTTGTGAAATTGCGGCACGCCCGACAAGGTAAACATTTGGGGGTAATTCGGATCTC
The DNA here is from genome assembly GCA_022453515.1 of Astrocystis sublimbata. Classification (NCBI taxonomy): domain Eukaryota; kingdom Fungi; phylum Ascomycota; class Sordariomycetes; order Xylariales; family Xylariaceae; genus Astrocystis; species Astrocystis sublimbata. Next base: position 1,528,424 of record JAJNNY010000001.1, on the reverse strand, counting down.
GCGTCGAGTCCTGGCCCAGCTACGGCGCTAGTACACATAAGGACATGGCAGTACGTACCTAATCTTAGGCAGGTCGATCAATCATACATACATGTATCAATCATTCGTACCTTGACCGCCCGGGATGCCGGGATCGCGCATGCGGCATCAATCGGAACAACCCGTAACGGGTAAATCGCAACTACTCTGTCAATAACAAGATGAGAGAGTAGTGTTAATAACAGAGGAGACGCAACGAGGTCACGAGAAATTAGAGAGAAAAGAAAGGGAGAAGGAAAAGAAAAAACCCAAGAGCGAGAAGGAGAGGGAAAAGAGGAGGCTGGTCCCACGAGATGCTGACCCTGGACGTGGCGTGGCACCTTGCGTGCGCTGCTGTTGTTTGGGTGAGCTGCACTGCGTCCCGCACTCGTCTGCACCGCAGCGTTGTTGTCACTTGGACATGTCACACTCGGATGCTCTTGGCGTCAAGTGCAGGTGTTCGCATCCACTGCTCGTCAACTGCCCGTCCACGCCACCGCTCCCTTTCCTGCTCAGGGAGCATACCGAGCCCCTCGTTGGCGAATGACCCTGGAGCCGCCTACCTGGTGTCCTCCCTGGTGGAGACGATAGTCGAGCTGTCAGAATCCCCAAGGGTCGCAACGCTGACGCAACATGGGACTGCATGTACCAGTTGTGTCAACTGCAAGGGCGGGATGACGACAGTCCTGCATTCTCACCTTACCGTACCGCATATTAATGTACCTATTATCGTACATTGTTGAACCTGGATGTTGATCGCATCCCTACCGCATGAACTATCGTCGATACTCTTCCACGTATAACGGTTCTGAATTGGGGTGTTAGCCGCTTGTATCGTGAACCATTAGCGTAGCTTGGATTCCCCAGTTTACGCTGCCAACCGTTCTGGTAATTACCGATTGGCAACGCTGTTGTAATGGTGGGCTTTTTCGCTCCGGCTTCGGTTATGTGGGAGATATCTAACGTTGCGCCCTGGTCCCCAAGTACCGAAGCGTCCCGGCCACCAGGTTAAGGTTCCCGATCGAATATCGGTACATGCATATCACATTGTCAGCCCCCTTTGGATTGATAGGAATGTTTCACCGCTGTCGCCAGTGAGGACGATTCACCAGATTATGTGAAATACTTGAACAACAATTTGTTTTGGTATGCTGCATAGAAACGGCTGGATTATGACTAAATGATTCGGTACCGGTTTCAGCTCTCGGCGCCTGTCAAGTTTGAATAGGGTTGGTTCTTAGGTCGCAAATGCCACGTCTAAGACGTCCAGACCGTCCTTAAGTTGACTCTTCGATGGCATGGCCCCATCTCTCATCAACTCGGCTGATTTCGTCATGGCCGGGTCTCGGCCCATACTCGCTACCGCCACCACGGTCTCACCCTTGCAGTAATAGGCAACGAACTTGCCCTCTCCCGGGTCACCGGATAGTACGAGGTCATCCCAGCCGTTGACGGTATTTCCACAATAGCGCAACTGGCCCGTCAACGCACTCCAGAAAACGGGCGTGAAGAATTCGGGCTTCGCCGAAGGTCTGATGATGTGCTTTGCGACGCTCCGGCCTTGGTTCTGTGCTACGTCCCAGTGCTCGATCCTTGTGGGCTTGCCTTCACCACCTGGGCCGTGGTATGGGTAGGTTGCGATGTCACCAATGGCGTAGACGTCCTTCAGACCAGCGACGAGGAAATTGTCGTCTGTCTTGAGTGATCCATCCTCCTCGAGACGTACAACCTTGCTGTCTTTCAGAAATTCGGTGGCCGGGGCGACGCCGACGCCGAGGATGACGAGATCCGCCTCGAGTTTGGTGCCGTCCTTCAGCAATACGGAGCCGACTTTGGAAGGATCAGCGGCCGAAGGCTCGGCCTTGTCAACGCTTGCCGACATGTAGAACTTGATCCCCTTTCCTTCGAGTCCCTTTTGCAACCCGGCGCCAACCTCCTTGCCCAACACCCTCTCCAGCGGGGTGCTTTCCATGCCAATGACAGCAACGCTGTTGTCTGCGGCCGTAGCATTGGCGATTTCCATGCCAATGAAGCTGCTACCGACCACGACAATCTTCTTGCCCTTTTCTCCGATCGCATCCACAATTTTCTTGGCGTCGTGCAAAGTTCTGAGCACGAAGATGTTCTCAAGCACCTTAAAACCTTGTAGGGGAAGGTTTCGGGGCGTGCCGCCAGTAGCAAGGATCAGCTTGCCGTATGTGAGCTTCGACCCGCTCTCGGTGGCAACGGACTTGTTGCTAAAATCAACGTCGGTGACTTCATCCTCGACGAAATCGATGGATCCGGTCTTGAAGAACTCGGCGTTTCTCCACTGTGCCTTCTCTACGTCGGTCAACAAGGCTTTTGAGAGTTTGGTCCGATCTATGGGCAGGTAGCCCTCTTTGGTCACGACGGTGACGGAGCCGGAAAACCCGCCATCTCTAAGCGCCTCGACAGCAGCAATGGTAGCACTGCCGCCACCCACAACGACAACGCGATCGGATTCAGAGGTGTTGACACCACCACGGCATCTGATGTTAGGCTGTCTTCGTCCGGACTTGATGGCTGCTTCTTCGCCCTTGATGTAGAGGGCACCATCTCGCTCTACGACTTCGAAGGTGGTGAGTGCGTCCAGAGCCGGCGCATCCTCTACATCACCGGTCTTGGCATTGAAACAGGCTGTCAAACGCGCAGCATGTTAGCAGAAGAAGATTACTAGTTACTTGATCATGGAAGGGGTTCGAGCTGACCTCCGTGCCAAGGGCAAGTGATTCGGCCAGTCTTAGGCACGTAGACACCGTTCACCAAGGGAGCGCCGTAGTGCGTGCATTTGGTGCCGATTGCATGTAGTTTGCCGTTGCCGGCATTGAGCAGCAGGATCTTTCCGCCCTCGATGCCTTCCACCTCGATTTCCTTCTTCTCGCCGAGCTGTAGCGACAGCGCCGAAGCGTCCTTGAGCTTGTACTCGGACATGGCTCTGTGTGATGGTGCGGCGGTAAATGCAAACGGTCGTGGATATGTCTTCAGGTTGGTCAAGTGGGGCCTGGGAAGCGTGAAGACGCGGGGTGCTCTGAGGTGCGAGAAGGCAACACGAGCTTGATTCATGGAATAGTGTCTTGGAGAGAAGAGTCGGCAGAGGCGGGGAGATGGATGGGCGATGGATGGGTATGGGCAAATGCAAACGGAAGTGGGAGTGAGGGGAATTGACACACAAGGAGGCGGTCGGACTCGCATATTACCCATACATCTCTATCTACATCGAACGAGATGAGACGAGACAACAGTCCTGCCCAATGGGTGTCTTCAACTTATGGTGGTGTCATCGAGTTGCCGGGGGATGATGCTGGGCGCTGGAGGGGCCACTGGTAAGTGCTTAGAGGTACTGCCATGTATCTATCTGTCTTACCCGCCGTCAGTCTCAGCAATGGTGACAACAGAGGTACCGCATTGTGCCTGAATGCTGTGATGTTGACGCTCAAGCTCAAGTCGAGCTTGTAATACAAGCCTTGTGACTGGTCGGAGCTATCGTAAGTTCCCGCTCAGTGGCAGTAGTGACATCACCCACTTACCGGATTCGGAATGAGCAGGGATCGGGGTTCCTGGACCTAACGCTAGCAGTGCCTTAGCGCATTGCTCCGGGGCGTAAAGCCAACGCCTATCATGTACCTAGGTAGATTTTGATGTGGAGGCGAGCCCAGCAAAGTGGTAGAAGGAGGCATCTCGCCAGAGGCGTCTTTGCGACGACTAGGTGCTGTCAGGGGGGGGGCAAAAAGACAACATATGGAACGCAAATACCCATGGCTTTCTTTGGATAGAAGTTGTTATTTTACCAGGAGGAATCAGTCCCTTGGTGCCACAACCCTCAAGTCGCCATACAATCGAAATCTCGTTCTTGTCTCGACATGGGAACAAGTATCGATCTTACAAGGCTCCCTACAGAGATATATATATCCCTTGCACATTGAACTGTTTTATCAAAGTCATATACCTCTTGTAAACCGGACTTGACTAGTAGTTTTCTATGATACGAAATTATAAGAATTTAACTCGCCTTCGTGAGATGCTTTATGAATTTCGACAATGATAATTGACACATCTTTGATGATCATACATTAGAGGTCCTAGAATATAATCAAAACCCTGATAACTCATGATGAAGTCTTCGGGAACCAGTGCAATACGTGTAGGGGCTCACATACCACCTCACCACCAGTAAGTAGATGCCACCTAGATAGTTGTTAAATCGATATAGCACAGGCTATTGACTCTGTAAACATCCAAGTGAGCATATATGCTTATAGCCAACGCTCACATATAATTCAGTAGCAAAGTGGCGTCAGTGATCCGACATTTGCCTTTATGTCCCCTCGTTTCTCATTCTGTCATCGAACCTCATACGTATTTAAATGCTTCAGTAACACCCCCTCTCTAGAGGAGGGTAGGCAGCGTGACCTTCAGGCTTCAGCTAGCATAGTAACACTGGACATATTATGATACAGCATATTGAAACTACCAAGCAAACCTCAAGACGTGAACTCCTATTTGACGTTAAGCAACCCTCCAGTAGGAGGGATAGCTAGAAGATACCTTCACTCACACAACTGCCCTGGATGATGCGATAACCGCACTGTTGTTGAGAACCAGATTAAGTATCGTTGTGCAACGTACCAAATCACACCCGCAGAGAGTAATGTAGCAGGATGAAGTCATATCAATTACATACGGCTGAGAATTACCGGTTCAATAGTTTGGCACAAAAATCAAATTGGCTTCGTGAGACTCACGTATCCATACCACAAGTTGTACCTATTCATCCTTAAGACTATCAATGTACACGGTGTATATTTACGAGACTGGATGGCCGACCACAGTATAGGAACAAGGAAACGAAGATGCAACCAGAGACACCGTGAACTTTTCCTGAGAGCCCCGGCTGTCCAAATCGGTTCGCCCTATCACAACAAGACCGGTAGGTCGAACAGACACCTTCCCGTTCATCGTCATCCCCTCGAAATCTATGCTATTTAAGGGGCGCGAGCCTTAAGACAAAGATATCACTGTCACAAGAATAATCCGGTCATATGCGTAGAACCACTAGTCTCTCTGGTAGACGACATAATCATGATCACAGTGATATATCTGCACCTGACCGTTCCCTGTTAGCACTTGTACACCACATTACAATGCCCCAATTCAAGAGATGTGGTATCAATATTTTTGCTTAAAAGAGTCGCCCTATCCTATTTCTACTACATACTATGGCACATTAACTATCGTGATACCGCTCCATCGTACTCTCGTACCATCCTGCAGTGGACAAAGTCTTCGCGCCAAGTCTGATGGTATGCGAGGTAATAACCCTACCTACGTCTGGACTCATACGATAGTCACATCGCTTCTGTCCCCAAGGTATGCATGTACAAGCTCAACGACTTCCATCGAGCAGGTCAACTGTCAGTTACATCAACAATACTGCTGTAAAATCCAGTACGGTGTCTTTGACCACCTGGCGAGTTGGGCAGCCGTGATATTCCCCAAGTCCCAGCCACCCCCTTCCTAATCGATATCCACATCAATCTCCAAATCTAGCGAGGCGATGATATCATCGTCAACCAGGGGTCGATGGATCTGAGGAATGCCCTTCTTATCATGTCCGGCCTGGTGGTTCTGAAACTGCAGTTTCTGTATATGCGAAAGAGTCTTAGGTGCCCCGTTGGCAGGCGACCCATCGGGTGGCACCGCGGCCTCGCTGCCATCGGCCGGGGTGGTAGCGTTCCGTTCCAAGTCGCTCTTCTGCGCCTCCAGCTTCCGCGCCTTTGATCTCTCGTGAATTTGCGCTTTGCGCACCGCTTCCGCGTTATCCCGACGTCTCTGTATGTTCAGAGCGGCAAGCCGATCCTGCTGTGACGGGGTCGAGGGAGCGACGGATTTCTTGTTAGGCGCCAGACTTGTTCTAAAAGCCAACTTGGGTACCTCCATTTTGTCTAGTTGGGCTTGTAACTCGGCCACCCGATCATCATTCCCTCGTTCTTTGGCTTCCTCCAGCTTATTAACCAGGCGGTTGCGCTCCGACGAGTCGTATTTGTTCTTCAAGTTTTGTACGCGCGCCAACCGCTCAGTGACCTCCTTCTCGGTCCATGTCCGGTTGCGGAGAGCATTGATGTCGTCTATCTTCGCGTCCACTTGAGTCCTCTTAGGGAAAGGCACGCCGTCATCCTGGCAAGCTCTTTGGTAGCGATGTACTTCAGACTACAGCATGGTTAGACAGTGGTAAGGAGCAGGGGGCAGGGCTGCTTACCTCATGGAAGTTCGAGTCGGAGCAAGATATGAAAGGAAACTCTTTCACAGTCTTCCCGAAGGCGATCTTGACGTACTGATCTGTAACGAAGAACTGTTGGTTCTGTTTTTGCATGGCATATGGCCTTCCCGTTGTGAAACCTGGTCATAGCGTAAGCTCAAGTGGCAGATACAATAGATGAATACAGCACGCATACCTTTGATAACACCCATCTGGTATTCCGTCTCGCCCGTGCTGCGGTTTGGTCCGATTGCAACGCGGCAGTAGCAGCCGGTGATGTGTTCCTCAAAGCCTGGGTAGAAACAGACCTCAGCGAAACGAGTCCGGCTCAGGCGGACTCGTTCAAAGTCACGCAAGTCGGCCGGAGGCACATCTTTCTTCTCGGGTGTCGCGGACCGGGACTGCCTACGGTCGTAATTGCCGGCCCATTCAACATCGCTGTGGTCATCATCGTCGCGGTCATCGTCATCGCCGTCGCCACGCGTGCTGTCGCGGCCGGATGGCTTGCCCTTATTACGTTCTCGGTCCTCCTCTCTACGGCGCTGGCGATCGGATTTCTCGGCTCGAGCACGACGAAGGGAGGCAATGCCGGCGCTGGTCTCGCCGACCTTGGAGCCGCCAATCTTGGTGCGTTGGCGCGAAGTCTTCCGCTGGCCATCCTCGAGGTCGGTTGTGCTAGCCTTGCGCTTCTTAGCCGACTGGCTGCTCTCTTGCTTGTTGACCTGCAGGAGGCGGCGGAGAAGGGTGTTTTGGCGCTCGCGATCAATCTCCTCTTGGCGCCTCGCTATGAGCTGTTCTCGCTCCAGTTCAGGCATGGCCAGGATCTCATCCTTCTCAGCCTCGCTGGCATAGATGCCCTCGACAGGGTATTTGATTTCGCCCTCGTCCTCCACCTTGGCAGCCGCGGCATGACTGGTGGGAAAGGAATCGGATTCTGAGTCGGACTCGTCCATAGGAGCCGACGCATCGGACGCAGGAGAGGCGGGAGCTGACGACCTAAAATCGTGAATCGACTGCATGTTAATCGCTGGCCTTTTGATATGCAAAGCGGAGGCAAATCAGTAGGAAGGTGATGGCGCAGGAGGTTGCGATGGCAAACAGGGACTGCAGTGGCTAGTGATAGACAGAAGCACTATGGCTTCTATGTAGTGGCAGAGCGGCAAAGACGGAGGTAGAGCGAGATGGCCAGAAGGCCGGCCACGGCGTTGGCTTGCAGCAAGGTCTTGGGATAAACAAAGGTGGACGGGGCTCTGGGTAATGGAGCGATGTTGGCTTTTGGGAAGACAGCAGGTGGTTCGGTGGCTAAGCAAGCGGTATTGACTGAGGTCTCGGAGGCAAAACATGGTGGCAATGGGGATGGCTCCCAGGCGACAATGCGGTTGCCGTCACACTTGTTGCTTTCCTTTTGTTTGTTGTCGGAGCCACGCGGTAACACGGCGCACGGCACCGCAGGCCGCAGCAAGTCGTAACCTCAACAGCAGCGAAAACCTCCGTCGCCGAGCTTGGTAATGGCAAAAGCAGCACAAGCACAACATAAAATGGACTTACGCCTCTCCTTCCTCCTCCTCGTCATCGCTGTGGTCGTTTGTCCGCCGGGACGGCTTGGACTGTGCGGACTTGTCCTGGGGCTCGGGGGACTCGGACAGGGGGCGGGCCGGGCCCTCATCTTGGATGTCATTATCGGAGCCATCGTCGTCGCCGCCGACGAGGGCCAGGAACTCATCATCGACGTCGGCCATGATGGGCGGAAGCGGGTATCGCGTAGGTTGTGGGCGGAACCAGGCTCAAGGAGGCGAGGCTGTGGGCAAAACGGGTTGGGGCTGGAAGCGGCAGCGCGAGGGCGACTGGCGTGGCTCTCTCGATGCCACGATAATTGGCGAAGAGGTCGAAGATGCCCTGTTGGAAACGAAGATAGCGCTATTGTCAGATAATGGCAGCAGAGTAAATCTGGACTATAAGGCCGCACAATGGAGGAGAATGGTTGTTGGTGATGTACAGGCAGGTAGGCGAGTAGGAGTAGGTAGGTACATGTTGTTCAGGCTTGCTTCGCGCCATACTCGTACACATTGCAGGTTGCAGGGGTGCTCTCTAGGCAGGTACTGTCCGAGGGCTTTCTCATTGCTCATTGGCTGCAGTGAGTGCAAGCGCTAATACTGGAGAAGCAGATAGTGGGCCCGGCGAGGGTTGTCCATTTAAAGCGCAGCTCAACTCCGACGCATAGCCAATCACATTAACTGCGCATCCTCCAGCTGTAGGTACTGCGCAATCTATACGTACGAGTTGCAACAATACCATTCATTATACTTGGATACCAGGAGCTGACAGCTCAACAAGGTTCAAGAGTCTTCATACGCTTGATTAAAGGTCCATATCACATCAAGAAATTGAATACAGGAGGTCTGAAAGAAACCCGCGGCCTGGCGAATTAACTGTTAGTGGGCATATCGTTTAAGGTTTGTTCAGCTCAACTTCAAGTTCATTTCCGCGTTCCGACTCTATGTCTCTTGCAATGTGGCGTTTGATGAGGCTTTTGCCAGGGCAATTGTGGCGCCGCTCGGCTGAGACCCATCTGGCTCGTGCACGCAGTTCAATAAATACTTAGGTACGTGTCCTGGAGAGGCAGATTCCTGCAGAGGGTATAAAGCATCTGAAAGCTACAAACTACATCATACTTTTTGCTTGGTGGATGGGAGCATCTCGAACTGCATCATGCGAGTGCCAAGAGAATAGCGCTTTCTATATCCTCGTTCGTAGGCAACAATCTTCTCCTGCCTTGGTCTTCTCTTTCTTCTCCTGCTGGACGTACATAAAAAGTATTGCCATTGGCCGCCAGTGCTGCCTACACCCGCAGCAATGTTGCGCCCAATGCGCTCGCATCTTGCGCCGGCTCGCCACGCCTTTCTATCCACATATGCTCTTGCGCCGACGAGTCGGAGATGCATAGCTACCACTGCCCCTCTAAACAACACATCCGCCGCTCCGTCATCTTCCCCCGGCTCTAGGCGAAAACCTCTGACCAAGGAGCAGCGAGACTTTCTCTCCTCCGCAGTGAGCCTCCCCCACCTACCCACCTTGACACCCAGCTTTCCACCATCGCCAAGTGTTCGAGACCACCCCTTTCTGTGCCTCCTGTGCCTCCTGCGCTGACCTTTCTCCCTCTCCTCTCCTCAGCTTCGCGTCAACCAGACCGGCGAGCTGGCCGCGACGCTCATCTACACCGCCCAAACCCCCGTGCTCGTGAACGCCCACCCGCACCTGCGACCCCTGATGGCGCACATGTACGAGCAGGAGGCAGGGCATCTGAAGACGTTCAACTCGCTCATCACGAAGCACCGCGTGCGTCCGACCGCCCTGTACCCCGTGTGGTCCCTCGCCGCGAGCGCCCTGGGCTGGTCCACAGCCCTCATGGGCCGCGAGGCCGCCATGGCCTGCACCGAGGCCGTCGAGACCGAGATCGGCGAGCACTACAATAACCAGATCCGCACTTTGCTCGAGATGGTCGACGGGTGGGAAGCCGACGGCTATGAAGTGGGTGACGAGTTTACTGAGCTCATCAGCACCCTCAGGCGCATACGCGACGAGGAACTCGAGCACCTCGATCATGCTGTCGAGCACGATGCTAAAGACGCGCGCCCGTACTGGCTCCTAACCAACATCATACGCGCTGGATGCCGGGGGGCCATCTGGACCGCCGAGAAAGTATGAAATGTCATGCTGATTGATGCTCTTATTTTCTCGGCCAACCGATTCGTGGTGTGCGATGCAACACTGGATTGCTGTTGCGTCATCCTAATGTATTACTGTGTAAAATGAAAGCGCCTCATTTCTAATATCCTAATTGCCGCTCAATGGGCAGGGCAACGCCTCTTAATCAGCAATTGACAGGGACTTGAGGAATAAAGATCAACCTAGAAGGCTATCTCATCCGGGTCTAGCCCTTGAAGCACGAGCATTGCATGTAGTTGTCAAGGGCTTGGCAGCAAGGTAAGGCCGAAAAGTTTGGAAACAGTCATCTTCTTCAGCGTCTCACGTCAGTCTCACGTTCATCCATATCGTGTCTAAGTATTTGCTCATGTTGTCATTCTATCTGTGCGGGGAGCGCGCAAGGATACGCTCCCTTCCCCGGAGGAGTCATTCGGGGTGGCTCGTGGCCCGGGGCCCAGCGGGGATGAAGCTCGTGGGCAATATGCCAAGTCAGAGCCAAGCGACGAGGGCGTCGCTGCACACGTTCTGTGTACAGTAGTGTACAGTAGTCCGGTGTGCGGTTCGGCGGTTGGGATGAACGGCATCGTCGCCCATACTGTATTCGGATTGCGCCTCGCAGACTTTAAGACTAGAAAAATGATGAGGTCTCACAGAACATTGCCTATCCCGGCGTGGAGGATTCAGGAGATCTGCATTTGCCATGTGCCTGCCAAGACGAGGTAATCAAAAGTACAAAGTATAAATAAGCCGCTTAGGGGCTAGCAGGACAACCGTAAATACGGCATCAAGCTTGACGGCGATACTCCAAGCTATCCCGCTCACGAGTTTCTGCGTTGTGGTTGATTGTGTCGGTCAGCCAATTGTAACCTCACGTCTTATAAGTCCAGGAGTGAGGATTCAAAGAGGGAGGCAGCAAGAAGACGGGAAAGAGCGCGTCCCTCGACAAATAATCTCAGGATGGCTTTACCTTTTCCCGTGCCCGCCTCTCTGGACGCTTCATTCACCATGTCGCGCCCGACCGAGGCCGACATCAACGCCATGGCCGACATATACTACGATTCGTTCTCCCCGGACCCCGGCTTCACGTACTGGTGGTCGGAGGACCGGGAAGGTATGTTCGCATGGCTGCACGCGCGCATCCGGCGCAAGATGTCGGATCGCAGCGTGCGGCACTTCATGATCGTCGACGACCAGAGCGAGGTCGTAGCCTTTGCTCGCTGGGACATTCCCAAGGGCTACGAGGCAGCATTCGGCGAGTGGGTCGGCATCGACGACAACGTTGCGCTCGACGTCTCGCAAGGCGCGAGCGGCGAGGAGGACACGGTGCCGACGGCTCCGACTGAGGCGATGATGGCACCCGCACCCACGAAGGATACCTCGACGCCTGCAGGCTCGAACTCGGAGCAGTGCGAGGCATTCTTTGCCAAGTTGGCAGTCTTGTCAAAGAAGTGGGATGCCGAGAGGATGCTAGGTATGCACACACTCTCTGTCTGTCCTACGATGCCGCTCTTGACTCTACGTCCTCGCTAGCTTTTCGCATCTTGTCGCAGCCACACGCTTGCCCATCCGTGCTAATGTAACAATGGCATGATAGATCTCTCTCTCCTGTGCACCGCGCCCAAGTACCATCGCCGCGGGGCAGGTCGGGCGCTGCTGGTTCCGGTGCTAGCAATTGCGGATGCCGTAAGTCGTATTCATTATTCCCGGCCAAAAGCCGCACATGAGGTCTTTTTCGGTTCGAAAATAACTCTTTCTGATCACGTTCTTAGGTCGGGTTGCGGACGTATGTGGAGGCCACGCCCGCAGGACGACCTCTCTACGAGAAGCTAGGGTTTCGAGAAGTGGAAAATATAGCGTTGGTAAGTAGGGAAGCAGTCTGTGCTCTGATCCTTCGTGACCTTCTCGCCCTTTCACATGATCTTCTTATCCAGCACGGTTTCTATCAATTGACGACGAGCGTGGAAATTGGAGGTAGGAACTAACATGATGCTAAGTTGCTAACTCACTACGCCTGCAGAATGCGGCCGCTGCAACGGCCGGTAGGGTGAAGGGCACGAGCGTTCTCTCGATCATGATCCGAGAACCCCAGCTGCAGTAGCGAATTCGGCTAAGCTGCGAGATGCCCACCATGGTGGGGATGCGATAGCTTTGGGTCGCAGCTCAACTTTGGCCTCTCTTCTGTCCGGCCTGGGGGGAAGTCACTCATGGTGGAGGAGGAGCATGTGCGGTCGTCGTGAGGATCTGCTCAGCATTACGCGAACCAATCGCATCACATCGTGTCGGCTGACGGTAGTCTTTCGTCTTACACCACGCTTGGTAAGGCTCCCGTGGTGTGGCCGAGGATGCGCGAGGATGCGCGAGCGCTTTAACCTCCCTTTTCTTTTGGCTTGCTTTTTATTCATTCCTACTCTGGTGACTCTGGTGACTCGATCAGAGCCATCAGAGCCCGCTCGACGGTACGCCGTCGCTAGTCAATTGATGATGACATCGAGCGTCGCGCTACATCGCTCAACGGCTTTTGCAAAAGCCGATGCTCGCGTGGCCCACTAGACTTCATCTAGACCATCATGCTCGTTCCTGATTGAATCTGGCGAAGGCGTCCGGATGCCACGTGTCACGACACTTCTGGTCACCAACAACAACTCTAGCGTAGACCAAGCTCTTCTAGAAGTGGCCGCGTTCTCCGCATCAAAACCTGGCGCAGAAGCAATCAGGTGGTAGCCAAGAGAGCGATGCATCCCCACGAGCCGACCCACGAGGCCGGATGCTGCCTTGGCGAAAGCTACCCCAACGTGACGATCCATCGCCAACGCGCGCTGGGCGAGCGAGGGCGAGCTGGCTATCGTTGCATCCAAGAGCATCCAAGAGCGCGAGGAGGCCATTTGACTGGAGTCACCGCCCCGATGCAGGTGCGGCGACGGTGATCACAGCGGTGGTGTCAGGATGTGCTGGAGTCCGTGCTGTTCGACGGGCCAGCTAATGCAAGGTTCCCTATTCCGAGCCATCCTTACCCTTGCCCACAACGAGCCCCGGCCAGATGCGGAAATCTAGACTGGCGAGATGGGCACAATCGTGAGAATTAATTGATCCCGCATGGCGCTACCGACTTCGGGCAGTTCTGGGCGCATCAAAGCAACCAGAGCGACGCCGTAGCTCTGCCCGTAGCTCTGCCCGTAGATTCCCACCTTCGACGAAGCCCTCGCGGGGCCTCAGGCACCCCTAGGTATATTGCATCTCCGTTGCTACATAGAATGCAACGCCAATGCATCCCGGGAATGCCCACTTCTTTTAATTCCCGATCACGTCGCAATCAGGCTGGCCACGATGGCAGGCCTCTGGGCAGGCCTTCAGTATACTATCGCGGCATATTATCGACCGGCCGCGATGCGATTCCCGATACGGCGGCTGACAGCAAAAGGGCGAGACAGGTAGTCAAATGGCCATCCCGCCATCCCTTTGGGCCGACTGCATCCCTGGCCGACGTGGACCCCGCGCCGCGCGCTCAGTGTTTTGGCTCGCAGTTTGCATGCCCCATGTGCCGATGGCCAAAAAGCTTAAGCCTACCTACCCTGGCTCGCCTGGTGGCACGCCTTTTTGTTCTGGCGCGGCATCGCATTGTGTTTGAAACGAAACGTGACAATTAGCCTCGTGGGTATAGCAGGGTGCAGGTATGCAGCGTCGATGATAATGATCTAGATCGGGTTGTAATATATCCAGAGGCCGGGTCGACTCAGAAAGGGATCAACATATAAAACCGTGGAATGCGCCTTGACTATCAATTGTCTCTTGACTATCACCTGTCTCAAACTGTGAATCCTATTCTTCGCGACGCCGCTGGATCGAGCTCCTCTTGTGAATATCCTTTCCTGCTTTATTTGCACATCATCTCACCAGCTCTAAATCTTCACCATCTTATTCTATCCCTCCTCCGGCTTCGGCTTCTTATTCTTCTCGCCATGTTTTTCACACCGTCGCGCATTGGTCGCATATTGATATGTGTCGCCGCGTTGGCACAGAGTACGCACCCACCCCCCCTTCCTCATTCCTCAGCCTGGCGAGCTTAATGTCACTGACTTCAACCGCTACAGATTTCTCTACGGCCAGTCCAATCCCGCAGAACGACACCAGCGTAATTGCTAGTCGGAACAAAGTCGGATTTGGCAACGATATGTGGCTCCGCGTCATGCCACTCGGGGCCTCCATCACGTACGGGCTTAGATCCCCTGACGGTAACGGGTACCGGAAATATCTCCGCGACCAGCTTGTCGCCTACGGAAACGATGTCAACATGGTTGGAAGCCGTCGTAACGGCTCCATGGACGACAATGACGTTGAGGGCTGGCCGGGCGATATCATAGATCAGGTTCGCACCAAGGCCAGATCCGCCGTGCCTAAAGTGAGTACTTCACCATTATTCATTCAACCCATTCATCAATCAATCAATCACCTCACCACATCTTTTGTTGGGCAAAAATCCCGTGGATCAGATTGCTGGACCCTGCTTAGACCCTGCTGGACCCTGCTTCCATATTGCTTCTCATATGATATCTTGGCGATCAGCATGTTCCCACATACAATGTGACTTACTGACTGGCTTCAGTACAAACCCAACCTTGTTTTGATCAATGTCGGCACCAACGATTGCTCTGGTAACGTTGACATCTCGAATGCCGGAAAGCGAAGTGAGTAGCACCGATCCCTTGCATGAGATTTTCCCCACGCTGGTGATTGGGTCGATCGTCTTGGCGCTAGCTTCCTGTTCCTGACTAAATACTACCGACGGCCCGCAATTAAGAAGAAGCCATATACTAACGTGGAGACTTAATTAGTGTCGGCTTTGCTGGATGACGTATTTCAAGGCTCCTCTCGCGTTACCATCATCTTGTCGACACTCCTTGTGAGATCGGACGCCAGCAAAGAGAAGTGTGTCGAGAACGTCAACGGCCAGTTCCGATCGGTCGTCTCCCAGCAGAGGAACAACGGTCGCAGGGTCGTGCTCGTTGACATGCAGCCCCCGGCTGGGCCGACAACTAGTCAGTTGGTCGACGGCACACACCCCACCCCTGCCGGATACCAGAAGATGGGGAACATCTGGTTCAACGGAATCAAGGAAGCTGACAGGCTTGGCTTCCTGCAGCAAAAGGAAGCCATCCCTGGGAATGCTGATGGCGTTCCTGACCGTGGAATCTACGGCTAAAGCCCACCCCGGCCCAGTGGAAACGTTACCTTACTTCGCCTTGACTTACCTTGAGGGTCATCTGCTCAGGCACCTTATACTCATGGTACTGGTATCGCAGTGCGTATTCAGTTCCAACCCACCCTGCGGGACGGTTGGAAATTCGTTGTATATATTTCGCTCTTATTTTCCTTGTTGCTGTTCTGGATCGGCTTGCTCTTTTGGATCGGCTTATGATTTAGGATCGGCTTATGATTTAAGATCGGCTTATGATTTAGGATCGGATCTTTTGACTTATGAAGCGGAGCGATGCACATACACTTACTTACCTGCAGTCAGAAATTTCTATACTTTCGCTGGAGGTTCATGTATATACCAGATAGATTTACCTGTTAGACAGCTATTTCATTAATAACTTCTTACCTTCAAAGGGCCCCTCTGTGGTCTCATCGTTACATGTCAGACTCTCCACCTGATTAACCCCGCCTCCGCTATCAATCTGGGATTGACCCTCATCCCTTAGTAAAGGTGAGTGTCTAATTACTGACTCCCCAGGATGGTAATACCGATGTTGTTTCGTTTCTCAAACAGGAGTACATCGCCATATTGACAGATTCAGATGCACACCAGAAGCAGAACATTCTTGACGTCACCCGAATCGGGTATACGCGATAAATTATACACGCATCTGTCATGGAATAAACTGCCGCACTATGGCATGACACTACAAGGTGGAACGCGGCCGAGTCGAGCGATATGAAAGCTTGCACCTGGTATACATAGGGTGGCGCGAGTAAACCGTAATAGCCTTCGCGACACGGAATTATGGGGGTTTCGTCATAGATTCTGTCAGCTTCTCATCTCACAGCGTTCTGGGAGGGTATATGGAGATCGGTATTGCTGCTATGTCAGTGAATTATTCGTGCGCTTGCCCTTGTGAACTGTTTTAGTCAATTGATCTGACGAGTCCCTTCGCGTATCTACGTAGTACGACAATGCAAACCTGCATGCACTATTGTATACTTTCTCTGCTATATGTTGCAATGCGCGGAATATAAAGGATCGTCGGCTGTAAGGTAAAGTAAAATGTCTCCAACAATCGTATACACACTACATATACATATATTGAAAGACCCTTATGTTTTAGCCTGGGACTACGTCCCCACGTTTTGAAACTTGAAAAATGTTTCCAACAATTTGCCCACCATTTAGAAAAGCTCAGATGACATCATCCGAAGACCCTTGTAAAATCGTCGGTTTGTGCAGGGCAAAGTGAAGGGGGGTTCCCTGATCACAGGGTCCCTTGACCACAAGATTCGCGATCCGCTTTTCTTCTCCTTGTCCCCCTAACATGTTACCGTTACCTCGCGTTGCAATCCCCATCCTCATCGGTTACCAGTCGAGCAAGACGAGCCCACGAGTCAGGAATGACCTCTAGGAACTCTACAGACCCGGCACTAAGTAATCTTACATAGCACGCGCCCTAGAAACACCGTAGAAGTGTGCTAGAAACTCGCCAGAAAGACATGGTGTAAACCTTATTAAGATTGCTGGCACGAAGTTTAGGTGCGAGTATGCGTTGCCCTAGGTCATCGGCTACTCATGCTTAGGTAAACGAATTATCTCACGAGATTACACCGTGATGTGAGCATTTCCGTGAAACTCAAAAATTATGCTCAATACTACGTATCTAGAGTTTCGGACTCGGGTTTGGAGAAAAGTAAGGCGCGCCGTGGCCATTACAGTTCCCCCCATGTAAGACGACAGGTAGGTCATGTACTCCCAAGCCCTCGCATCCTGAATAGATTAGTAGGGGAAAATGTACTTCGGTACGGTTTAGACTCACTAGCTACAAGGCAATATTACGCTTTGATTAAGCCGTAGAGTTTAATACTATTAGGTAAGCAGCATTTTACCTACGTCTCCACGCGAGCAGGGGGGTAATAGTTATCTTAGAATAGGTAGTATAGCGTCAAAATGAGCTACCCGCCCTACATGTCGTTTATCCCGTCATGCCCGTGTATGAACTGTACGAAAGAGAGTCCACTGTGGCTTGGTCGTAAAACATGAAAATCGCACGGGATGCGCATAATTAAATTTTGCGTGCACAATAAAATACTGAGTAGTGGTCGGAGTAATTAGCGAGGGGCCCGCCGGTCTGGTAACATCCACGATGGATTCTTCTTCACAGAGCAGAATGCGACTGTGTCATGACCCTCTCAAAATGCAGCACGTTGTCGAATAATACCACTGTCTGTGGTCGTAGATGATGGCATGGAAATGTGATAATCAATTCATTTCATGCGTCTACTAATATTACAGATTAAGTAGGAAGGTGGCCATTATTCCCAATCCGTCCCGTCTTGCATACAGCGCATAAGTCCATTAATGACATGAACCTAATGCCTCCTCTATTCTCAAACTTTCAAGGATCCCGCTACTGGGAAATGTAACTGCACGAATCGCGCGATGTGCATAACGAGGGTATACATTGTGTTGTGCAATGGCTAGATGAGTGGCCTCGACGAAGCCAACTGCACTGCAAACCGGCCCGCAATTGGTGGTGGTGGCAGTGACAGCGATGTATGAGGGCTGCATTGCGTTGGGTCGCAACGCAACGTGACAGGAGAAGCCTACTCCAACGTGATAAGCTTCTCTGACCTCACTTGCTGGTCCTCCTTCTCTTGTATGATATCTGCTCCGAGGCTACGAGCTGAACCGATGAATCCCGCTTAGGTACCGTACTTGTTGGTCTTCGTGCCACTTGACTTCGTCCAGTACCTTTCCCGCGCTCCCACGGCGAGGGGGTTGTTTCGAAACCGGTCTTGGTAGAAGTTGAAGATCGCGAACTCGTCCCTGGTCATGACATATCCGTTCTCGTCTGCGAGGACCTTGTCCCAGATGGCCGTCAGTGCCGATTCGAGTATGTCGTGAATGGGCCCCTGGCACGCAGCTTCTGGATCGTCTCGCGCAACCTCCAAGGCACGCATCACTTCGTCGTTGATGCTAACCTTGCGTCCCTTCTTGGCCCCTCGTTTTGCAGGTTGGTGGTCAGGCACACACTGGGATAAACTCATCATATCAAACGCTGATGGTCTTGTGGCAAGGGTTGTGCACATTATCGGCAGCGGGTCGGTGAGAACGAGTGCCTGATAGCTCTCAGAATAGCCACGGTGGAAGATGGTATAGCTTATGACAAATGGGTAGGAGTGTATCATCTAGGCTCTTAGAATACTTGGCGAGATCTTTTGAGTGAGGATGGATAATGGAGGTGTTAAGAGGAAATATATAAATATAGTTGGGTGTTTCCGCCTTGCGGTTGACGGAAGCGGAGGTTTGTGTAAAGAGCGAGCAAACAAACAAAGGGTTTGTTAATTATGACTTCAATGCACAAAAGAGCGTGGGAATGAACCTGAGGGGGAAACAGAACTCAAAATTGAACTGCCGCAATAACTTAATTTTATAGGATCGGCGGATATCAGTGTTGTAGCAAGGTCACACTTGCACTTGTTTGTACTGACACTTGTCCTATATGAGCTACACGGAATAGGGGCATCGACCAGCGATCTAACGTAGATGTCGAGTTGCGCCATGCACCAACTTAGACGTGGTGACTCGCGTGTCGTGCTCCAGCGCCCATCTCACCTGGCTCGCCTGGGTGGTGAGGATTCAGGATGTTCGCCCCCACTCGCCGATCAGAGATAGATGCCTTTCGCACCAGTCAGCTTCGATCCGTGGTCTCAAATCCAAAGCCAGATGCGTCCGAGGCTGAAAGTCGCTGATCAAAGCTCGGATTTAAAGTTTGCGCTATCATGCCAACAATATATACTAGAGGCTGCTGGGCCGACCTTGACCGCATAAGTCAACTAAGCGATTTACCCGACTGTTTCGTATGAAATGAGCAAAAGTCCCTGCTGCTCGATAGTCTCGGACCGGCGGATCCATGGACAATGTATCCCCGTATTTAATCAACTCGTTGGGACATGTTACTTGCCTACCTAACGAGGTGGTGGACAATAAAAACTAGACACCTGATCGGCAGACTAGACCCACCAGTACATTTGGAGCTCGAAAGCTTTATTCCGCTGATTGCCTAATTTGGTTACCTTTGGAGCTATTTTAACCTTTATAATCATATTCTAGCTGGTTTAAAACTATTAAATAGTTCTTAATACTTTATATATACTTTAACTATGCCTAAAAGTATCAAATAGCTAAATAGACGTAGGATAGTTCTTATCGTTGCTTGTGTTTCTACATTAATCTAAGGTAGCAATAGAGGTTACTATAGTGGGCCTGTCAAAAGGGAGTGTCTAGTTTTTATTATCTACCACCTCGCCTAAGTATGCCAGTATGTAGGTGAATGCGACACACAACCTTGGTGGAGTCACAACAACAGCCAAAAATTGGAGACGAAGAGGCAACCTCGAGATGACGTGGTCGCCCGCTGTCCACTGGATCCAGACCTTCGGGACCTTGCCATATCGCAAGTCACAGAAAGCCTGACGCGTGTCATCACCCGGGTCACACTAAATGTAGGGTATTATGGTATCACTGCAGCACTATCGATAGACCGAGTCAGGCCGTGTGACCCTTCCGCCACGAATAATAAACTCAAAATGTTCGTGATGCTCGGTGGTGGTGTTCGGTGGTGCCAAACTTAACAAACAGAGACTGACAAAATCCAGTTTTATGGCAGTTCTTGTCGAAGGCCATCCCTAAAGCTTGCGGTGATGGTCGTGGCCTACATCTCCCTTCTTGGTAGTATTCGAACTATAGACATGGCCCATCTTTTCCATCGGAAGGACATAAGTTCGGCGGCGAGAATGATTATGAAATAAATACGTACTAGTAGAGTGAAGTCTCACTGCAGCAAACACATTCGATTAAGGTGGACTGTTACGTTGTCATGGCGCAGTGGAACCTGTAATTTCAATTTGAGTTTGGATGGATCGCAACCATTGTTAGTTGTGACTAGGTGCGAAGCGGTCAACTTCGTAGTAATGGAATTGTTTGGCTTCCATCGGGCAAACTAAGTTTCTGGTCCCTTGGCACCTGAATTCACGCATAAGATGCGATGCGACTGATTCGTGGCTGTAAACATCTGGACGTCGTAAACAAGCGTGGGACCAAACATGCATGGGTCGGTAGTCCAAGGACCAAGACCACTCCCAAGACTCCAAGACAGACCAAGGCCGAACAGCAGATCTGAACCTAGATTTTGAGGTTCTGCCTAGCACACTTACTGAGATCCAGACGTTTGGTAGACTTATTCATGCTAATAATAGCCAGCATTAGTTAAAGACGCGGGTTCTACGCCAAGACGTGAACGTCTTCGACCTTTTATCCGTCTCCATACGAGCCTCAGTTCTTTTACCTGAGTGCATCACCCACCACTTGACTAGATTCTCATGCGAATGCAAAGTTGGTAGGCTACTAGGTATCTCACCTTACTCTCTAAATCATTCTTTAGGCTTTGAATGTGTTAACCACAACGATAAAACCTCCAGATTGTCAACGATGGAGTGCACTACCCCGATCAAACCCCAATAACACCAAAGGAATGCTTTAGGGGTCTCGTAACAGCCGCAATGCAAGAGTATCTAAGCATTCATGGATGCCTTATTGCTTGAAAACTAACTGGCCGAAGTTTATCCATTCTGCAGGTATCTACCATGTTGGGGAGTATACAAATTAGTCACGAGGTAAACACGAGAGAGAACCTTGAGAACCATCGAGGACTGCTACCCTTATGTACCATTTTTCCGTCCCAAGATTTGGATAAACTGACCTCGCCTGACATACCACAACAGCTCGCCATCTGCAGAGCTTGCATCGAACTGTAACGTCATAGTGACTGCTCGAAGCATCGTCATCAAGTGACTTACTTCCCAAACCTATGGTTATTAGCGAACAATTGCTTGTCACGACAAACTCAAACTCAAACTCAAAATGATATCATCCAGTAAAGGAGAAACTTTATGTGCTCCCTGCTCTCTCAATGCGCCGACGACTGGCACAATGGTTCTAGGCGGACGTCAAACGTGCACTACCGCGCAAAAGAGTCGCTACAGCCGTCGAACAGACTACAAGGGTCCCTGAAACTACAGGACGCGTCGCCGCCGAGGCTTCTGCCGTCACTGGAGCAGATCGCCACATCCATTGTGGCGAGGCGCTCGAGCGTTGTATCGTATACCTGGGGAAGTGGACGGCGCCCACCAATCAAAGTGCCACAGACTTCCTGATCGGGGAAGATCTTCTAAAAAACGCCAAGCAGCACAGAGTGTTGCTCCCGACATTGGCGACATTGGGTGTCTCGCGTAAGGCTTGGCTACGTTCCAGGCCCGGACTCGGCATTGACAACAACATATAGTAAAAGGGTCCGATTTGATATTAGTATACTTACAAGAGACGGGAGGCCTTTAAGTTCGTTTTTGGTCCTTTCGTTCCTCTTTTTTTCTCTTGGGTCGTTTCATCCATTTGTTTCTCAATTTTTTCTTCCACTCTACTATTTTCGATTCTTCCTTTTGTCTACCGAGCTTCATTTTTCTCGACCCTGTCCTTGAGGGATAGTTACGAAGGCCTGGCGCCAAGTTCAAACTAGAAGACTTTTTAGAATCCACGGCAACTTAATATCATAATGAGGTAATTCCTGTCTTTGGCCGCAGTATTGAAAGGTTTGAGTTAACATCCAAATAGGGTCACTCTTCACCAGAGAAGGCGAATGCCTGCTATTCGAACAATTACCCCAGAGAACGAGGGAATCCAAACATTTCCTCGAGCAAACGAAGGGTTCCGCCGAAGATTTCGCCGAGTCAATGAAAAGATAAACCCTGGCCCCCCATCTCTGAACACGCTCGAGGACGAGGTATCGGGTGGAGAGTCAGGTGACGAGTCGGGCGACGAGTCCTCTTCATCTTCCTCTTCCGACTCTTCTTCAGACTCTTCTTCCGACGAATCCTCAGATGAAGAGTCGGAGGAGGAGGAAGAAGACGAAGAAGAGGAAGAAGAGTCAGGTGACGAAGAGGAAAAAGAAAAAGAAGAGGACAAGTCTTTGGGAACCGGGTCTTCTGGAAAACTCCTCAGCCAAAAAGAACTGGAAGAAGCTGCGGAGGCCGAGAAGGCCGAGTCATCAGCATCCGACTCGGAGTCTGACGACGAGGGCGATGATGCCGATGACGAAGATGAAGACGACGAAGACGGTAGCAAGGGAGCTCTCCCTGGGTCGGCGCCGTCCGATGCGGATGGATCAGCGACAATACCATCTACTACGGCCCCTGATCAAGACCCAAGCTCTGGCGCTGGCTTGCCAGTGTTCGGCAATGTCCCGCAGTCTGGTAACTCTATCAGTGCACCCGACGATAGCGGAAGCAGCGGATCAGACAGTTCACGCAAAGCCGGTCAAATTGCGGGTGGAACTATTGGTAAGCCTCACTCGTTATGAAATTGAAAGAAAAAAGACCACTAACAATAGAACTTAGGAGGTATAGCGTTTATCGGACTGATCCTCTTCGGCGTCTGGTTCTGGCGCCGCCGAAGAAACCGGTTAAACAGACAGTCGAGACGGCTGTCTGATTACACACAATACAACTTCAACAACCCGCCGCCAGACGAACAACCTCGACCAACCGCACAACGGCCTCCTTTAGGGAGAACGCCGTCCAGCGTCATGGGCCACATGATGTCCGCGGTATATGCCGCCGAGGAAGGGCGGCCATACCGCGAAAGCCAGCAGACTACCGACCACTCCACAACTCAGGAGAAGCTGGCCGCCCTTGACAACGCCAGTACGGAGCGCCTCACGGTGCCTCCA
Organism: Astrocystis sublimbata; assembly: GCA_022453515.1. Taxonomy (NCBI): domain Eukaryota; kingdom Fungi; phylum Ascomycota; class Sordariomycetes; order Xylariales; family Xylariaceae; genus Astrocystis; species Astrocystis sublimbata. The sequence continues at coordinate 1,505,435 of JAJNNY010000001.1, read as the reverse complement.
GCTGCGCGCGCACGCCACGAGTCCATTGCTGTCCGTACGGAGACGACGTCTAAAACGGAGAGTACCTGGAAGACATGGGGTGTGTTGGCGGGAAGCTCGCAACCACCCCAACAACCGAAGCCTTGGTGGATGGAGCGTTTCTTTGGTCGGTCGTGAGCCGAGCAACGTCCACGCGCGGTTGCGCAGCTTTATAACTTAACGTATATAGAAGAGAATATTTAGACTGTTGGACAATTGGTTCCAATGCTTAATGTTGTAAACGTTGTTAGTCTTGGTGACTGCTCCAACGTGACTGCAAGATGGTTCATGACTTCACATCAAGGTGATTTGTCAATAGAGTTTGACTTCTTGATATAGTTGATCGCGATCGCTTTACGAGTGTGTGCATCCCCTTTGGTGGGCATGTCTTCAATATGCTGTACTCATTTTGTCGCGGACAGAGACATTCATTTGATGTGGCTGGATGCTTTACTACCACCACCATTAACTACCTCATTCCCCCTCTAACCGTCCAAGCCAGTAACAACAAAAATAGCACCGAGACTTTGCACATATATGGATATAAATGTAAAGCTCAGAGAGATGGCTTCAAATGATCTCAAAGCTACAATCCCACCTCAATGCCATCATACCCCAACATCACCCAGGGGCTAAAGCTGCCAGCACACCCTCAAGACGCTATCCCATAAGCCTCGACCGCCGTGCCGCCCCAGATCCTCCTCTGCTGCTCCTCGTCAAACGACGCCATCCAGCACAGGCGCTCGACGATCTTCTTCCACTTCTCCAGCGCGCCCTCCTCGCCGACGCCGACGGTGCACACGGGCCAGTCGCTCGCAAACATCAGCCTCTCGGCGCCGAAGGCCGTCAGCAGCACGGTGAGCCAGGGCGTGAGGGCGTCGAAGATCTCCTCGGCGCTCCGCTGCTTCAGCGAGTCGGGCATCTCGGAGAAGCCGCCCGACAGCTTCATGTAGGTGCGGCTCGCCTTGCTCAGGGCGAACATGGAGACGCGCCAGGCGATGAAGGAGGTGCTGGTGTGGGTGTTGTAGACCTCGAGGTCGGGCTTGCACATGTGATCTGCACATGCACGGTTAGTTATCACTTCGTTAATTTGTTACTTTGTTTACTCGTTTCTCTTCTCTTAAATGGGAGGAGATGACATGAAAAACGGAATCGAAAAGTGAAAGCTTCATAAATGGATGGATAAGACTTACTAATAATGAAAACGACCTTCTCCTCTGCGGGCACGCCCTCATGCGCGCGATCAATCATCTCCAGGAGCTCCTCCAACTGTCCGCGACCACGGCGATGCTGATCCACACCAACCTCAAAGACCAAGCCCTTGCGCCCGAGCAACTTCAGACTCTCGATGAACTCATCTGTCAACATGGTCCGATCCGGCTGGAACTGCAGGAGATACCGGAACCCCCTGACCTTCTCCCAGCTATCTCCCGCGACCTCCTTCACCTTCTCGATATACCTCTCCATGGCCTCGGGTCCACTAGGCAGAGGCGCCCACGGTATATACGCGGCACACAACTTGGCGTCATCCTTGGTGTGCCCCTCGCCGTCCCTCGGCTCGCCCGTGACGATGCGTCGCAGCCACGCGACTTCGGCCAGCGGGTCCTTCCAGCCGCTGCCGTCCTTGACGCCCGCGGCGAGGTCGTGCTTGCGGTCCGTCTCGACGAAGATGAAGCCCTGTGGTGGCGCCGGCTGCACGCCGGCCGAGGCGGCCTTGTAGTCCTCGACGGAGCGCTGCTTGGCGAGGGGGTTCTCGGGCGTGCACCATGAGAGGGTGTCGAGCTCAGAGGAGGGATATAGGTGGATGTGGGCGTCGATGATGGGGATGTCGGCGGCCATTGTTGCTCGCTGAGATGAGATGCGATGAGATGAGATGAAAGTCTAAAAACTAAGGTAGCTAGGAGGTAGGTAGGTAACCAGCCGTCTTTCTTATCGTAGAACGGATAGCCCAATTGAGATGACGAGATAGTAAAGGGAACAGGAGCTAGGGGCTGATAGCTTGATGATATGAGATGAGAATGAAAAAAATGAAAGAAAGCCTCAAGCTCTCCAGATCAATATCCAAGCACAATGCCTCTTGCCCCCTTGAAACCCCACGTTAAGTTAAGTGTAGCTCGCTCGGACTGAGCTACCCCGCGCAGCAGTGTTGCATCCATCCGTGGTCCACTCATCTCCGGATAGCTACATAGAATACGATGGGTGTTACTAAGTCACCGTAAAACTCAAATGGTCTTGATTTGTCCAACTATCGAAGATCGTTTATGCAGAAGCACATTGACCCAGAGAATCACCTTCACCGTCGCGGTTTTCTTGGCAGTTGAGGGTAAAATACTCTATTTCGACGTGGCTTGACCCCACACGACGGGTTACAGTAAGTAACGGCAAGTACATAATTACTTAACATTAGATACCGTACTACATCTCTTTGTGTCAGTAAACTGTTGATTGAGAAATTATTTCTTTCCCAGACGTTGGAACCAATTTTAACGGAATATAATTTCTTTGAACATTTAGTAACTGTTAGTTAATGCTTACTTTACTGTTGTTTCCCAGTCAAATGTTGAACGGGCGTTGGAAGGAACAAAGCAAGGCTCAACACGTTACTGGACGGGGGCAGGGATTGCTACTGCATCAGCTAATAAATATTTTGCCCGATATACTGTGTGTCACAAGATACACTCAGTCATGTATTAGGTAATTGATGATATTGTACGTACGAGTATCCGAGACTTTATACCCAAAGCAACTCAGTCAAGTGTTTCGCTAAACCATACTTCTGGCTAGAGACATCATATCCGTGCATTCGCGGGCCAATCAGGCCATGCTAGCACAAGTCATCGTAGCGAGTAAAACGAGATGAGTAGGCAAGCTGTGCATTTGCTCAATCGAATTGTTCGTTCTACCTATATCGGAGTCCGATTGTAGTCATTGAAAGGCCCAGGCTCCCGTCCACCCACGGACAAATCGTGCCGTATAAGTTTCTCATCCGACCGTGTCCTCTGTTGCACTTGCGCAAGGCCACCATGGCCCCGACGAACTTGTCGCGTAGCGTTCGGACCAATATACCGAGATGGAAGGTTCTAAGCTTTGCGTACTGAACCAGTCCTGACGCCGAATGCGCCGCTTCGCTTCGCTCTCAATGCACCGCTAATCCAAACTGACTTGCCATGATCTTTTTCGTCATTCGTTATGCCACCCCGAGACCTCATTGAGGCGGTGTGTAGGGAGTGATCAGCATATCGCTGAATTTCTCCAGTTTCTCTTTTCCGCGGACCTCTTCCGTCAGCAGCGGCATGCGCACGACGTTGAACTCATCGTACAGCTCCTCAATCTGATCAAGATACTTCTTCTGCATCTTCCGTCTCGCGTTGCACTGATCGCAGTCGCTTCCTGATTTGGGGAATAGCAGCTGATTGACGACGATGCAATGCGTGTCAATGCCGTATCCGCCCAACTCCTGAATCATCCGTTCTGTCTCGTACAAGCTGAGGAATTCGGCTATGCACACGCACACGAAAGTGGTGAGATTTTCGTCCTTGAACTGCGTGTTGACCTCGGAGATGGTCTGGCGCAGCCCCTCCAGCTTCTCCATCATCTCATTAAGGTTCTGCCCATTGGGCAATTGGCCCCCGGAGCCGAGGAAGCCGCTCAGCAGAGGGCCGTACTGGCTGGAGAGCTGGGAGACCTTGGCCAGGGCCTTTTCGAGCACCGACGGGAACTGGAGAAAGCGCAGTGTGTGACCGGTGGGCGCTGTATCGAATATGATGACTTCGTAGGATAGGGACTTGACTTGCTTGAGGACTTCGGCAAAGGACATGGCCTCGTCTATACCGGGTATCTAGGGTTAGGCGCCATGTCAGCATGAGGAGGTTCTCGTCCTTTTTACTTTATTTTTCTGTGTCACGACATCGTGTCGCTTGTGTCATGGTGTGGGAGCACGTACAGCAAAGGCCAGATCCTGCATCATGCCGCCCATGCCGTTCATGGGGTCGACCTCCTCTCCCTGGCCGGCTAGCAGGTCCTGGATGCTGCCGTTGGGGTCGATCTCCATGGCACTGAGGTTGGTGAAGCCATCGATGAGGCGGGCTTCCTTGCCGAACTTCTGGGAGAAGGCATCGGACAGGTTGTGGGCCGGGTCGGTGGAGATGAGGAGAACAGATCGGCGAACTTTGGCGAGCTGGATGGCGAGGGAACAGGAGGTGGTGGTCTTGCCCACGCCGCCCTTGCCGCCGACGAAGATCCAGCGCAGGGTCTTCTGGTCGAGGATGGACTGAAGGGTAGGCTCGAAGACGTCATCGTCAGCGGAAACTACCGCTGCGGACATGGCGACGGCGGGTGAGGTCGGTAATGGATGGTGGTTGAGTAGGGTGGCCTAGTGGTGGGTGAGTGGTGGGAATGACAAAGAATGGGAGCAGCGACCAGGCTACCCAAGGAAGTAAAGCCTGTAAAGGTGCCTATGTAGGTGGGTATATGTGGTGACTGCAGACGGGCGGTGATAAGATACTGCAGAGTGAATTAGGAGTAGGTAGGTAATTCTGTTGTCTGGTGCAAGGCTTGGTGTTTGGTGTAGCGGACTGCATGCGCAGAGCAAGGTACGAGGTACGAGTACCTAATAGATGCGACGGGAGAAGATGCCCATGTGCAGGTTGCCCCGCGGCGCGGGTTGGTTGGCTGGTTGGCTGGGCCGCGGGGCGCCGGCCGCTCGCACGTGGGGCGCAGCCCAGCTGGCCGGGGTGCCGAAAGGTGGGCGGGCAATGGCAGATGGGGGCTAAGAGTCTGTATCCTATCCTTTCGCAACTCAACCTTGGAACACCAGACTTATGCGTGGAAATAGAAGCAAATCTTGAAGCTTGGAAATGGAATGACCCTTTATCCAAGCCATATTCTACACAATTGGGTACTGATGAACTGAGCCCCAATTCCATCTTTTTGGCAGCATGGTTTTGATAAGGAACAAAACATATCATACCTACGAGGCGGTACACTCCGGAGTAGTAGGGGTGGTAATGATCATGCACTAGGTACTACTAACAACGCATCATGAACAAGAACCTACTTTACCTACATATGCACCTAAGATATGGAGGTGTATTTTAGCTGTATGGAACCTTGAAGCAGGTAATAAAACTCACAATTAATAGAAAAGGCGGTCAATAACGAATGCAACTTGTTTTATTGACGACGATCGACCAGTTCACAGCCCACGCAGATGAGGGTGGCGATCCCCTCGGATTGTACTGTACTGTATTATACCCGTATCCGTATTTAGCTGAGTCCGACAATTTTCAGATACTCTGCGGTTCTTAGGCCTCGCTCCATGGTGCACAGTCTCGGCAGCCTGCAACGTCGATAGGCAACACAAGATCGTCATGGTTGCAGCCAGAGACATCTAAAAATAGACATGGCCGAAGATCTGTTGCGACGACTGGTGATGGTGATACCTCTCGGCACCACGCCCGTCACGGACGTAGCAGTGCATGACGCATCTCAGCAATAGCTAAGAAATAATCACGAATCCTCTGGCCAGAATTGCCAGAATTGCCCCTCAATCACTTACACAGTACGACTATGAAGTTGGTTGGAAGGCAAGGTTTAGTTAGAGCTGATGCAACTCAAGGACTAACATAGTACAACACAGCTCCAGCACTGGAGGTAAGCTGTAATTACAGGTGAAGCCTGAGGTGAGGTGAGGTGGGGGTGGGGTAGCATCCTCCCATCCCACCCAATCTCTGGAGCTATTACCTCCTACAACTTACACCAGGTACTACCGCGACGGATCTGTATATAAGACGAATCAGACATACGTACGCCTCGTCGAAGGCGAAGCAACATCCCCTGGCCAAGGTAGGCAGGCGACCATTGACTAGCCATCTGAGCAGCTTAGGTCTAGGCTTACACCGCCATCATCGCCTCCCGTCTGTCGTCTTCTCAACTTCTTCACTGCGGCGACATAAATAGAAGAAGCCTCCCTCCACCCTCCACCGTGGACGAACCATCCAACACGCGCGCGGAAACAAACCTCTCCTTTTCGAATCGCCTGGACAGTCCAGCGTCGAACTAGCCCAGCCGCAAACCGACAGAACAAACGCCGCGCGAGAACAAACGTAAGAACAAAAACATGGCAGGCGACAAGGACACCATCACCTGCCACGTGCTCGACACGTCGGTGGGCAAGCCGGCCAAGGGCATCCGCGTCAAGCTCGAGGGCGGCCACGCGCCCCTCAAGACCTTCGAGTCCCAGACCGACGACGACGGCCGCATCACCACCTGGCTGCCCTACAGCAGCGCCCGCGAGGCCGGCGACGTGCCCACCTACGCCCTCGACGACGTCCTGTCCGAGGTCGACCACAAGTCCACCTGGACCCTGCGCTTCGACACCGGCGCCTACTTTGGTGACGGCAACACCTTCTTCCCCGAGGTCGTCGTCACCTTCGTCGTGAGCAGGGGCCAGCACTACCACGTCCCCCTGCTGCTGTCGCCCTACTCGTATACCACCTACCGCGGGAGCTGAGTCTGCGACTACAGCTAGAGCTATAATTGGAAAGCCTGCCTCCTCAAGGTCAAGGAATATCATGCGCAGTTTCGTCGGCGATGCGAACGGGGTGGGCTATGGCACTCATGAGCAGCGACACAGCCATGGACAATAGAGTCGGCCAGATCCGACCTAGAGACCATCAAGACACAAACTCATATTGAGAGATTGGATTCACGCACGACACTGCATCCAGTTCTCGTTATGGAATTATCCAATAATCAAGAGTCCGACTCCACTGGTTATCTGTTGGAGCAGGGTCGCACCGGGACAGTTGGTTGCGTAATAGGGAGGTGGCTGCGCAACAATTCTAATGTGCCATGATCAAATACCAAGTACCACCTCTTCGAATTAAAATAAAATCTGAATCACGTGTGGTGAATGAAGTATCGAGCTACTTAATTATGCATGGAAGCTACCTACCTAGGTAGTGGGTGCACTGCCTCACACCTTAGTAGCCTACGGAACTGATGGGGGCTATCATGCTGATTCACCTCGAATGAGACAAATGAAACACAATTATGATCGTAATTGCGAAGCTTTCGTCGTGGTGCTTGATTGCCATGGTATCCGTGATTCCTAGGCTTATGATTACGTTCCTCATTTCCGTACCGCAGATCCTCTGCGATCCTTTCCCAACACAGTTATACAGTCATTCCGGCCCGCCGACGTCAAAAATCAATGTCAGTACAATGCTTATACATCATGTCCCATTACCAACTGTGTGTCCCAGTCCAATTAGGCGTCCTGTAACCTTTCTTCTTTTTGACAAGTAGACGAGACGTACCTAGGCATTTAGCTAGACAACGTTACTTGACACGAATGCTCATGGCTCACAATCCAACGATACGCGCAACACCTATGACTTCGCCTTCTCCCTCTCCTCATGTAGATCCTTCTTCCTCGCCTCATATAGATCAGCTACACTCCTCTCCTTCGTCGCCCTAATCAGATCCTCGACCCCCTTCCTCAACGTCTCCTCATCGTGTTCCCCGAAGATGTTGATCCCGAGTCTCAGGGGGAAGTTGTACCGCGCGTGTCGGTCGAGACTGCTGATACGCTCAAAAGCGTCTTGGGGTAATTCGAAGTCTTCGAAGTTCGCCTCGATCCGCGAGGGCGTGACGGATTTCGGCAGCGCCACCATGCCGCGCTGGAGCACCCATTGGATCAGCACCTGCGCGGGCTGCCGGCCGAGAGAGGCCGCGATCTCGGTGACGACGGGATCGTCGATGGCTTTGGGCTTGCCGTAGATGTTGTTGCCGGATTGACTGTAGGCTTGGGCTACGATGCCCTGATGATAGTGAGAATAACTCATCAGCATGTGAGCTCGGCTTGGTTGGTACATGACGGCGAGCTCACCTGACCACGAAGCCATTCCAGAAGCGCCGGCTGTTGCAAGTATGGATGTGCTTCGATCTGATTGACAGCGGGCTTGATCTCGGCCCTAGTGAGTGAGCGAGCAATTAGCCTCGTTGCGATGCATCTCTCGCGCCATAACGGCACGTGAAATCTCATCTCAACTTAGTAACTTACCCCTTCAACAACTCCTCAATCCTCTCCCTCGTAAAATTACTAACCCCGATGCTCCTCACCTTCCCCTTCCTCACCAGTCCCTCCATCGCCCTCCAAGTGTCCAGATCCGGCACATCGATGGTCCAAACCGCGCCCGTCGCAGGGTTGATGGGCCAATGATCGTGCGGGCTCGCGCCCTTCTCAAAAGACACGGGCCAGTGCACGAGGTAGAGGTCCAGATAATCCGTACCGATGTTTTTCAGGGTTTCGTCCAGCGCCTCCTCCACGTCCGCGGGCCGGTGGTGCGTGTTCCACAGCTTCGAGGTGATGAAGATCTCGGAGCGCGGCACGCCCGAGGCCAGGATGCCCTGCCCGACCTCGCTCTCATTCCCGTAGCAGGACGCCGCGTCGATGTGCCGGTAGCCGTGCCGCAGCGCGTGTTCAACGGCCGAGGCTACTTCGTTCGGTCGTGATTGCTGGGCGATGTTAGACTTGGTGTGGTGTGAGGATGTGGGGATATAAATTACCTACCCATGTGCCTAGGCCGACGGCGGGAATTGAGTATCCCGAGTTGAGTTTGAGAGTCCGTCCTGATGACATGTTGCAGTGCTGTGTTGATTGCTGGTCATAGATGATGGAAAAGCTGGGTTCAATTTCCAATTTGCAAAAAGCGAACTAATTACAAGAGAAGTCAATATTGTATGTCATTTGTTTTCTCAGGTGATTGCTGGTTGATAACCTCTATTGGCAATGCTGATCATTGTGCTACTCTAGGTAGTCGAATTGACTCTCGGGATTACCGTATGGGTCGGGTTCCGGATTGGTTATTTGTAGGTTGAATTGGACCCGAACTGCACCGGTAGCACGGAGCAGCGCGCGACTGACTGGAACCATCGCGAGTTTGTAACTATTCTCATTATACGGCAAATTTTTGGGATAATTAAAATATGCAACTCATTGCATATCTCGTAAAAATGACTCTACTTAGCCATTCTCATGATGTCACTAAGTGTACCCAGTCACACTTAAGTCAGGCAAAGGCACCAACAGCGCCAGTCTGAAACTAGTACTCTAAGAGACACGAATACAGTTCATCGGTCAATACTCGCGATAGATCTACCGAATATGGATTAAGATTGGTATATAGTGATATTGAAGGTACTAAGAAGAACAAAACAATATTCCACCTCTCCAATTCCGACCCCGCCATCTCCAACACTACCCCGCGGCGCCTCTAATGCTTAGGCTCAGTACTACGGATTATCAGTCATTATTAAATATGACACAGCTTTCAATTTTTATATGAGTTTGTAAAAATTCCTTACTCACGAACTACAACTTACTGATAGCGGGATCACTGAATATTTGTCGTTATTCGCCATGACGGATCAAATCGATGTACTCCTCTACGGCCTCGGTGCGTAAGTTTGTTGATGTAAAACGGTTCGGATAGTGTAGTAACGTGACAACTAGCATTGGTTCATTCTATGCATTCATCCTCAGCCGAAATGAGAAGGTGCGGTTGACCGTGGTCGCTCGGTCAAATTACGATGCAGTGAAAAGCAATGGCTTCACCATTACCAGTGAAAATCATGGGAAACATACAGTTAGGCCTTACAAAGGTACGGAAACCTGTTAGTCTTTACTCTAAAAACTTCTAAACGACTGATACAACACAGTTGTCAAATCACCTGCCGAAGCTGGAGGCACTTTCGACTTTATCGTCTGCGCTCACAAGGCGACCGACCAATCCTCGGTCCCTGCACAACTCGCGCCGGTAGTGGATGAGAAGGAAACTACCATTGTCATCATCCAGAACGGCGTCGGCAATGAAGATGTGTTCCGAGAAGCCTTCCCGAAAATCGCTATTCTATCTTGTGTGGTTCGTAGATCATTCATATCCTATCGCTTATGTTTTCGCAACCCATTATCACTGACACTCTGGAATGTTACTCAGACCTGGGTCGGAGCCTCGCAAAAGGAACCCGGCTTTGTCACCCATACAAAGTCCGAGGACATGCAGATGGGCCTGTTCCCCAACCCTACCGTCGAAGAAGATGCGGAGAGGCTGCGACTTGAAACATTTGCTCACCTGCTCAGGCAAGGAAATACGGTATCCACAATCGTGGAGAATATACAGATTCAGAGATGGGAAAAGGTGGTCTGGAACGCGGCATGGAACTCTCTGACGACATTAACTATGCTCGACACGCACAGCTGGCTCAGGTCTCCCGAGGCGACCCCCATGACTCTGAGGCTGATGCACGAGGTCATCAACGTAGCCCAGAAGTGCGAGGTGCCAGTAGAACATGGCTTGGTCGATCGCCTCATGGATAAGATATTAGGAATGCCTCCGATCGGAAGTAGCATGCAGCTCGATGCTAAGAATGGCAAGCCTATGGAGGTTGAAGTCATTCTGGGGTATCCGGTCAAAAGGGGCAAGGAGCTCGGTGTGGATATCCCTACGCTGGAGACTCTCTATACTCTGCTGGTGGCTATGAACCAGAGGTTCATGATCATTGATACGAAATGAATTGAACTCGGCAGTTCTCGCAGCTGCTAGCTTGGGGACCCTTCAGATTCTTATAGGAGGCAATAATAGCACTACCGGATAGACTCCCTCATCGTTAACGATCAAACGGATTCCTACTAGGTAATGGAGTTTTCCGAAGAATGCAATGTAAGCTCGAGGCACAAACACATTTGAGAGTGTGGTGACTAGAGTCAATGACTATTGTCTATCGCTAAGGTTATGAGAACACAGCATGGTCAAGCACCATCAACGCCGAACACGGTGAGAGCTCAAGGCTATCCACCTACCAAATATCCATCACACTGGCCAGCAAAAATCAACAAACGCTTATTCGACCACTTTAAAGTTGTCATGAGAAGTTTCCTCTCGGCTCGGCTCGATAGGGTACCACTATTGGATAAAGTGCTCTGACACTCCCTCCGACCGGGTGTGATTTCGTCGCGCGCGACTACTGTTGTTTAGTTCCTGGGAAATGATCGGCTTCTCGGTGGAACAAACGATGGAGCTTGGTGGCGGACGCGACCTTTGCAGATCTAGGCGGCGTTGGTTTTCTTTTCGGGGGTTGAAGGGCTCTTGTGTTTCGCAGGGGGGTAGGCGCGGGTTCGGGCAGCATCATTTTCGTTGTCAGAGGTTTAGGGGGTTTCAAAGGGGTGGTTATGGGTTTAAGCGGTGTTAATTTTATAACCAGGGGCTTTGGGGATTCCATTTCCTTCAAAGCGGTAGCTGCGCGTTTAGGCAGGGTTAATTTTATTATGAGGGGTTTAGGAGTTATTGTATTTTGTAAGGGGGTAGTTGCGGGTTCGGGTGGCGTTGGTTTTATTATCGGGGGTGAAAGGGCTCTTATACTCGGCGAAGGGGTGGTTACGGGATTGGGCGGCGCTGGTATTGTCCTCGGGCGTTTAGGCCTTGTCGTCGGCAAGGGTGTAATGATATCGAAGCCATTCTCGTTTGGTTCAATGAGAAGCTCTTTCATCTCCGCGTTCCCATGGCCCCTCTGGTTTGCGACTACCAGCTTGCCGGTGGCCTCATCGCGAAAGCCGCAGTTGTAATGTGTATGACCGAATGCCCACAGCTTAACCGATGTGGATGTCCAGCAAAGATCATTTGACATGTCTGTTGCGAACGCGGAGGATATGCTGCTGCCCTGGTGAGCAGGCTCGACTGCTCTCGGATCAAGGATTGGCGAGTAATGAGTAGCGATGATAACCCGGCGTTTTGGTTCCTCTTCCTCTATCTCTCGGATTTGGCTGTTCAGCCAGTCTCTATCTTTCCTATGCTTCTCCAAATGCTTCTCGAGCGACCACTTGCGGATTCCCTTCAATTCGTGGAAATCGGTGAGACGATCGCATACTTCGGAAGCTTGCCCCGGGAGCACGTCACTCCACAACGTACAACCGAGAATCGTAGTGGTTGCATCGACATCGAAACGGTCTCGGTTGAGAAACACGAAGCGTCCTCCATACTTCCGTCTGACCTCTTCCCCAAACTCCCAGAGTAGCGCGACCGCGTTAGTCAACGTAGTCCCGTAAGGCTCGTGGTTGCCTAGGACATAACAGAAGCGACAACCGCGGTTCTTTTCCAGCAAGGCTCGCAGAAAGTCGAAAAGTCCGCCGTCTACGACTAGGCTGATATCTCCTAGGAGGAATACGTGACTGCCAACGATACGGAGCTGGAATGTTTTGTAGAGTGGTTGCGCGATGGGCGTTTCGAGATGGAGATCTGACACAACCTGGAATTGCGTCGTAAAGAGAGACATGATGTATCTTTATCTTTCAGGTTGGCGAAGGGTGGGTGGTTGACTTGATACTAGATATAATAACATCAAGTGTGGACGAAGCATACGCCTTAGTAGTAAGGCCGACGAAGACTCGTTGCTCAATGGAAGACGGAAGAAGTTGTGATGGTGAGAGATTCCTACGTTGCCGGAAAGATGACGACCACGGTAAAAAGGCCACGTCTACGGGCTTATTACCTATGCCCTAACCCTAAATTCCGATACGTGATATAGACTTTTGAGTTAGGAACTTTTGAGTTTTGCCTTTCGTAAATGCAGTTTGAAGATGCAACCTGGAGGGACGTAGCAGGGATAGCCCAATCATGTCAGCACATAATATCTCATGAAATCTGCTTTGGGACGTCCACATGCTTGCTGCATCATATGCACGCCTGCCTTGCATCATAGCGAGGTTCCAGGAGATAGACAGGTCGATCAGAAAGGTGGTTGTATTGGGGGAGATTCTATTGTGTGGGCTAGGGTGTGCCTGCAGGCTTAAGTACGTGGAAATCCAGGCTACACTGTGCCTTCCTTGTAGACGCTCCTACCTCCAGGGTGGGTGAGGCCTTTAAAATCATGAGTCTGAGATGTCTGAGTGGAAGGAGCCTGGCGAGCCGGAAAGGAAGGCACAGTACGACTGGTTGGTCCTAGGCATTTATGCTTGTAGGTACACCTAGCCCACAAAGTAGATTCTCTCCCAATACAACCACATGGTTATCGACCTATTCATCTCTCTGGAGGCAACCAAGATGTTTACTTATATATAGACATATGCATCAAGGTTGCGTTTAAAGGGTGACTGGTGACGACTAGACATCTAAGAGAGCACTGAGCAGATGTAGGTACCCAGCTAAGTCAGCACCTACATAGACCCCCTCTCGTCTACACCTTCATGTACCTGGTAGTCTCGACATAGCTATGAGCCTATGATAGCTTGAAGTGAATCATCCGTGTAAACTTATTTTTGACGAAACTAGATTGCGTTCTGTGGCTCTGTTTTCTCAGTGCCATACCACCAAGAAAAGGCCTAGCCAGTCCGCGTTTTGTCCCATATCCACGATACTGGAGGCTGACATGGCCGACGATGCGCCTGGCAGCGTTCAACGCTCGGCGCCAACACCAACCAGCAATACGCAAGCAAAGCCCGAAAAGACAGGCTCAGCAGTCAAAGCAGCATCGCTTCTCATCATCCTCCAGATCGCCTCTCGCGCTATCACCTTCGGCGCCAATCAGCTGCTGCTACGCTTCCTGACCGCCCAACTGCTTGGCGTGTCCGCACAGCTGGAGGTCTACTACCTGTCCGTGCTATTCTTCGCCCGCGAGAGCTTGCGCGTAGCTGTCCAGCGATACGGGTCCGGCAAAGATGAGGTCGCCACTAGCAGTGGCAGTAAAGATGGAAAACCGCAGAAACAAGCTGCGGACGTGACGGGCAGCCAATCAGTTGTCAACATCGCGCACCTGTCGCTCGGCCTAGGTCTCGCCTCCTCACTCGGTCTCGGCTGGGCCTATCTGCGCTACGTGGACACTGCTACGGCGTCGACGCCGTACCTAGGGCCGTCTCTACGAGTCTACGGCTTCGCTGCGTTGATCGAACTTCTATCCGAGCCAGCTTTCGTCGTACTGCAGCACAGACTCCGCTTCGGGCCCCGCGCCGTGGCCGAGTCGACCGCCACCGTCCTGCGCTGTGTGGGCACATTCGGCGCAGCGAATTGGGGATGGAGGCAGGGCTTGGATCTGGGCGTGGTGCCCTTTGCCTTCGGCCAGCTCGCCTACAGCGCCGGACTACTGGCTGTGTACACGTGGTATGGCCTCCGGTTGGCCCGCTCCGAGGGATTCTCTCTGTTTCCGCGACGGGTGGCCTACGATGCGCCATCAAGTAAGGTAAAAGAAATGAAAGATTCCGCGAACGAAAGCTATGCTCTCGGCTTCTTCTACCAACCTACGCTGCAACTAGCATACAGTCTCATGTCCCAATCGCTCGTCAAGCATGTGCTCACGCAGGGAGACACGTTCCTCGTCTCGATCCTCTCCGACCCGCAGTCTCAGGGCGTGTACGCTCTAGCTAACAATTACGGCAGTCTGCTTGCTCGTCTCGTGTTTCAACCCATTGAGGAGAGCAGCAGGAATTATTTCAGCAAGCTCCTTTCATCGACATCGTCTTCTTCTCCACCGTCTACTCCAGGAGAAAAGGGAGGAAAGGGAGACCAGGAGAAGAACACAGCCAAGACACAGATCCGCCAAGCGCGATCCGATTTCCAAGCGTTGCTAAGACTCTATCTCATCATGAGCGTCGTCGTCGTCAGCATCGGCCCGTACGCCGCGCCGCTACTCGTGCAGATAGTGGCGGGCCCTCGGTGGTCTGGGAGCGGTGCCGGCGCTGCGCTTGCGAAGTATTGCTTGTACATCCCGCTCCTAGCCGTGAACGGCGTCACCGAGGCATTCATCTCATCCGTCGCCACCAAGTCCGAGGTTCATCGACAGAGTTTTTGGATGGGTCTCTTCAGCCTCGCTTTCGCTGTTGCCGGGTTCGTCTCGCTGCGCGTCCTCGATCTGGGCGCTGCTGGACTGGTGTACGCGAATGCGATCAACATGCTGTGCCGTATCACATGGAGCGGCGCATTTATCTCACTGTATTTCCGACGGCATGGTGTGGAAATGGGCTGGAGGCAACTCATACCCAACGGATCAGCTCTCTACGTAGTGGCCACCGCTGTACAGTGGGGAGTATTGTCGAGGGCTGGCATCGCGGTAGGCGCAATATCGTCACATGTCTTCAAAGACCTGATCACAGTAGGAGCTCTGGCATTGCCCTACGTTGGACTTATGTAAGTTTTTGTCTCATGAACGCCTCTATTAGCTTATATGTTCTATCTTGCGTGGATTTGCTACTAATTCTCTGGCAGTGCATACGCTGAACGCCGGTATCTAATGGAAAGCTATCGCTCCTTACGTGGCCGTCGCGGTACATCGTAATCCTTTATACTAGTAGATGCATAAACGAATACAGAATCGATACTCTTCATTGCACATCTGCACGTAAACTACACTGGTGGTCGGGTTCAATCATCAAACGTGATCTTGGTACCCTTTTGCGACATGTCAACGTCCTTGAAAAATGCGCCGTATGTGCTATGCGCCTTCTTCTTGACCGTAGTGCCGAACTTCAGCAGTTCATCCGGTATGGGTTGGTTTGCCGCCTTGAGGATGTTGACAAGCCTGGGTGGTGTTAGTGGTCTGCGGTGGCTGGTAAAACGGGTCTTTATTTTGTTTATACTCACTCTCCAGAGTGTGCCTTGTCGTGTTCTGTGAACATGGTGATGGCCTGCCCTGTCTTGCCGGCACGTCCAGTACGGCCAATGCGGTGGACATAATCTTCGATGGTGAGTGGGAACTACATCTAAGTCAGCTTGCTGAAGCAGAGAGGGTTGAGAAGGGTGAAAGTGAGCCGGTGGAACGAAATGGAGTGGCCTCAACTTACTGTAACATTGACCACTAGCTTCACCTCGGGGATATCGAGACCACGAGCGGCCACATCCGTAGCTACTAGTACGGGTGCCTTGCCCGACTTGAATGCCTCGAGACTTCGCGTCCGCTGCTCCTGCTTCAAGTCGCCATGAATACCAACAACATTGATACCGCGCTGCTGCAAGAAATTCTCAACACGCGTCGCCTCTTTCTTGTACAGACAGAAGACCAGAACCCGATCATTCTTAGGTTGTGCCTTGAGAATCTGTAAGACCCGTTGCTCCTTGGCCCGCTGGTCCGTGACCTCAACACGCTGTTCGATCCTCGTGTTCGCTTGCAGGTCACCGCTCTCGTTGCCACCGATCTGGATCCGAACGGGCGAGATCATGAATGTCAGAGCTAGAGCCTGCACACTCTGTGGCCATGTGGCTGTGAACATGAGAGTCTGGCGCTTGCCCTTATCGGGTGTGCAGCCGATGATCCTCTTGATGTCATCCTCGAACCCCTTGTCCAGCATACGGTCTGCCTCGTCGAGCACAACGAAGCCAGCATTCTCCAGCTTTATGGATCCTTCCTCCAAGAAGTCCTTCAGACGACCGGGGGTGGCGACAATAATGTCGGCCTTCTGCAGGAGGTGTCTCTGATCATCCTTGGATGCGCCACCGTAGACACAGACGGTCTTGAGCCCGACAAGGTCGGTCAGCTTGGAAAGCTCGACATTGGTCTGCATAGCAAGTTCTCGCGTGGGCGATACCACGACGGCACGTATCCTGCCGCCCTTGACCTTGGGCATGCCGAGTACGGCGTTGACGAGGGGAAGGCCAAATGCGATGGTCTTTCCCGAACCTGTCTCTGCCACTCCGACGATATCCCGTCCAGCTAGTCCGAAGGGCCACGATGCGGCTTGGATGGGCGTCGGCGCCTTGAACGCAGCGAATGGGTTTTTCGCTATCAAGGTGGACGGCGGCAGCTGTGAGAAGTGCATGAAGGGCGGCGTGGGCTCGTCGGAAAGAGGATCGACGACGGTAATCTGGTGGGTGCTCAAGAAGCTCTTGATCTCTGACGGGGAAGCAGTAGTAGACGAGGGCGTGTGGCCGTTTGTCGCATTCGAGGTAGCAGAGGGGCCATCTTCGGCGGCCGGCTCGATCGTATCTGCGTCTACCTTCTGTCGCTTCTTCTTCTCTTTCTTTTCCTTCTTGTCCTTTTTCTCCTTCTTCGACTTCTTCTCGCTCAATTCCGCGCCCTCGCTGCCATTGGCCTCTGTTGCGTCTTCCATCCCCTCGGCTTCGGTGTCCTTGTCCTTGTTCTTCCTCTTCTTCTCCTTCTTGCTCTTCTTCACCTTGGCGTCGCCATCGGCCGGTATCGTGATCGCGTCATCATCTTCGGGCGGGATTGGTGTTCCGTCGGCCGAGTCGTCTACTTGCACAGCCGCCTTACGATCCTTCTTCTCTTTCTTGTCCTTTTTTTCCTTCTTCGACTTTTTTCTAGGCAGGGTCGCCTCTACGTCAGCATCTTCGAGGAGGTGTTTAGACATGTTTGCTCAA
This sequence comes from Astrocystis sublimbata, assembly GCA_022453515.1. Taxonomy (NCBI): domain Eukaryota; kingdom Fungi; phylum Ascomycota; class Sordariomycetes; order Xylariales; family Xylariaceae; genus Astrocystis; species Astrocystis sublimbata. The sequence goes on along the minus strand of JAJNNY010000001.1, from coordinate 1,488,057 downwards.
ATCAACAGTACAAATACAGATTTCAGCTACTGCAGTGCTAGTAAACCGTCAATGAACGTAGAAAGCAGTCGCTGATGCGCAGTAACCTTAATCATGGGCAGGCAAAATGCTGCTTGGGAAAAATAATTTGGGTCGCTTTGCGATAAGAGCGCGATAAGGAAGACCTGGAGAAAAGAGCGCTAACATGTGAGCGGGTCCTTGGCATTGCCCAGGTGGTCTACCACTGGAAATACAGGCTCTGTATGCTTATGTAATTAGAGTCGAACTGAGGCTAGTGACGATGTGGCTAAGGTGCGCCACACGCAACAAGAAAGCAAGGGAACAATAGACAATAAGCTCTTGATGGGTTACATTACCACACATTACCACTGAATCTGACAACTAGCGTACGTGTCAAGCGTGGATGCTCTGGAAAGGGCGAAAGAAACGCCGGGTTACATCTACATGCGACCGCTGATTGATAATGGCAGGACACTGGATTTTAGGAAATTTGACGCGATTTACGAGAGAAGCTTCAAGTTCTCCTTCGAGTGCTGGGGGGTCATGCCGTGACGTTCGTGTTGGGCGAACGAGGAGTAACGCCCACCCGGATGCTCGGGGAAGGGAACCGCACCCACTTTGTTGAGCTGAGGCGCCCTCATCTGGGGATTCTGGGGGGCTTCCGGACTTAGAGACGCTGAGCTGGGTACCCGGCCAGAGCCTGCTGAACACCGAAGCTACGGATGAGGAGATCTTATCAAAGACGGAAAGCTTGGATATAACGCGCAGCTTAGGCCCGCTACCCAAGATGATCAGCAGCGAGATCTCGACTGAGGCCAATAGCGAGATAACGCCAAAAATGACGTATACCTTGGCCGGGTTCATGCCGTCCTTCGCGCCAGTCGGCCTGGGCCAAGGCGCCGCCGACGATAGGGCCGATGGTACTCGCGATGCCGGCGGTGGAGCGCATGGTGCTGAGGTAGGAGCCGCGGTGGCGAGGGGGTACTAGATCACAGATGATGATCTCGGGAATGACGTTGATCCCACCGGTGCCCAGACCCTGGACGAGACGGCCCGCGATGAGGGTTTGGGGTTTGCGTGCTCCACCAGCGATGCAGCTGCCGGCGAAGAACAAGACCACCGAGACGAAGAGGGGGTCGCGACGGCCGAAGATGTCGACGATCTGGCCGTAGAAAGGCTGGGGGGTGGTGCAGGCGAACAGATAGTACTGGGCGATCCCAGACATACTCGGTGGCGCCGCCGATCTCGCGGGTGATGGTCGGGAGAGAGGTGGTGATGATATATACATCGAGGCCGGAAATGAAGATGGTGAGAACGGTGACAATGAGCAGGAGACGCCATGTATGTTGAAACTTGGGGTCTGCTGTGTCGGTGCCGGCTTGGTCGACGCTGGCGGCGCCGCGATTGCCGTCGTGAGGCCCGGCCGCCGACGGCAACGACTCCTTTCTGGGTTGCTCCGGAGGCTCCGGGGGCTCGGCGCCGACAAGTGCCGTGGATCCCATGAGGCCTTAATTTAACAACAATAAAGGGCTAAAAAGACGGGATTAAAATGTAGGACGATAAGACGGGGGGTAGGACCTCGTGTGCATGTGCAGCGTGGTATCGGCATTGGAGATCAAAGTTGATGTTGGCTGTCGGCCAGAAGTTCTTTGCACATAACAATGCTACATAATGCAACATACCGCGCCGTGGCCACCACTCTATGTTTTCCGACATCTCGTCCATCCCTCGGCCCCCCCCTTCCCCCTGCAGAGTCTCCATCCGGTACGTTGGTTGCTGCCTGTTGTTCTCTGCTTCTTTTTCCAGCTGTCTTTTTCCCAGGTATCCTCGCCGTCCTTTCCCCAACGTTCGACAACCACTATAGCTAAGCCAGCTAGCCACCACAACTACAGTACAGACATCACAACAACGGGGAAAATGGACAAACGATTCAGCCTCCGACACATCCCGGCCCTCTATTTCGCCTTCGCCAACTGCATCGGGCTGATCATGACACCCCTCAAGGGCAGCGCCGCCAGTACGCCGAGTGCGACGCCCTTCTGATGGGCGTCGCTGTCCTCGGCGTCAACGACTATTTCGTGCTCCGCGGTCACGGCAACGAGCTCTGGGCCTGGTTTCGCATCGTCTTCTCCATCGCCTTTGCCTCGACCGGCTACTTTGGCTGGACCCAGGGCTGAACTCGCTCCAAGTCGGCCTGAATGTAAACGACCGATGATATATTCTACCCTGCGCTCCCTTCCCTGTTGAATTAGCAGGACAAATAAATGGTCGCTAGTTACGGTCCTCTGCTGGTGATTTGGAGAAAAGGGATTCGGTGTAATGTTCAAGGTCACTTGCCGCGGGAGTCGTACACCAAGATGTGTGGTAGGTAGGGTTGACATTTATTATGCACGTACAACTCGGCATGCTAATAAATAGTTACTTAGGTTGGAGGTTGTCACTAGGCATATACATAGGTATTATGAAAAGAGCAGGAATGTATGGTACTACTCACAAGGCTGAAGACGTGCAGGAAACATACATATGTAACTAGGTAGCTGTTAATTAGTCTCGATTGGTGTTTTGCTTTACAAGTATCTAATAAATCTAGAGAACACGATACTTGAAACTTCCCCGCTAGTACAGAACTGAATAGAGTTGCGCTGAAGATTTAATAATCCTGCTGACCTATAGCTAAGTGTAAAATACCTACCTACATTTGTTGCAACGGAATGAACCATAGGGGGGGGGGGGGGGGGGTTGTTTATGTAAAGGGGTGTTATAATATTCCAATATGTAAAAATACCAGGTCCCATAAGTACATTTCCTAAACTACGCTCGGTTACTTATTACCAATTGAGGGCAACTATACTACACTACACTACTGTTACATGCGCTTATACAGTGAGTCACCGACTTCCTAATAAACCACCCGTTTCTCTGATGTGATTGGACAGCCCGACGTAGCACGGTACATGTGTTGATGCGGTGTGCTACCAACGCTGGCTGTTGGTTGTACTTGCCTGCACATAGCAGGTCTCGTGACTCCCTGGGATCCATGGTCGAGGACCAATCGTCTCTATGTTCATCGGGAAGGGCGGGTAGGCTTCTTGTTTAGGTAGTTCGGGAGTGACCCATGTGACATGATGAGGCTCCGCCATCCCAACACTAGGGGGAAAGGTTTTTGCAACCAACTTGCAAGGAGGCCCGAAAAACATACATATATGTTGGGGCGATGCTGTTATTTTGTTGAACGAAGCGGAGACTTGGTTGCCTCCTGAAGAAAATGGTATTTGCTTATAGGTCCTACATCATCGCCTTTCGTGTAATCGATATTATCCATATATCCCGCCGCTATTGTTAGAAAGTTGCCCGAAATTTGACATACCTAGGTACTCTATATAGCGAATCATGCCAGAAAACCGCGAAGTGTGATACCAGGGCTCAATCATGTCGTTCTCCTCTGCACTTCCCGTCCTAATCTGGGCTGCTAACTTCGGCAGTTTGGTCTTAGTTGTCTGGGCGTTGTCTGAATGGGATCTCGGGGTGTGGAAAGACGACATTGAGACCAGACGTCGTGCTGCCCTATTCAGTCTACCTCGAGCCCTGCGGCTTCTTAAACCTCGATTGAAAGCAGTGGCCTTTGTCTTCCAGGGGCCAGCAATCATCCAAGCAGCATACCAACAGGTAACCAATACTTAGCAACAGCATCCAACCCATCCTTCCAGGTCAAGTGGATGATGATTGATATATACACAATAGCTAAGTTTCCCGTCTTGTAATAGTCCAATGGCGCACCGTTTTCCGTGAAACCCCCAAGCAATACCATCGTCTTGACCTCAGACTGGCATCGCATCAAGGAAAGCAATACCGCCCCGGAAGGCACACTTTCCTTGCTGGCGGTGGCCAAAGATATCCTACAACCAAAGCAGGGCACAATATCCCGGAATACAACGACTGTATCCAATGGATCATGGACCACTGTCCGAAACACAAGCCATGGGGCGTAACTCAGATCGTCCACGAGCTAATCGTCGTCTGGTTCGGGTGGGTTCACATCGCATCAACTACGGCATGTGCCGCGGTGTTCGACCTTTGTGACCACCATGATCTGGTAGATATCCTGCGTCAAGAAATAGAACACACGGGGTGGCTGGAGTTCGACAAGTCGGGCGGCCAGATGCTTCCTCTCATGGACAGCTTCATGAAAGAGTCCGCTCACCTCAACCCGATCGAGTCAGGTATAGTACAACGATACGCAAAACTTCCGTATGTGTGCAATCAGGTTCATGAACTAATCATGTTTAAAACATGACTATTAGTTAGCACCCGTCGTAAGGTTTTGAGGCCCTTCCACTTCTCCGACGGAACTACAGTACAGCCGAGGGATTGGATTTGCTCCGCTCCTGGGGGGGATGAATAGGGATCCCGCCGTCTGGTGCGAGCCGGACGAGTTCTACCCTTTCCGATTCGTCTCGCCACAGGCCTATAAGCATGCCAACACATACATGAAAGACGCGCCCCGCGCGTCGGCAATGCCTCTGTCGGGCGACCGGTACAAGATTCCCGAGGCCGGAAAGGCAACGCCGTACACGGACATCTCGGACTGGCAGCAATGGAGGACCGGAAAAGGATCATGGTAAGTCGACATCGGTTCAAATAAACACTATCGGTTAAGATGCGTTCATTATCAATGCTGACGCCGGACATCAAGTACCGGGAGGTGGTACGCGTCCGCGGCCCTCAAAGTCATTATAGGGTTGCTCGTCATGAAATACGATATCGCACTGGTCGACCCGGCGGCTGAGCGATACTTTTCTTGGCGCACGTTTAAGTATCCTTACGCGAGCACGCACGTCACCATCCGACCAAACGACAAGTTTTCGCAGAAGGGCCCGAGCGACAGCGATTCCCCGTGATGCGTGTTGTGGTCGTGGGAGGAGAGGTCTAATCTCCGAAGCCAGCAACGGGGACTGCTGGGCCTTGGTGAAATTGTCCCTGGTATTTCTACGGAGATTAATAATACCAAGCCAACAGAACCATCATGTCTCACATAGCCGTCAAGGAAATGGTCAAATAAATTAAGGTTGTAGCCGGGTCAGGAACCAGGTGGATGTTGAGAGACAGGAGGTGAACCGAAGGGTTGAGTGGGCCAACGCGCGGCGAAGTGAAGAGGGATGTAAAGGCACGGGAGGGATCAATACATGCGGTGGATTTGCAGTAGCCCTATGCTTTGATATACACATTTGTACAGAGTACTCCGTACTGCATATCAGATTCATAGTCAGTACTGGGTACTAGGGATATAGACGTTCACCTAGCCCGCCTAGAACCTTACTCTCTACAAGGGGCTCCCAGCCATCACTTTCAAAGTCGCTCACCAGCACTACCTCACCATGCGATGGCCTCCAGCAGTGAGCCTCGTACTCGCAAGTAGCATGCAAGATTGAGAATAATCTGGTACATGGGGGCTCTAGTGTAGTTTCTGACATACTTTCAGAATAGCACGGTCAATGACTTCCATAGGTATCAAAGCACGTAACGTAAGATGCTTGAGGTGTATCTCATTGGTGTAATGGTACAATTTAGTGAGGGAATTTCTCCCTGCATGTTTGTCAAGCTGGAAGCCTGATGAGTGTTTCGTAAATCAAAATGGCCGCATTCCCTAACTCCTAACTCAATGGTGCATCATGTCTCCCACCCGCGGTCAGTCTCAAAATCACCGCGACCGTCGAAACCCCTCCTGGTGTCACCCCCTACGGCTGATCAACTGCTTTTGGTTTCCGTATGACGCACATAGCAAACTTATGTTCAAATTGAACCAATGACTCAGCCTTTTTTTTTTTCTCTTTTCTTTTTTTTCCGTTCGAGCTGCGATATTCACTTTAAGCAGCAGCAGATGCGGCTTGCTGCGCCTCTGGTAGCTTAGCAGTAGTGCCGGCAAGATCTGTCGGCTTCGCGTGAGGGTTTTTGGTATAGTAGTTGGAGATGGCGGATTTGATGGCATCCTCAGCCAGCATAGAGCAGTGCACTATGCATGAAGTCAGCACCTATTGCGAAATAATTAGATAATACAATGGTGGATTGGTGAACTCACACTTGACAGGTGGGAGACACAGCTCCTTAGCAATCTCAGTGTTCTTCACCTTGCCAGCTTCCTCCAGGGTCATGCCACGGACTAGTTCGGTCAGGTAGCTTGAGCTCGCAATGGCGCTGCCACAGCCGAAGGTCTTGAACTTGACATCGGAGATGCGGTTGTCGTTGGGGTCGACACGGATCTGGAGCTTCATGACATCGCCACAGGCGGGGGCTCCAACTAGGCCGGTACCAACGTCCACGTCGTTCTTCTGCATCGAACCAACATTGCGGGGCTTGTTGTAGTGATCCAGGACCTTCTCGTGGTAGGATCTGCGTGTGACATTGGCGACTGGGCTGAGAGTTTGACGCATGGGCATCGCTACGCGAGGGGCTGAGGTTGCCACGGCGCGGCGGGCGGTATTGGCAAGTGTTCGTGACAACATGGTGATTGATGTGTGATGATGCGGGTCGGAGGAGCTTTCTGCTGGAATATCTTTGGTGACGTCGCTGGTTCTGCGGACGTCGGTCGCTCAAATTTCTTTGACGAGAAAGCGCTCGTTGCTGTTACAGACTTTCTGAAACAGATCTGAGGCCGAGCAGATGTGGGTGGCGCGTGGGTTATGCGTAGGTCAGAATGTTAGGGTGATATGGGTAGGTGTTCTGGTGAGTTGTTTAGATGGTGGGACTGCCTAGAGATACAATGGACGGGAAGGAATTGGTAATAAGGGCGCGGAGGTTTGCCCCAGACTTAATGCGCTTGTGCTGCTCGGTCGGCGATCTCGGTCGCGAATAATAAGAGCTGGTCCCTTGTGGCGAATCAGATAACCCCCCATGACACTATGATTTCATCGTACTGGGGTGAGTTGTACACACTGTATTCTGCTCTCAAGAAGTCAAATGCTCGCGGCTTCAGGGGATGAGGGGCAAATTCAGGGGGTTGGTCGGGTCTCCAGTGCTCTCAGGTCAGGCGGGCCAGGCTCGCCAGGAAGTGCCAAGATGCGTCCGCGGCTAGGTATCAGCACGCACTGTACCACGAGAGCGGCATCTTATCCATGGGGTCCATGGGGAATTCTTTGTCTTATCAGATCCGCCTGGTCTGGGCTCTAAACCTTGGAGATGCAGGTGCTTCCTCCGATCCGAGATATCCCCGAGTTCCTCGGCCGTCCGTTCCTTCCTACACACACCCTCTTCTACCTACATGTACCCAGGAGCCTATCGCAGCTGTACTGCAAGTGCGGGGCAGGCATGTCCTGTGCAGTAGCATGTTCAGCTCATGGCGGGGTGTTTGAGTCCAACTTGCAGCCAAAACTTCCATGTAACTCCAACTCGGTTTTATCTCTCTGATATGTTTGCATCAATATGATTTTCTCACTCTAGGTGTTTTTGGGGCTCAGTCGCCTGTACTCGTAATCCTAAGATTTGCGCACTTCATAACATACTTCTCACCTACCTACATGCTTAGGTAGTTGAGGGGGTTCAAGGTTTGGATTCCTGCAACTCAGGTATTGTACGAAGTACGTACTGTGTCTGCCGAGCTTGCCTTTATAACTCAAGGCTCGTGTTAGTTAAAAGGTGGCCTAGCTACATGTACATACCACCTGCAAGTATGTACTTATGTACCTTACTGCACTCGGGCTCGTCCAGCGATTGCATCACCTAGAATAAAAAAGTCGGGACACAGAGCGGTAAGCAACCTAAGACCATCAATTGGATCTCATCGTCGGCCGCCTGCATCTCACATTAGCCTCTCCCTTTGGCAACCCTCCGCAGCACCTGTGGGTATCTTCCAGATTTAGCGAGTATGTAGGTAAGATCATCATACCTACATACCTCCCTAGCTCCAATGCTTGGGTGATGTAGTTACTACTAGCGAAGGCCAGCCAAACGGACCCCATCTGAACAACAACCTCGAACCTCGAACCTCGAACCTCGAACCTCGAGCACAACTCGTGCAAACAAACCACCAACCTTTCTGCGCCACCTCGCATACCCCACGGAGGGCCATCTTCTCCCACTACCACACTACCACACTGCTACGCGCATTTGCCAGCACCTGCGGCCGCACACCCTCTGGTCCCCTCGTTCGCCATGGCGTGCCCGCATCTAGAGTCCCTCTGTAAGTGCAGAAGTGCTTGCTCGCGTCTATCGTTTGGTTGCGAAGGGGGGGGGGGGGGGGGGTAGGATAGGCAAAGGCTCAAGGGCAAGATTTACTGACTTCGTACGCCAGCTCTGAGCCCTCCGACTCCAGCGCAGTCTGTCTACCGCGAAGACTGCACGCAGTGCTTCGACTCGATTGTATGTTCTATCTCTCTTGCCACCCTCCTCTCCCCGTTTACCTCGTTGCTTTTTTCTTCATCTGCCTTGTCGCGATACCTCTCTTGGTTTATCGCTGTTCTGACCTGTTTCCAGGACTGTCCAGAGGGCCTCGATGTCTGTCTTCAGTGCTTCAACGGCGGGTGTGTCAGCGAGAGGACACATTCTCAGCTTCACTATGTCACCCGAAGCCACCCACTCGCCTTGAACATCCGTCGAACGCGGAAACATATCGTTAAAGACGAACCTCCCGCCAAGATTACCAAGCTGGCTATCGCTGCCGAGACCGACGCCGATCGATATGAAATGGATACTTCCGTCAGGTGCCACGAATGCGCTATAGAGCTCGACAAGACTCACCCCAAGCTGGCTCCTCTCGTGGCTGGCATCCTCAGCGCCAACACCTTCTCCCGCCAGGAGGAAGTCAAGGCATGGGAACAGGAACTGACAAGTTGCGAGCATATCCTGCTTCTACAGCAGCAAGCGAGTCGCAAACTCGAGAGCGACTTGGGACATTGCTCCAAATGTGACCTGAAAGAGAACCTATGGCTGTGCTTGGAATGTGGCAATCTAGGCTGCGGTCGAGCTCAGTTTGGTGGTGTGGGCGGCAATTCTCACGGACTGGCTCATGCGACCGAGTCAGGCCACGCCGTCGCTGTCAAACTTGGTTCCATCACGCCCGAGGGGTCCGCCGACGTTTACTGTTACCAGTGCGACGAGGAGCGCCTCGACGGCGATCTTGCGTCGCATCTGGCCCACTGGGGCGTCATGCTCGCTGACCAGGTCAAGACAGAAAAGAGTCTGACCGAGATGCAGATCGAGCAGAACTTACGGTGGGAGTTTTCCATGACAACAGAGGATGGAAAAGAACTGAAGCCACTATTCGGACCTAGTCTAACCGGGTTGAAGAACCTCGGGAACAGCTGCTACCTGGCTAGTATCTTGCAGTGTCTGTTCGACTTGCCTGCGTTTCGTGACCGGTATAACTTACCGGGCGCTGATCTGCCCGATGCTCTTGATCCGGCGCAGGACCTGGAGACTCAGTTACGCAAGGTCGCGGAGGGGCTGTCATCCGGTCGTTATTCCAAGCCCGACAGCGATGTCATAGCGTCAGAACACTCTCCCGAGATCCCACATCAGAAAGGCCTCGCGCCCAGCATGTTGAAACATCTAATTGGCCGTGGCCATGCTGAATTCTCGACAATGCGCCAACAAGATTCATTCGAGCTACTTCAACATCTCATCAAGCTCATCACGCGATCACAGCATCCCGCTCCCCTGAAAGACCCAACACAGCCATTTAGGTTCGTTACGGAGCAGAGGCTACAATGCATAAACTGCAAGAAGGTTCGCTACTCGACCATGGAGCAAGATAGCATCTTCATAGATGTACCACTCGAGAAGATCCCACAGTCCGAAGGAGGGGATGGCGACACCTACCGGGCAGTTACCCTAGAACAGTGCCTCAATCGGTTTACAGCGCAAGAGGCTGTTGAACTAACATGCCCTGCATGCGACAGCAAAGTAGGATTCACAAAGCGTGTTCAGTTTAAGACGTTTCCGACTACACTCATCGTCAATGCTCGGAAGATGACGATCGAGAACTGGGTACCACGCAAAGTAAACGTTCCTGTCATTGTGGCGGACGGCCCATTCCCATTGGACGAGTATCTTTCGCCTGGTCATCAAGAGTCGGAGGAATTCCTACCAGACGAGGAGCAATCTGCTGCTCCGGCATTTGCCCCCAACGAGGGTGCGCTTGACCAGCTCATGTCCATGGGATTTCCCCAAAACCGCGGCGAAAAGGCATTACATGCGACCGGTAACTCAGATGCCAACGCTGCCATGGAATGGCTATTCGCCCACATGGAGGATGAAGGCATTGACGACCCGTTAGTCATTCCATCGTCCGGTGGGGGTGGGGGTGGAGGTGGAAGTGACGCAGCCGATCCCGAGAAGATCGAGACGCTCGGTGCGATGGGGTTCTCTGCGCCGCAAGCACGCAAGGCTTTGAAGGAGACAAATGGCGATATGGAGCGAGCGGTGGAATGGCTGTTCAGTCACCCGGACGACCAAGGCGACTTCGGGGAAGAGAGCGGCGCGGCCACGGAGAGCAAGGAGACAGCCCCGGCCGGGTCTGCGGATCTACCCGCGAACTTCCAGCTGCAAAGCATTGTTTGCCATAAAGGAACCAGCATCCATGCCGGGTAAGTAAAGCTTCTGCTTCTTCCGCTGTGTTAGCAAGACTAATGACATGTATAGACACTACGTCGCATTTGTGCGCAAGCAGCTCGATCCCGCGGAGAAGCCGACGTGGGTGCTCTTCAACGACGAGAAGGTCGTCGAGGCCGGAGACGTTGAAGAGATGAAGCAGACGGCGTACGTCTACTTTTTCAACCGGGTTTAAAAGAGGGCTTCGCCATCTACCTATATACATGTCAAGCCGTAAAAAAGCAGTCACGGAGCGATTCAACACAGGCGTTATGAAAGGGGAGAGCAGCACGGCGCGCAGATCTGAAGAACGGGTTAGAAATGTCAATCACAAAAAAGGCGGCACCGATACGAGATGGCCTTTTTGACCTACAAGAAACTTGAGTACGTAAGATACAGATATCACTGTTTTGGCGCAATGTATCAGGGGGTTTGTCATATTGCAGCCTCAGAAGTCTCCCGCTGTATTCGTAATGCGGTGCTCACGCCTACCAGCAGCTAGACGCTCAATAGGTAGCAGGTAGCAAGTCATTTAAGAAAAAAAACGCTGAAACCACCCGTTCCTCCATTAGCCTTGGCTGCGAAGACTTGATAGATGACTAGATACAACCCATCACAACTCCAAAACGCCTCGATATGACCCTAGCCTTTGCCAATCCGTGTGATTTGTGTTTGTTTAGCTGTACCACAGCCAGCACAACTTTGTCACAATATACCCATCATACAACAGCTAAATGGCAAACAAACGAACCCCGTCACAGAGTGAGATGGCGCAAAGCTACACACTTGTCGAGAAAGGAAGTGGCATTTAACAGAAGTGGGATTCTCTCTCATCTAATTGCCGAGCCGGTAGCTGACGAGGGTCTCGACGCGGTGGTTGCTGGTGCTGAAGCCGCGCAGCTGGACGCGCTCGCCGTTGACGATGTCCTTGGCGTCGCTGTCGCCCCACTCGACGGGGACCTCGGAGTCGGCGTCGGCGTAGACGAGCACGTTGAAGGTGCAGTCGCCGGCCAGCTGGGGCAGGAAGGTGACGGAGGCGGTGATCTGGCGGAACAGCGCGGCGATCTCGGCCTGGATCTCGGCTTCGGTCTTGGATGGATCGGCGGACGAGGCGGCGTTGCCGTTGCTACTACCGCTGCTGGCGCCGTTTTCTTGGCCGCCGTTGGTTGTCGAGGATGTGGTTGTTGACGTTTTGGATGATGAGGATTTGGAGGATTTGGATGTGGCGGAGGCGAGGATCTGCACGTCGAATTGCCACCGCTCGACGTGTTCGCCCGTGTCTTTGTCGGTGATGACGATGACCAGCTTGCTGATCTTGCCGCGCTGCATCCACCGGTCGAGCTGCGACATGATCTTCTTGATGTAGGCCTTCACCTGGTCGTCTGCCGACACGAGCATGTTGAGGCCATACTTCTTGACGGTCGTGAAGTCTTCGGCTGGATATACGCCTCTTTGGAATCTGCGGGTTGGAGAAAGGTACTGTCAGCAAGATCTCGTTTCTTTCCCGGCGCTGGTTGTTGGTTGCTGCGATTCAAATTGAGTCGTGCCGGCTGGGACTGCGACTGAACGGGCAGACGTACAGGATGGTATGTATCGAGTATTGGAACTGTAATAAAGCGGAGAGTTTGTGTCAGCGATCAGACCCTACGTCTACAGATATACGCGTTTTGCGATGCTGCAGTATGCAGATAGAACATACAAATTCAGCGACAAGCTTTGCGCTGCCTTTGATGGACAGCTTGTGAACCTTGGACTTGTCCTTCTCCTTCTCCTTTTCCGCTGCGGCCGGAGGCATCTTGGACGTTGGATGATATGATAAATGGAGGATTCGTGATTTTATGATTACTTAAAAGTGAGGATAAGTCTGTTGTGGGAATGGAAAGAAGGCTGATTGCACCTTGTGGTCGCAGATACAGTGGAAAGTTGAACCTTGGCTTGAGTCCCGATTTGTTTACTTTGCGCCGACCTGCTGGGCACCTTTTGGCGGGGTGATGGGCCACATGTCCCGACTGGACGGCAAAGGGGCACTTGGAGGTTGATAGGTACCCTTATGAGCCCCATTATCAGTGCGATAACGATAAGAATGTATGCATGTGCCGTACCTAGGCCCCGCTAGGTACCTACCTCCTAGTGGGGGGCGACAGCGCAATTGTAGATTTGATGAGGAATGCAATCGCCATGTGAGATACCTACATACCTACCTTCACCGGCCCATTCCGATCCAGTCTAGAGCCACTTCAGCCCACAGCATCGACATCCTCCCTGCAGCTACGGATCACGAATCAACACATATGAGAACACGCTGATCAAATCTGTATGAATGGGTGGCAGTATTTGCCCGTCCGCCGTCCGCACACGACCATGTATGATACGCCAGACATATCGCCGCTATGCGGCTTATAGCACTCGCTCCATCTCTCTCCACACACATACGCGAGCACCAGTAGCTCGCTGGCCATCCCATGCGTCGTCCCAAGCACGAATGCCTCAGGGGCCATGCGCCCATCGATACAGCAGCTCCAAGTCCAAGCTTGTTATCGCCAAGAGCGACCTCGAACGCCGCATCGCCGCCATTCCTCTCGACCGATTCCGTAACTTCTGCATCGTCGCCCACATCGACCATGGCAAGTCCACCTTGTCCGACCGTCTGCTCGAGATCACCGGCACCATCTCCTCGTCCAGTTCCAACCGCCAGATCCTCGACACCCTCGAGGTCGAGCGCGAGCGCGGCATCACCGTCAAGGCCCAGACCTGCACCATGATCTACAATCACAAAGGGGAGGACTACCTGCTCCATCTGGTCGACACCCCAGGTCACGTCGACTTCCGCGCTGAGGTCACGCGGTCCTACGCCAGTTGCGGCGGTGCCCTTCTGCTCGTCGATGCGAGCCAGGGCGTGCAGGCCCAGACCGTTGCCAACTTCTTCCTCGCCTTCGCCGAGGGCTTGAAGATCCTCCCCGTCATCAACAAGATCGACATGGCCGCCGCCGACATACCTCGCGTGGTCGAGCAGCTGGAGTCTACCTTTGAGCTCGACGCGAGTAAAGCCATCGGCGTCAGTGCTAAAACCGGCCTCAACGTCAAGGATCTGCTGCCCGCCATCGTGGAGGCCATCCCTGCCCCCGATGGCGATTCTAAAAAACCCTTAAGGATGTTACTGGTCGATTCATGGTACGACAGCTTCCGCGGCGTTGTCTGTCTCGTCAGGCTCTTCGACGGAATCGTCAAGGCCGGCGATCAGCTCATCAGTTTTGCCACTGGTCAGAAATACACGGTTGGAGAGGTTGGCATCCGCTATCCGACACAGGTGCCAATGTCAATTCTACGAGCTGGGCAGGTTGGCTACATAATCTTCAACCCCGGCATGAAGAAGATACAGGATGCCAAGATTGGCGATACCTTCACAATAAACGGTTCGGAAGACGTGGTCGAACCGTATCCAGGCTTTGAAGAGCCCAAGCCCATGGTCTTCGTCGCTGCCTTTCCCACAGATCCCGGCGACTATAGTCGTCTCTCTGACAGTATCAGCCAGCTTGTCCTCAACGACCGCAGCATCACCCTGTACAAGGATCACTCAGAGGCCCTTGGCGCGGGCTGGCGCGTCGGTTTCCTCGGCAGTCTCCACTGCTCCGTATTTCAAGACCGCCTACGTCAGGAATACGGCGCGAGCGTCATCATCACTGAGCCCGCCGTGCAGACCAAGGTGGTGTACCAGGACGGCAGTGAGGAGGTGCACCAGAGCCCCGTCGACTTCCCTGAGGTGGAGAACAGCAAAATGCGCGGGGCCAAGTTCTTCGAGCCCTTCGTGATGGGCACCATCACAGTTCCCGAAGAATACCTCGGGCGCGCCATCGAGCTGTGCGAGGCGTGCCGCGGCGAACAGGAGAGCATCGAGTTCTTCCGCGGCATGCAGGTCATCCTCAAGTACCGCATCCCCACGGCGCAGCTGGTCGACGACCTCTTCGGGAAACTCAAGGGCGCCACCAAGGGCTACGCGACCCTCGACTACGAGGACGCCGGATGGCGCGAGAGCGACTTGGTCAAGCTGCAGCTGCTCGTCAATAAGGAGCCCGTCGACGCCATCGCACGCGTCGTGCACAGGTCCCAGGCCGATCGTCTGGCCAAGCAGTGGGTTACGAGATTCAAGGAGCACGTGCAGCGCCAGATGTTCGAGGTCATCATCCAGGCGGCCGTGGGCAAGAAGGTCCTTGCGCGAGAGACGCTGAAGCCGTTCCGCAAAGATGTGCTGGCGAAACTACATGCTAGTGATATCACGCGACGGAAGAAGCTGCTCGAGAAGCAGAAGGAAGGCAAGAAGAAGCTACGATCTGTGGGTAATGTTGTCATTGAGCAGGAAGCCTTCCAGAAGTTCTTGGCTAAGGAATGATTGATCATTGAGTGAGTATGGGCCATCACAAGCATGTCTACTAAATGACAGCAATGTACACTATCATTCACCTCTTATACTATACCCCTTTTAACAGATCATCGACTCAACACTGAGTAGTAAAGTGCTTGACACGAGTGTGTCGTCGTCGTGTCCAAGTCATACTTTGTGACCATAGTGACTATAAGCTGTCTAGGTAAATAAGCCGTCCCCGTTGGTGGCTGCTCGTCCTCCATCAAAGCCGATTGATGCTTGGGATTTCAACTGTGGAGTGACATGTCCACGGTTAATGCAAGTGATGGGTCATGAGAGTCGACCCAGGGCAACGTTCACATACACTTCTCGGCCGAGTCGTTAGGCCTCCTTGATCAGCACATATCTATATCTCACCACATTCCGGCCGTGTGATTGTTTACCCCCTTGCTGCCGGTTGAACACAGTCAGTCGGAGTGTCGGCATGCATAACATGAACACGGGGTCAGCTGGATGATCTGCTGCTACCTACCTACCTACCTACCTACCTACCTACCTACCTACCTACCTACCTACCTACCTACCTACCGTACGTTGCTCGGATACAGATGTAACGACTTTTTTGCACATCAACCAACAGCTTGCCTTGCGCATAGCGCGCGCAGGGAGAGAAAATGAAGGGGGAAAAAGCCTCGAAAGACGCCTTGCAGATGATGGATTAGGTACCTAGTGTTCGATGGCCTACATCTAGACGCCATCACCAACCCCACCGAGCGCCAACAAGCCAGGTTAGATAGGGATTGTGAGCACAACCCCTAACCTTAGCACATACTAATATATCGCGCCCTACCTACATACTAAGTAGACGTACTCCGAGTAAGAGTTTAAAGGCTTTGATCAGGCTGGGTCCGATCCAAACTTTTGCGCTTCTTGGGTCACTGGGGGTCACTTTCTCCCCTCAACTGCGGGGGAGAACTAGAAAACGAACTTGAGGGTCCCTATTCTCTCCCCCTCCACCCCCACCACCCCATCCATTTCTGCCAGCTCCAACGGTGGGGGTCAGAGTGCAACCCTGAAAACGATCATGGTTTGTTTAGGTACCACTTTGCTAAACGGCCCCACGATATGTACGTAAAGTAAGTAAGTGAATGCATTCTTTCTCCACGGCAGCATCAGACCTGACCCCACCTTCAAGATGGTGTACGTGTACGTGTATGACCAGACAGAGCGGAGGAGAAGAATTTCCGGGTTTGAATGGGTTGGGATCGACTTTCCGGAAACTTTTGGGTGTCTGTGTTGCAGTGTTGTGGAGTGTTGGTTGACTTTGGTGGATTGCGTTGCATTTGGAGGGGGGATCAACTACTGTATCGACCGAAGAATCTAACTATCGACCGATTGATTGACACATACCCCGAGGTTCGCTTTGACCCCGTATTTCAGTTATTGTCAGGCGTGAAGAATGCCTACTGAATATCCCAAGGCTCATTAATTCTCCTTTGTGTGCGATATACTTGCGACAGACACCATTGTTCATGACAAGGGATATCTTTACGTCAGCTCAACATGCCGAAGATCTCCAACGTCGTGTATTACCGGGTGAAGCCCAGATGGCTGATGGTCAAGATCACCGACGAGAATGGCGAGTTCGGCTGGGGTGAGGCGACGCTCGAGGGCCATGATCTTGCCGTCGAAGGGTGCCTCGAGGAGATGATTCCCAGAGTTGTAGGAATGGACGCCAAGTTTGTCCTCCCCTTGTCTTGTCATGTCTGGTCTCGATGATCTTGACCTTGAGATTTCATATGGCTAATAGATGACATAGTGATATAGAACACATATGGCAAATGTTCTGGAGGCACAGTTTCTATAGGGGTGGCCCTGTGTTCATGAGTGCACTGTCTGGCATCGATATTGCCTTGTGGGATCTCAAAGGTGCTGCAACATGTTCTCGTTCTTCTGTTTTGGGACTTCGCTGACAGACCCCAACCAGGGAAGAACCTCAAAACGCCCATATATGAGCTTCTAGGCGGCAAGGTGCGCAACAAGGTCCAGGTATACTGCTGGATCGGCGGCGACAGACCCGCCGATGTCGAAAATGCTGCGTATGTGACCCCCGACATCATCAAACCAGGCTATCGTTCGTTTAGTTGACCAGTTTCACAGCAAGGCACGTAAGGCACAAGGTCTCAAGTGCGTCAAGATGAACGCCACAGAGGACCTCAACTGGGTGGACTCCCCATCCAGCCTCGACTCGGCCGTCGAGAGATTAAAAATCGTCAAGGAAATCGGCCTCGATGCGGGCCTGGACTTCCACGGCCGCGTGCACAAGGGCATGGCCAAGCAGCTCGCCAAGGCCTTGGAGCCGCACCGGCCCCTGTTCATCGAGGAACCGCTCCTCAGCGAGCACCCCGAGGCCATCAAGCAACTCGCCGGTCTCACGACCATCCCCATCGCTCTTGGGGAGAGACTCTACACCCGGTGGGACATCAAGCGGTTCCTCGAGGACGCAAGTATAGACATCCTGCAGCCGGACGTGGCGCACGCGGGCGGCATCAGCGAGACGAAGCGCATAGCGACGATGGCGGAGGCGTACGACGTGGCGATCGCGCCGCACTGCCCCCTAGGCCCCGTAGCGTTCGCGGCGTGCGTGCAGATCGCGCTGAGCTCGCCCAACTTCAGCATCCTGGAGATGAGCCTGGGGATGCACTACAACACCGAGGCGGGCGACGACATCGACCTGCTGACCTACCTCAAGGATAAGAGCGTGTTCGACATCGCGGACGGCGGGTACGTCGCGGCGCCGACTGGCTACGGCTTGGGGGTCGATATCGACGAGGAGATGGTCAAGCGCATCTCCAAGGAGACGGCGCCTTGGCAATGCAAGGTGTTCCACGGACCGGATGGGAGCATTCGGGAGTGGTAGGTTGGGGGGAGCAAGGTCGGGAAATGGTAAAAGACTAGGGATGCCTGCCTTGGGAGGTGGTGTATCCCGGCATTTGGAGCATCTCCCGCGACACCAATCCGAATAAAAGATCAATTTTCCCTCTCAGGGGCCTAGGATGTCATGCTCGTACGAGCATTTAATAAATGTGTAAATGTCGCCAAGATTTCCCGGATTCGGATGCCTGTCTAGATGTCAATATCCTTTTTTGCGCCAGGGTCACCATAGAGCATATCTAATGCATCTTGTTATCGTGCTTACGGAAAGGCACGGGTTGATCAGATAGATAATTTGCTAGCTAATACTCACTAAACACAATAGGCATCTCCAGGCGATAAATGCCCTAGGTCCATGGACATGTCTGCATGGCGTTTTGTAGTCCTACTACTTGAGGACTGGAGACGGTTACAATTCGCTACTGTCATGTGTCCGTGTCGAGCTTGCGTCTCCCTTGCATCGTGCTGGCTGGCTGCGGGGAAGGTTGGGGAAGCTGTCAATTGGTGGGGAGGCGAGGGAGGCAAGGGGGGGGAGGGGTAATTGGAAGGCAACTTAACGGTGGCATACTGCGGAGGGAGACCCATATTAAACGGCTCCGGGAACGGTAAAGCAAGAGGGCTGGCTGAAGGAACAAATAAGAGGTACGCTCATTTTCAATGATCAAAACCAAAATAAAAATAAAAATCCAATCGCATCATACTAGTAGATCGATCATACTTTGTTTCTCGGCAAAATAGAAGGTTAAGGATGCATGCAACTAGAATTGCTGCACCTCATCCGAGACAAAATTGCCGTATTCGACAATATGGCAAGCAGCAAGCTTGGAACCTCGAATTGAAGCAAACTTAGGTGGGGGACAGGCCCGTAACCTTACGACTTAGACACTTAGACACCCACCCAAGCAAGTTGTTTTCAACATATGCCCTTTCACATGCCACTTCCGCGCTTCGCATGTATATCATATACGGTATTTTACTATTTTGCAGATCCTCTCTGTATGTATTGCTCCTGTAGGCTACCTCTGCCGTTGGTTGCATCGTGTGGGTGGCAATGTGGCATTTCACTTCGCCAAGCTCTTTTCCAATTCCACCAGCTCCGCGAAGCCTTCCTCCTGCTCCGCAAGCTTTGCGCCCTGAGGCAGTGCGCATGGCTTCCTCGGCTCCCCACCGTACCCGAAGTACTTTGTTAGCGCCACCTTGACCGACACGAAGCCGCCCTGGATCGCCGTCCAGTCGCCCCTCGCCACCACGCGCTGGAGCTCCTGTGCCCTGTCCTGCTTCCCCGCCTCCCATGCCTTGATCACCTCCATGCATGCCACCGGCGACACGTTGCCCAGACCCCCTATGATGCCGTGACCGCCCACGGCCAGCGTCTGCACGGTAAAGTCGGCGCTGCCGCCGAAGGTGCGGAATCCCGTGTCGCTTGTGCCCGCGACGACGCGCGCGAGCTTGCCCGTGTTGCCACAGGTGAACTTGACGCCTTGGATGTTGGGGTGCTTGGCCAGGTCGAGAACGACATCGGAGCTAAGATCGAGACCGCTGCAGGCCCCAGGGTAGTTGTAGATAAGAATTGGTATGGGCGATGCGTCGGCGACCTCGCGAAAGTGCGCTTTTATGAGATCGGTTGTCAAGAGACCGCCGTAATACGCGGGGGGTAGCACGAGGGTGTGAGTGCCGCCCGACGCTGCCGCGTCTTTGCAGAGCTTGATGGCTTCCCTCGTGCTCTGTGCGCCGCAGCCGACGATGAGGGGCATGCTGGCGTAGCCGGCATCATCGAGGGCAGAACGGGTAAGTTTTGTGATGAGAATGCGTTCCTGGTGGTCTAGGTGAACGGCCTCGCCGTTGGATCCATGGGTGACGATACCGGTGACCCCGGCTTTGGCCAGGCGGACAGCATGCCGACACGTTGTCGGCTCGTCCACTGTGTCTTCGGGTGTGAAAAAAGCAACAGTCGGGACATAGAACCCCGGTGCTAAGGTAGACTGAGGGTTAGGGGTAGCATTGCCGTCGGCAACGGTTGCGGCAGATGGCGCCATAATGCCCTTTGTGTAGCAAAACTATGGGGGGTATTCTTGAGCTGGGTGAGTTTGGATAAAAATCAAAGTTGCGCAGAGCCTGGAGTAATGCCAGTTGGAAAGAATGCGAAGGCGAAGGTGAGGGGATGAACGTGTTGTTATGAGTGAAGGGAAGTGAGAGACGAGGTTCTTACTCGTTTCGCGGCCGGTCCAATGAACGGTGAAGTAGATTAGTATGCTCTTATTATACTAAGAAGCCTCTCAAAGCCGATACTGGATGACTGGACCAACTTTGTCGGACAAGGATCAGACCTACCTTAGAAACACCTTCTGAACACCGCGTTCGATGGGGCCGTGGAACTCACTACGCAGCTGACTGAGTCAATGATTGCCCGGTCGATCGCATCTTTTTGCCTGTAAGACAGCCAAAAAGCGTAGTAGATTCCATCGAATCGCAAGCTTGCTCTCATCCTCCTTCGCCCGTTCTAGTATCGCTAATACGCTTAATGCTACGGCGGAAGACGTTACACCCCATGTGCGTCTTGCTAGTCGTTTACCTCTTTGTGTGTGGGGGAAGAAGGGTCGCCAGGCTGAGTCCCACTTAGAAGTAAGTAGAAATACCAACCCTGGCACCCTGGCAAAAACTTGCATGGGAAAGGCAAGGGGACAGACAGTTGCTCCACGCCAATATCTGGTAAACTCTATCGCCTCTAGTGGACGAAAGAATATGTCGCCGTACATACATATCAGACGAGTGGCGTTCTCGCTACCCACGTGCCATACTTCAAAAGCAGACGAGTGCAACGGTCGCAGGGATCTTGCGAGAGCAACGGCCTGGGTGAGCCAGTCGAGCCAGTGCACGCCAGACTAATAGGGGAAAGATCAATTCGATGACCCCCACGTAACCTCACTTCCTCCACAAAGGCGGCATAGGTACCGGAACCTTTTCACCTTGGTAAATGCATTCAAGCCTTACCTCACTGCAATGCAGGTAATTCAACTTATTTGCGCCGTATTCTGTGTGAGGGACCGGCAGGTCGGATCGTTTTCACGAGGCTCACCATGGTCCATGACCCGCAACTCTTGACCCTTTTGCATTCTCCATTTCTGTCGGGCTATCTGACCGCCGATGTCGCTAGATTTCTTTCCCGAGACAATGCCTTGTTCATACCGTCTCTTGATCGATGATCGTGCCATAATCGCTGCGATTCCTATCTTGCAGGAGTCATCCCTATCTATGAGCCACTCAAGAGACGACCTTGTTTTTCTTTTAGTTCTATCAATTAATTACATATTGTCCTATCGGCCAGTAGATAATTATCGATGACCCAGCTTATGGGGGCTTTGATGTTGTGACATATTGGCCTACTGCTGTACTCCATGAGACTGCTAATCTACTCGTTCCCATGTCCGTAGTTCAGCTCACTGGTCCAGAATGCGCCACGTGGTATCGATTGGTACCATGCTTTGTAAGGCGTGCCGATGCATGACTTACACCGGCAATCTTACTATCCCTTCAGAAGCCGCATCGGACCGAGCAACCTCGTTGACTTCTTCTCAGTCTCATGACTCTGATCAGTCATCGTCTACCTTGATTGTACCGGGACAGAACCAAGGGAAGCGCAACTGTCATTTATTAGAAACATACGATATTCGCAGATGCAATGCCGCCATCATGGGCATCCAGATTCCAGACTGTATCATGTTAGCCATCCACTTGGAAGCCAGCCGAGAGGGGGTACCATATGTCCCAACCTCAAGCATGACTTTGCGATTCTATGCAGCGTTACGTTCACTGTCGATCGTCGATGATAGATACAGCCGCCCCTATAGTGACGAGAAGATATATGCGGCTCTGTTACACGCGTTTGCCACCAGAGATAGAGGGTTAGGTATCTGAAGTCATACAGAACATCCATTCAACCTGGCAGCAACGTATTTGTCACTACTACAGCAAAGATCATCCACATGACCAGTCAGTTGAAAAGCAGAGACTCGGCCTCTTTTGATATACTCGCAATGGCAACATCCTATGATTTCTTTTTAGGCTTATCAGCCTTTTGGCAAAGCTTTATGTCCTTAGGGAGCACCTTTTGTATTCAACCCCATCCAGACGCAGCATTTACACATTAGCTCTGACATGTCGATCATTTCCAATCTATGACCGGAAAACTTAGGCAGCCATTCATAATCCATGAACAATGAAAGGTTAGAAAACGACATGGGTAACAATCTGACAAGTAATAGTTTCGTACAAATCCTCATATTCATGGACTCTCGATTCTGACTAGTAGTTTTGACACGGCACATCTGATTAAGACATAGGTTCGGGTACAGCTACAACGTAACATGCCCGGTAGGGCCTCACATTCACATATCCCCAAGGTCGACACCCAGTAATACCCGACTATACGTAATTACACGGTTTAAAGGGATCGCACATAGTACTAAAGTGTGCTATGGTCTTATCTACTTTGTAGCCAAATGGGTGCATGCATGAAGGGTCAAGTTGGATGGCTACCTCACCCTGAGAATGAGGCCACGTCGACGGAAATACCCGCTATCATGCTTGATACCTTGAGAGACGGCTGAAGTGCTATGATGGCGCTTTGATTTCCCAAAAGGATGGTATTTGAATGCAATGGGTGAAGTCTTGCCGTATAGGCATCATGGTGTTGTTTACTTCCACCATTTCGATTTTAGCTTGTTGTATGTAGGAAGAGCCCATTACACATCACTTTAATTATTATCTACTGATAATTATCCAATTGTTCATCCCAGAGTACCGCCTGATCACCGCGCGCCACATACACACGTGTTGGATCAATTTGATCTTGCCTATAATTACACTTTATTATTTACAGATTATAGTACACTGTATTAACATGTACAAGAGAAAAGTCTGCCAATGAGACGTTGAAGTAAAGGATGCGGTTAAATCCGCCTCTTGCCCTTACACTTCCCACCAGGGTAAGTGGGATACGTGGAGTTCATGGGATTTGAAGGGTTCGAGGGGGTCGAGGGATATGAGGGCGGTTGCGCGCAGTTGCCTGCAATGTCACAGGCGATTTTCTCTGCAAGGGCGTAAACGGTGGATTGGGGGTGACCCGGGGGTAGGAACGGGACTGTATTCAACATTTTGGGTCAGCCATAGTCATCTGAGGCAGCGAGTGAGAGTCTCGGAGTGGACTACAAGCATTATTCGTCCGATATGAGACGAGGTGCCCTTGAAATTTCAGGATATACTCACAAGCTGACGCATCGACAACGCGCAGGTTCTTCACACCGTATACTCGGGTTCTCGGGTCGACTACTGCCATCGGATCGTCCTGTGGAACTAGGATCAGTGATTTTGACTTCAAAGTCGATAATACTCTCAACCGGTGTCTTCGATATTAAGGAGTGATTTTCAGTCATGCAACACATGTCTCGTTGACCTGTTGAAGGAAAGAGACAAAGGGGGAAATCTCCAGTTACTAACCTTCTTACCCATCTTGTTGGTGCAAGATGCGTGGTAGATCGCATTGTAGCTTCGGCGAATCGACTTCAGAATCTCCTCGTCGCTCTCCACCTTCGGCCCAGGGTAGTATTCATCGCCGATAGCCAGCTTCTTCATGACGTCCGTCGCCCAGAACTCGCGCGCACGCTTGAAAGCCGCCACGGCCACGGCGACATCAGCGGGGTGTGTCAACGAATTGGGGTTGATGATGGGATGGACCGCCGTGTCTGCGGACGAGATCGATACGTTGCCGCGCGAAAGAGGAGACACGACGGCGCACACAAGCGTTCCGTAATTGAAGCCGTCGGCGGGGTCAGCGAAGCGTGAGTCGAAGTCCTCGCCTAGCCAGGATCCGAGCGAGATGTATTCCGCCTCGGGCCAGTCTTCGGGGAATTGGTCGAGCGCGGAGAGCGTCTCCTTCGACCAGCCCTTTCGGAGATGGGCGGGGATCTTCTCCCAGCCGATCACGTCGGCCGTCGGGTTCGTGTAGATGCCGGTGGCGTTGGCCTGGAAAAGCGCCTTTTGCTCGGCTGCGAACTCGGGGTTGATGAGCGAAGAGAAGGTGATGGCATCGATGCGATAGGTGATGCCGTAGTATATGTGGTCCTGTAAGTTCTGTCCTACGCCTGGTCGGTCGGCCACGACGGGAATGTCAAGCTTTTTCAGAGTCTCTGATGGTCCAACGCCTGAGGCCATCAACAGCTGCGGCGAGCCGAACACGCCGGCAGATACAATTACTTCTTTGTTGGCCTTCAATGTGTATTGTGAACCCACTTCAACCGGTTGAGTCAGTAATTGCTCATACCATGTGGCTCATATCTTATGATATTGTAGGCGTCTCAGGGGCATCGGACATGTGAGAATGATTCAAGGACTTCGGTAATCACATACTAGTGTTGACGACGACACCGTTGGCCTTCTTGTTATCGTCGAAGATAATTTTCTTGGCCAGGGTCCAGTGGTAGAGGTACAGGTCGGTGTTGCCGAGGTTAGGTTGCAGATAGGCAGTGGACGACGAACTTCGCAGCATCGTCTTGCCATCTATCGAAAATGTCGCATAGGACTGACCAATAAGCTTGCCACTGTTGAGACCAGGGATGACGGGCATCCCGATAGCTTTGAGTCCTTCTACCACCCACGTGGCGATCGCCTGAGGCCAGTTTGGGTATGACGCAGCAACTGGGCCGTCTCTGCCTACGATGCCCGCATCATATACTGGTGTTGAGTTGGCGGGCCTTGCATCCACTATAACGTTGAACATCAGTGACTGGCTCGCAGCTTCAGATTGATGTAAGACTTCATCAAAATGTGAAGCCTTCTCTATATCACAGGTCGTTAGAAATCAAGGGGGCGACTCACTGTTAGGTGGGACAAAATGGACACTCTTCTGGAACCACGGGAGGAAATTGGACCAAGAGCTATAGGAACTCAGATATTAGAACACTCGAAATGGACTCGACCCTTTCTTCAGGGCTCCGGAAACATGTTGTGGAAAGCGTACTAGCTGTTGTCGCCAACCTCATTGGCCCAGTTCTGATATGAGCCTTCTGTTCCACGTTGATATACCACTACAATGACGGAGGTTAGTGATGTTTGATCGTGAAGACAACCTATAACTATAAAATCCACCAGCAGGGGGGATAGTCCGAGGGCCACTCACTGAAATTTCTAGCCGAACCTCCGCCAAATGTTTTGCCTGCGGCATAATGGAGCTTCAAGTTGTTGGCGCCCTACTCGTCTTGTTAATTCCGTACTATTTGACTGAACATCTGTTGAGGGTGACTGACAGCTTGCGGCGTTGTCACATACTAGAAGACTCAAAATTAGCCATCATCTCCTAAGTGTAACCCACGAAAGTCCCCATAACCTCTTAGAATTATACTCCTTAAAGTCTCCATGCGTGAGGGAACTGATGAGATCACTTACTCCCCAATCAATCAAGGGTTGCCAATCTTTTACACCTTTGCCAGTAAAGGCTCCGTCACCGCCAGGAAGCATAGAATTGTTGCTGTTGCTCAACTCGTAGAAGGTTCCGGCCTCTACAACTGCCACTGTGCCGGCATGTTGCTCAACAAGTCGTGCGGCTACTGCGAGTCCCGCGTTCCCACCACCCACTATTATGTAGTCGTACGTCGCATTGTCGCCCGGCGTCGCAAAGGATGAACCGAGAAGTCGAAGAGGGTCTCCAATTGCTGAAGCTGAGCCAGCTAAAAGGGCCGCTGCCCAAGTCACAGCCTTCAACATGACTTCTGTCTTCCAAAGGTGTGAGAGAAGACAAGCTGTGTAAGTTTTTCGAAAGAAGTGATAGTAAAGTGTTCCTTCAGAATGGAGCTGTAAGAGTTGCTCGTACTTAAAGCAGAATGGATAATCACTTTGTAGATCCCACTTGTTCTAACCTGGTCGAAGGAAGTCCGTCTTGTTGCCAATTTGCGGCTGATATACTACATTCGGTATATTCAAGGACAAAGAAACCCTGTAAGATCTTCCGCGATCCCGCAGTGTCCGGCGCTCACGACTTATAACTACAACAGCACGCATGATACTTGCGGCAAATGTCTGCGTTGTTTAGACACAAAGTGGCAACATTGTGTAGTGTGCAATTGCCCTTCGGTCAAACTACCTCATCTAGTTTCTTGAAACTGGCGTCATGATAACACGGCTTTCTGCGAAAAGCAGAAGACATGGCGATGGTGTGTTAGTAATTGCAGTTGTTGTGCACCTCTAGTGGCGTACTAGTACAAAATATCCCACGATGGGGTCGCTTGCAGCTCTTGGCACCATCTAGTAGGGGAAGCTGCAGGAAGCGACACCTACTCTGGACAGTCTAGCTCGTCTTAGCACGCTGAGCTGGGTTAGGAATCTCAGTCGATAACACTCCACCACGTGGGAGCTGCATCATGGCGGCTTAGCATTGAGCACGACACTCCGAGACTCCAATGTTTGAGAACATGCATAGCAATAAATACTACGTAGCATGCCATACATCGGTCATGGCAAATTTCGGAGAATCGGAGAATACCCAAATTCTTAACGCTGGCGTCTGGTTTCGTGTGTATTTTTCTTCTCTCGAAATTCTCGAGCTGGCGCAACACTCTGGAGACTCCTAAGTCCCGAGCTAAGTATGCCGAGGTTGTCGAATGTGGACTCCAATTTTCAGTCCAACTATTCTCCCCAAGCATCGTAGTCAGCACAGGAGAGTCATCATAGCGCTTTCCCCATATATTCCATTTGTATACCAATGTAGTAGTAATCCTTGACTCTCGCAATGCATCATTCTGCGCGCAAGTGATGCCAGTAGTGTCAGTGTGGCAGTACTCCGTACATGGTGCCCGGCCTCTCACGCATAATTCCCATTACGAACCATGAAGAACTTATTGGGCTGCGCAGAGAATCAGTCGTACCAAACTGCGACCAATTCGACACATGTGGGTCGAGCCAGTTCCAATGAAATCATGACGTGTGAAATGCGACGAGGGAAACAGTTTGCGTACCCGGCATCTAGCTTCGAAATCACTGCTCTCATTTCTTGTCACTCTGAAAGGAAGGTTGACGAAGTTTTCCCTTCTTCATCGACAGCGGAATTGTGTACAGTTCGAATGATTTTATAAAGTACTGCCGAGATTGCCACGGTTTTTCATTTGTTGTAATTTGTGGCTTGGCTGACGGAAAGTGGTAGATTCAGAGTTGACAATCAAATTGGGGATTGGCATGTTACCAACAATTATGTAACTACATGGCATGCCTTCCACTGGGAGTTAACAACCGGGGCAAGAGGAATAATCGAAAATCCGAAAGCTTGTATAACGGTAAGCGGAGCGGACTGCTTCCGACCAGTGCATTTATACCAAGGGGTTATACTTAACTTGTGCCAAACAGAATCCTGTCACGCCTGTGAAGCCTCATGCGTTGTCTTTCGATCTGTAATCGAGTGGAGGCAAAGGTGACAAAGCCGAGACGCATGCTTTGGATCAGCGAAGTGAGATGATAGACAACAGGGTCATGAAGTAAACGAATTCACGCATTCGAGCCGACATGCTAATCATGATGCGTGTGGGCAACAGCAATCAGGCGCTTGTGGACTCATACTTGGGTTGATGCAAGTGGAAGTACGGGGCTACTATCAGTGCAGTGCAATTGATCAAGAGAGACTTGGCTAAAGAGCCGGCACTCTTGACAGGCCCCAGGAATGTAATTGACACAATATTCGGGTTTGGCGAGACGAGGAAGAGATTGTTTGCGGCCGTTTCTTCAAGAATTTCCCCTGATATCGAGAGGTGTCATCACGCACCGATGGTGAGTGAACTTGGGGAGATTGGCTGGCCAAATTGATGTATAACATTCGCATATTCGGAGGAATTAATTTGACCGCCGCAGAGGAAATATCATGGGGAGTGACAGGCGAGGCAGATGGACCAGTACCGACTAATCAAGAGATCGACCTGAGACAACTTTGAAGGTTATGTCCGAGGCCGCACATAGATTTGGCCGACCTACCGGTATCATGGTAGTACGGTACCTAGCCTGTGTGCCTATCACCGGCCGGGTCCCGCCCTGTAGATTCGTGCATCTCACTTCATCACCGATCTGGTCCGCGGTTCAGATCGCAATGCTGGACATGATTCAGATATTGTATGGTCATTAATACAATTCCCACAACATCTTCCATCTTCTTGTTCCACCGCTATTAACTAAGTACGATGTGGTAGAGCCTCCCATTTGAGCTGCGAATTCAACAACTGACATGTGTCATGGACTGACCACAAGGTTGTTTGTTGGTAACTCTTTTTAATCTCACCGTCCTTCCAGCTCACTGGACCAACGTTTGAGCTCATATCGATACTTCATCTCTTGTTTCCATTCTCAACACGAATTGGGCATTTCATGGGCAAAATTATTTGCATGGGTATATGCTTGCTCGGCTTCAAAAGTCGTTCAAACGACAGAATGTTGCTGGGCAGATTATCCTCGACAGTGTTTACACCAAGATTGCGCTGGAAAGCCAGTGTCATATGTAGTGCTCCCGGTCTACCTACCTCGGTACATAGTAAGTGGTACAGCAGTCTTCGATCTGATCTCTATTTGACTTGTATACGACTGAAGTCTGACAGCTCCCGTTGTGTGATACATGTACTCAGCAATTGCTCCAACTCATTTGTGTTAGGTATACATGTACAACGGTGTGCAACAACAATTTGAAAGCTACAAGGTACCCTTGCTTTTATCGACAACAGCGTTCAGCCTGCATACAACGTACTGGGCTGGGTGCTCTCTGTCTGTGCGTAAGTCTGCGAAGGTCAGTGTATAATTAGTATGTTGCATCATGGATGTTCCCATGGATGTGGGTGGGGCTTCTAGAACAGTTCGTTGCTCATGAGTCCTCCGCCATTGCGATCTATCTTCCCCAGCGAAATCCCCAGACCGGCCGAGACACGCTAAGTACCATCGTTCCCTGGCCATGTTGGGGTTGGGGATGAGCAGATGGAGCTACCGCGGAGTAATTGCGCATGAGGCTATAACTCGGGGTAGCGAGGCAGAGACGAGGCGGGGTGAGAGGTCTATGCGTAGGGCACCAGCAAGAAGAAGATGAGTTTCTATCGTATGCATGCATGCAGTGTACTTATCTACTCGAGATAACAGCGGCGAACGAAACCCCCGAAACAGTTGCAAAAGAACGCGTTCGCCGCGAGCTATGGACACCACGTACAAACTGTCTCACCGGTAGGCAGAAACCTTGCAATCGCCGGTCAGTACCTAGGTAGATAGCACATACGTTCGGGGTCGCCACCATCTAAACTCCCACAGGCGACAATGGGGTCCCGTGGATGAAAGAATAGCAACCCAGGTGTTGAGGTCACCGGACGGGCCTCAATTTGCACGGCGAGCCCGATGAACCCAGACTCAGTCGGAGAAGGAGTTCCTCGGGTTGATTTACCAAACACAAGGGCCAAGAAGGTCACATGTCCAGTCTCCAATCAGTTACGTGTAGGTTTCCATCTAGCAGCAAATAGACTGGGCTTGACGTGTTGAACTAGTGAAGCGGCTCAAGGTTGAAGTGACAGCACCCAGAGCATCGGGTGCGCGATTGGGATGAGTTGGAGTGGCAACACGACGGACGACAAGACGAATGGGCAAGTAAGTAAGGCCGTAGGCCAAGAACACGACCTTGGGAGAGAAGCTGCTGGGCTTGGCGAACAGGCGCGCTCCGCCTCAATCACACTAATCTCGCCATCCGGGCCGTTACTGAACAGGCCATCGATCGAGACCGATTTGGCGCTCCGTATTGCGCGACAGGAGATAGTTTTCTCCAGAACGATACATCGAATGTTTTACTTAATGGGCACTTTACTGGGCAAGGTTAGTCTCGTAGAAGATGGGGTTTCTAGCTCTAATTTCGATGTAATTCAGTCACATGACACTGTGCATATTACGCAGCAAGTCACGTCTCTCCTGCTCAAACACCCTACTCGTAACCATTTTCATTTCAAGTACGAGTAGTCAATAAAGTGTCCTTGTTTGCTCACTTGATGGTGCATATGGCACTGTACCAAGGAGTCCGGTTGCGCAACCGAGGTTAGGCGATCTAGGAATAGACACGAATCTCTATGAATTGGCCCAATGCGGAAGTAACTTAAAGACGCAACAGGGGTTAAGGGCAATTAGCTCGAGATAAAAAGGCCGATTCAATTTAAGCTAAGAAAACCCTGCTTCCGCGGAAGAGACACTACTGTATGTGTGGAAAGTGGGTAGCTCTACTGCTAGGGGGCCTCGGGGGCTAGGTAGCATGACGGGTTGCCGTCATGGCCAAGTCGTAGTTCATTTTCCGGTTGCAACTCACGTACATTACCGTCCGTACATCGCACCAACAGCAGGAGAAAGAAAATCTTTCTCATGTGTGCTCGACTTAAGTCGTTGTTCAACGGCTGTCGTAACCCGTGCCGATTTCCGTTTCGATTCGATTGATAGAACGGTTGCTTATACAGTTTCAACAGATCAGGGGTAAAGTCGCCTGATGGTGAAATATTTTGCACTTGCACGTGTAACCCCATGATGAATCATGCCTCTTAGTAACGCTATAATGTGGTATGCTGCGCGCCCAATAGGAGCTTCGGTACTACTCGACGGTACTGCCGTGTCGCATAGCTTCGATGTTTCCTTTCCAAATCTTGGACCTCTGGACAACACATGTAACGTACAAGGCCCTTTCTTTCGCATGGTAGATAACACTCAGTAGCATGGCAAGGTTACCTGCGCGTTGCATGCATAGTCAGGGCATACTGCTGAGAACCAGTCTTCATAAACAGACGGTCCATTTCCAAGTGAGGGTTTTGTGATCCGTTGGGATGTGCACAGGAACTTCACATGGGCATACGCATAGTCTGTACCGCACGCATACTTGGCGCAGGTGAAGATACTAGCAAGAATTCTGCAAGGATACCCATAACGCGACCGGGTCCGAGTCTTCGGGCTCACGACTGAGATGACTTCGCGCAGCGAAATACAGTGTAATTCCCGGCGTCACAGATAAGCCTTTTGCATTGGTAATGACCCACCGATGCAATATAGGCTGGGCCTGCTTATAGTAGTATGTACGGAGTACTGGAGCTCGTACTGCGCACCACCACTAGAGTCAGACGATTGATAAGATTGGTGTTGTGTTGCTGCGCATTCACTTAGCACACCACCTATGTAAGTAGGTACTGGTGTAAGTGTAAGTGTAAGTGTAAGTGTGAGACCATGGTATCGTGAGATGAAGCGGCGAACAGGCTCATGGCACGCGACCCGACGGGCTAGCTACGTGTAGATTAGATGAGCTCTTCTTCGCTCTTCGCGCTTCTGCCGCACAGTCTTCTCTTCTAGTGTAAGTAGAAGAGGACTCCGAGTCATGATGCGGCTCAACCGTAAGGGCTGCGGAGGCTCTCGGCGCTATTCCGGCCTCTCGCCGCTTCAGTCTAAGGGGGACTAAACTGCAATTGGTGCGCGACGTGCGAATTCTTCAGGCCCGGCGACGTTGAGCATCCTGCGCACTCATCTGGTTCCATCTGGTCTGCCGACTGCGATTCCACGCGCACCCTCAATCTCCATCTTCCAGGCGCCAATGCTGGCATTCCCCACCGCAATCGGACCGGCTCGACCGCTTGGGAAATCCTGCTTGCGCGCTTGACTGTCCCTGACATCCTGGCCCGTCGTCTCTGCTCCGAGCCGTTCTCGTCGCGGCCTCCTGGCTTGTCCTGGTACGCATGATTTCGAGCCAAGGGAGCACTAGCACTGGTACCACGCGCTCGTCCCCTCCAGATTCCTCCAGATTTGTCCCAGAAACCACCGCGTCCGTCCGTCCAGCATGATCCCATTCACTACCCCGTCGCCCCCGTCGACGACCCCGTGGGTTTGGCCCCAGACAAGCCAGAGAGGCGAGAGGACCCCCCATGTTTATGTCCATGGGTCCCCATGCTGTAGTGCTACGCTCCGCTTCCCCGTATGCCAGTCGCACGCAAATCTTTCATTGGCGCATGCCACGTTTAGCGGGCTCTCGGGCTGCTCTCTCCATGTAACTGGTCTGGACCAACTGAATCTCATTCCAGATTGCCCTCTAGCCGTCTGAAACGGGGGGGGCGCCGTCCCAGAGCGCACGCTGCGTAGTGTCGTATTAGCACCACCATCTCCAGTTTCTGCTCCAGAGTG
Organism: Astrocystis sublimbata; assembly: GCA_022453515.1. NCBI lineage: Eukaryota > Fungi > Ascomycota > Sordariomycetes > Xylariales > Xylariaceae > Astrocystis > Astrocystis sublimbata. Next base: position 1,455,989 of record JAJNNY010000001.1, on the reverse strand, counting down.
CCCCGTCTCCACGGCTCCAGTCTCTGCCTACGCTACTGGGGGAACGTGTTTTTCTGGGGCACGCCCGAGTTAATGGCGATCGACCGCGGATGATAGATCGTAGAGCTCTTCTATATAAGGGATCGTCCCCAGACTTCTCCATTGGGGTCTTTTCCTAGAGAGTGTGCCGTTTCAATTCATTCTTTGATCTCGTGACTGGGGGACACCAGCTGGACGACAAGTCAGCCAACTTCCCGCCGTACGTTACCAACACAACCGCTCACAATGGGTGCCGTTATCAAGAAGCCAGATGAGGTGGCTGGCAAGGCATGGCCTGCCATCGCCATCGGTCTATTCGTGGCCTTCGGTGGTGTTCTATTCGGGTATGTCACGACCCCTGACCCCAGCGGCCCTGTGCCGAACCACCGTCGCTCGCCGTGTTAACATGTCGTTCTAGTTATGATACGGGTACCATCAGCGGTATCCTGACTATGCCCTACTGGCAACGCCTCTTTTCCACTGGCTACATCAACTCCAAGGGCGAGCCGGATGTCTCGCCCGACCAATCGTCTGCCATCGTCTCTATCCTGTCCGCTGGAACCTTCTTCGGCGCTCTTGCTTCCCCTCTTTTCGCCGATACCATCGGACGTCGGCTCGGTCTCATTGCCTCCTGCATGGTCTTCAACCTCGGTGTAATTCTGCAGACCGTCGCAACCGCCATCCCTATTTTCCTTGCTGGCAGGTTCTTTGCTGGATTCGGTGTCGGTCTCATCTCTGCCATGATTCCTCTGTACCAGAGTGAGACGGCCCCTAAATGGATTCGTGGTGCTATTGTCGGTGCTTACCAGTGGGCCATCACCATCGGTCTTCTATTGGCCGCCATCGTGAACAACTCCACCAAGGACCGCAACGACTCGGGAAGTTACCGAATCCCCATCGCCGTCCAGTTCGCTTGGGCTATCATCCTCATCGTCGGAATGAGCTTGCTCCCCGATACCCCTCGATTCCTCATCAAGAAAGGAAAGGATGAGAAGGCCGCTAAGGCTCTGGGCCGTCTGCGAAGACTCCCAGCTGACGACCCCGCCATCCTGGCTGAGTTGAGCGAGATCCGTGCCAACCACGTCTTCGAGCTCAGCCTGGGCAAGTCTAGCTACCTCGACTGCTTCCGCGGCGGCATGCTCAAGCGTCAGCTTACCGGTATGGGTCTTCAAGCCCTGCAGCAGCTGACTGGTATCAACTTCATCTTCTACTACGGTACTCAGTACTTCAAGAACTCCGGTATCGAGAACCCGTTCACTATTCAGATCATCACCTCCGTCATCAACGTCGTCTCTACCCTCCCCGGTCTTTACGCCGTTGACAGATTCGGTCGTCGGAAGCCTCTCCTCATCGGTGCCATCGGAATGTGCATCGGTCAGTTCGTCGTCGCCGTTCTCGGCACAACCACCACTGGCCAGGATGAATTCGGAAACACCATCGTTTACAACCAGGCGGCCCAGAAGGCCAGCATCGCCTTTGTCTCTCTTTTCATCTTCTTCTTTGCTTCCACTTGGGGTCCTCTGTGCTGGGTCGTCACCGGCGAGATCTTCCCCCTGAAGACCCGCGCCAAGAGCTTGTCCTTGACCACCGCATCCAACGTAAGTTCTAGACTATGTCAACTCATCAAAATCAAACCTTAATTCAATTGCTAACATGTTCTGCGACAGTGGCTGCTCAACTTCATCATTGCATTCGTCACCCCTTACCTCGTCGACTTCGGCCCGAAATACGCCAACCTGCAGTCCAAGGTGTTCTTCATCTGGTTCGCTGCCTGCTTCATCTGCATCGGTTTCGTCTACTTCCTCGTCTACGAGACCAAGGGTCTGTCGCTTGAGGAGGTCGACGACCTGTACAACGAGTGCAGCAGTGCTCGCAAGTCCGTCCACTGGGTCCCCACCAACAGCACCACCCGCCGGACCATGGTCAACGACCTCGACGAGAAGTCTTCCGGCCAGCCTGGCCACTTCGAGGACGCCAAGGCGATTGACGCCAGCTCGGCTTAGATGTTTAGCAATTAATGTATACATACTAGAAGTTGGTTGGGTAGGTAGTGGCATGGCATAGCATGGTACGGCGTGGCGTGTGTTTTTTAGAGGCTCCTCCAGCCCACTCAATCTGTTGATAGGTTGTAAAGTGAACCATTTCAATTAAAGTTAATAATCACTATTGTGCACCACTTCTGGAATTTTTTTATCACTCGCTCTTCTACGCCATCATCTAACCCTCAGTGCCTTATATTACACCGCTTAGAGAGTTCTTACATAATTAGCAGTGCTTATTAAGCACTGCCACAAAGTGCACATAAGGACGCATATCTGGGCTAAATGAACTGTAGAAAATATTTGGAATTGGCGGCAGTATCGAACAAGGGATTCGGTATAGGATACCAAGGATCTAGTACATGCGCACCCCGATCTGCAGTGCTCTAACATGCCAGCCATCCAGCTAGGTTAGCATATGACTAATAACCACTGCCATTTCGTATTACGTGAGCCCCGGTCTGCCAGAAACAGGGACATGCAAGGTTTATAATTCCACCGCAACGGACTTGAGCGAAGTACTCACATTGCCTACTATGCGGAATTCAATATGAATGCAAAGATCACCCATGGTCTTTTCGTATTGACGGGCAATTGTACCCTGTCAGGTGACGGAGTTGAAATCCGAACCAAAGGAAGAGGTTCATTGTGAGTAAGTATTGACGATGCCTGCAAGCAACATCGCACGTTCCACCCTCGAAATCTTGGCAAATGTTGAGGCAGAGAGATTTCGGATACGAGCTTTTGGGCTGGAGGATCGAACTCGAACTCGAACTCGAACTGGCCTTATAAGAAGCTCTTGCCTCGTTCTCTGCTCTGAATCACCATCACCATCTCTCCCAGCCTCTCTTCACATACCATTGTGACAGTAATACAGAACATCAACAAGCTGAAATAAAGAAAGTCTACAAAATGCATTTCTCTACTTTGATCGCGACTTCCATCGCCCTCGCCGCAAGCGCTAGCGCCCAAGGCCAGCCTACCACGAACACCACGATAGCGCACGTCAGTCTCTACGGGGACTCGGGATGTACCAACGAGACCAACAAGATCACGCAGACCGCCCTCTTTGGCGGCATTGGCCTCTGCTACTTTTTGCACTTCTATCCTGCTCCCTCGGATACCACGGCGATCAAGATCGACTACACTGAGATTGGCTCGACTTATAACTGCGCCTGTATGTCCTCCTATTGACGAAACGAAATCTGCTCTGCTCTATTCTAATCTCATTGAAACGAAACAGTCCACGCATTTACAGATCCCGCCTGTAGAGAAAACCCCACGGTTATCGCCGAATCTGGCGTTTGCAAGAGCGTCTCTGATATTGCAGACTCACCTGAGAATAACTGGTCGTCGGGTGCGCTCATCTGCGCTTAGATCGATCATCGGGTAGATGGGAACCACTTGGGACAGGGAGAAGGCCTGCCGAGATAATGAGCAATCGCCCAAACCCCGAAAATGGACAGCGGGTGCAAATTTCGCGCATCCTCCATCCAAACCCATCCGACAGGCACAAGATAGCATCACAAAACGGGATACGATGTGAGAGTCAGAAATGGGAAATAGAGGCGTGTCTTAAGGTGGCAGGGTTCTATGACGCGCCTGTCAAGACAACATCAGAGTGGATTCCAAGAGAGAAAAGTTCTAAGATGGCATTGAATCTGTCAACGTGTAATTCTGGCGTGTTGATCAGACGAGAGTTAGGGGGGAAAGCACCATAAGTGAAAACAGTCAAGCCATTCACCCACCCGCTGCCAGTCCGAAACAGGAAATACCAAAAGATGTCTATGTTTCTCTAGGTTTCCTATTTGACTGACCCCCCATTTACATTTTCGCGAGCTTGGGCTTGCCCTTGTCTCATTTCATCAATTCTATATAGCCGTTCATATAGTCTTTTCAATGCCTAATACTAGCTTATTCCAGTGTCGTCCGTTCCTGTTATTTTTGATCTGGGTGAGGATTATATCATTGTTATCATAAAACCTTTTCGATAGTCTTGAGACAGGTACGCGTAAGCTGCTTAAGGTATAAACTCGCCTTGGTCGGTACAAGCCAGATGGGTACCACAACAAACTTGCGTCGTTGGCGTATGCTGCTGCTGTTAATTATCATGCATTCATGCCTATAATCAAAGTTTATATGTGAGTTATAGAGCGCTATACCGTCAAAGTGAGCTGAATGCTGGACGAATTGCTGCGTGATTATCACTGGACATTAGTGTCCAAACCTAGAAAGTTATCGTGATATTGAATTGTGATAGATATAAATAACTTCATCTTCTAATTTCATAGGGATTCTAATTGGATCTCGGGTCCCAATATTAGTATGGACCTGATCGGGACCCGATCTAGGGGGTATTGTCAGGCGAAGTACCAGTGTGATCCTACGCGCGTAGCATACAGGCCAGTATGGACCGGATCATATGGCCATATGGCCCGCCCGATGACAAGCTCCATGATAACATCGTTCTTGATCTATCGCAGTTGCTCCAGTTTCTCTTCTCATTACTCCGTTCATCTCTTTCGATGGCATCCGGACCGCTGGCTATATTCCGCAGCTTGCCTGCACGTCTCTCCAAAAGTCAGAATTACTTACCTGTACAATTCGGCTATCGGCGAAGCAGGCTTGAGGCACAGCAACGCGGGGCACGAACTAGGATAGGGATGTAGGCGTTTGTTTGCTCGTTCGATTCTAGGAGCATTACAAATCATGCTCGCCTCCCAACTTGGCATTTCTCAACTAAAACTGTCAGGGCTCGGGACCGACACCCTTATAAATCAGTAGAAATCGGCAAGTTAACTGAGACACGAATAAGGTTCCGGCCGGCCTATATCGACAAATGGTAACAAGCATTGCCTCAATAGCTTGTATCTAGGGGCACACTACAGTCAACTACACGGAGAACGTTGGTCCAGAAAATATGTCTTTCCCGATTTGGTCTTGCCAGATGTATGCTATTCCGTGGTTTCTTGTCGTTCCAAGTTACTTGCTAAAGGTATGCCCACCCTAGCGTAGCTTGTACCCGTATGCAATATGGTGGTTTTGTTGTTGCTGTTCTAGATCCTGTTAACCTATTCCACAATTAGGCTTGGAACAATTACCCCTCGGAGCCCAGCCTCTAGAGGCACGGGCCTGTCGCCTTACTATTTGTGAAGTTGCTTTGCTTAGGTTTATATTCTAATTATAGAATAGGGAAAAGCTTTGTATCCTCGCGAAATAAGATCAGACATTTGCTGGACATCTGGCAGCAGCAACTATAATAACCCCTTTGATTTCGTACTGCGGTATATGAACATTAACTTACCTCATTGTAGCGTTACGCACAACCATGTACGGATATGTTAAACTTGATATGTGCGATGGACTACATGTATGATGATAGTGGCACCAGTTCGGCTATGAATGCAACTTTCCCTTACCCCACTGCAAATTATGCTGAGTTATGAATATCACAATTTGAAAGGCATGACAACGATGGGAACCAATGGCACTAGCTTTTGCCTTCTGCTACCCTATTCCGAAGCTACCCAATAATATAACGTCGGATAATACGTGAAATGGGCAACCTACCAACATCCTCCATGATTCACAGCCTAAATCCAGCCGTAGCGGCGTAGCAGATATCTGTACCTATTCATGAATTGGTTGGTGTCCTCCACCCCAAGCAACAAAGCCAATCTTCTTTTCGATTACAATCGGTTCGTTCAAACACCTGATGCATAGTCACTGGTATCCTTTTCATTGTATAACCGCAATTGGTAACGAAAAACGAAACGCGCAGTCCTCTATGGATGCAAGATCTATTAGCCGGCGAAGAGCCCGGCTAAACCATGTGTATCTCGGAAGCTGTTTGGATTACTCGCGACCTGTTGTTACATGCACAAGGATACGCGGAACTCACAAGGTGAGTTCTGGAAAGAGAACCCACAAGGACCGCAGTTGAGACTCTGGAGACAGACTTGTTGAGCCTGACATAATACGGGTAAAGTCAATATCAAGAGAACCTAGGACATGAATATAAATAAAGCCTCTACCACAACGAAAAATCTAGTGTCCGGATCATCACAGTATAGATCATCAGCTCTGATCAACATCTACACTCGCAAACAAGTCAGCTTCCTTGGGATATATTCTTCCACGATGAAAGGCGCACTACTCGCAGCTTCTGTGGTCGGGGCTCACGCCGCCGTACCGGAGCACTCATTTCATGTTCCAACTGTGCTTGCGGGCCTGGCGTCAGGTTGCCGTGGCGCCGACACCATGACTGTCAAATCTACACCCGAAGCTCTCACCTGGAACTTTGGCGATATGGGGGCAGTTTACCCCGCCAGCGGAAACAAACAAAGAAACGTCAATATCTGTGTGATGGAGAACGATATTGCGGACACCCCGGGTGGTTGGCGTTTCCGTGTCGACAACATCGCGTACTCCGGCTCTGGAATGTTCAACGGCGGAGCCCTTGTTGAGAAACTGACGACGCGCGTGTCGTTGAATGTAGCTTACTCAACCTCCGAAGTGGGCAACTACAGCGACTGGAAGTTCGCCTTGAACTCCCAGGACCTGGTAAGTGGGATCCGAATTCCGCTTTACTGAACCAAGTTTATCACCATGAACATCAGAAATATTTACCAGAGTGATATCACAGGGTGAATGGAATCTCTACAACGTGAACCTAGCAGAGGGCGGCGGAGACCTCGACGGCGATTTTACGCTCAGCGCCAAGGGTCCTGAGTTATGGTCTCCTTGCTGGAGTGACCAAAGTAGGTGGTCCTTGGTCCTGACAGATATAATAATGTCAACTAACTGTGACCCCCTGCTACAGGTCATGACCCAATCCAAACAGTCCAAATGAGCCACCAGACTCAACTTCACTTGGGCACAAACGATACCTCGAGCGACGCGCAAGGCAGGATTGATGATGACCTGCAGCTAAAATTGAACCTCGTGTGGGAGGAATGCGACTCAGCGGCTAACCCCATTGCTGAATGGGGCACCAAGGCGAACAAGGGTGATGACTTCAAGCCGCACCCGTGGTAGATGCTTGCGCATGATAATACCCCTACGAAGAGCAGCCTGACAGCCGTATTGGTCTCGATGGAGCAACCATACTTTACACTCATTTTATGTCAAATGCCAAGGTTGCAGGAGCCTCACTGCGACTCGAGGGCTACCCTGCAAGGGGTCAATTGTATGGTACAGGCTGCTATATAAGGACTGGAAGTTGGAGGGACCCAGGAATCAATAGAACTGACACCTTACATTACTTGACTATTTGACTACTTCTATGTTCATACACTCTGGTGCAAAACATTTTACATCGAACAACGGAATCTTCAGGGTCTCATCTAAGCCAGAAGATTGGCATGAATTCAAACTTGGTGTCAGGTGTCACGGTAGCAAGGCCATCACTATGACCTAGAAGCTCCGTAATCAGGGCCTCATTATGACCTAGGGGCTCCCCTGTAGGGGCTATCTGGGCTACTAGATCTGTGTATATAAGGACTGGGCGACTCCCACTATATGGGAGAGCCCAGGAATCAATAGAATTGACACCTGACCCCTATACTTCTACTTCACTACTAGGCCACTGCTATATTCCTTCACTCTGGTGCAAAAGCACTTGACACTTGGTACCACAGGTGGAATATTCAGATATAAGCAATCTTGTGCAGGAAGGTATGAATTAAAGGAGCATGTATAATATTTTAATCCTTATCAAGACGTCTGGCGGGGGACGCTTGCCCTTTCCTTGCACCCAGTTATTTATACACAATAGAATCAGCTGTAAGGATTGAAGCAGCATATAATATTGTATTGTCTTTTTTTTCTTTTTTCAAAAACCTACAATCAAGATTTCTAGTCCAAAGTGAGGTGCGCGATGCCGAAAGGGAATAGGATTGCCTCGCGACAGACATAAGCTACACATCTTTCTAGATAGATACTTTATCAATTGTATCACAAGTTGGCGCAAGACGGCGTTACTTGACGGCTGTTGCTTCTAGAAACATTTCCCTTGCTTGTAGTTCGGAGCCCTTAGCCAGAAAATCACAGACATGAACTGGATTATACTTTAGAGATCACTCATGAAACTTGCTTATTATAACTTGTATTGGGTTGGTAAGACTCCATGGTTGATGCTGAACACACAGCAGGATAAGGGACGGGCTTGATACGATCGAGCGATAATCGCAAGAACAGCAACTACTCTAGTACGCGTAGACTGCAGCATGCCTGTGGGAGGACATAACAATCTTGTGGGAAGCCTCAATAATAGCAGCCGCAGAGGAGAATGAGAGTTTGACCTGACGCTAGATTTTGCACCAATAACATTTGGATTTACCACTGCGCCGAAAGATCTTTGATGCCAGACCAACTCTTGATTCGGTATATCTGTGGATGCACTGAATGCATTGTAGCACGGAGCGTTTTTTTGATGATGAGAAGCTATGAAGATCATCAGCCCAATCGTTCACTTAGGAATTTATCACGTATGCAGAAGATTAAGTACCATGATATTATTGTCTACCTAGTCAATTAAGGCTTATTTTATTAATGATAGCTTAAACACCAAAAAATAACGGAACAAAATCCAAAACGTACAACACCAGGGATTCGCTGGTCGTCACCGACCCAACTACTAATCTGGCGCTCTCCAGTTTATCTAGGGCAGAGCGGACGGGATGCCGAGTTCTCTAGAGGCTATGGTCGTACGTAGAGGGAAGAGCTAATGAGAAGTCTTATAGCCATACTCCCCGACAGGCAAGAGTAGGGCAGAAGTAGCAAGCGTTAACGACCGTGCATCTTAGGCATTATTTGTTTGGCTGCTATTTCGACATCTCTATAAATATCAAGGGCAACTGGAGGAGAGGATGCAGCTTCGCGAACTGTTTGGGACAATCGATAAAGTATAATGTCGGTTGATCAGATCAAGTATGTCAATGAACTCCTTTTCGTTGGGTTTCGATACGTCAGCAGGATGTTTGTTGCAATGGAAACGTAAAGCGACCCATATAAAGCCCCTCGGGATACACTCATGCTATTGTAAATATAAAAGGAAACGCGTATTTGCAGATAAAAACTTGGAAGCCTTGAACCCTTGTTGAATATAGTTCAATATACGGGAAAATGATGATTGTCACTTCTCATTTAGCTGCAGTGATAGAGTACATCGCATATTAGCGTGTCAAGTAGTACTGCTGAAGTTACTGCGCGATGGGCGGGAGTGGGGAGTTTGTACGCTTGCCTAACTTTACGAGTTCATTTTCAGTATTACATTATCCTGCTAGCTCATAAATGCTATGACAATGTAATCTTATTGACGACTCTTTTGTTCGAAACCACGTGGTACTGCCTGGTGTTGTGCGAGGCGTTTCAGGTCAGATCCATTGGCTGAGAAATAAGCGCCGCTGTGCAGTGGGCTTTGTGATCATTCGCGCACAGCGTATAGATTCTTTAAACGCAAGCCTTAGCTCCCAATGGGAAAAGGAATCAAGACCAATGGGCAAAAGCCACAGAAATCCATAAGCGCTTTCTCCCCAGCTGTAGATAAGACGTAGTCAGTTTTCGAAGTATAACTTGAGTAGACGTAGTCTTATAAATGTCCGCATCATTATAGCCCCCAACTTATTAGCAGTATGCTGGTTCTCATTCGTTTCCTACAGTCGCATTACATTCTTTAAAGTCACTATGTTACGGGGCACTTTTATAACGGCGTGTGTCGGATTCGTAGCTTTCGCTGGTCGAACAGATGCGTTCTGGCGGTTGCCGTGCTCCTCTCCGGTCGTGGTTCAGCGTGCCGACCCAATAAGTCAGTCGTCTTTCAGAGCCTCAATTCCATCCCACAATGCCTTCTTACACCTGCATCCACCACTCCTACAAACGATATTTTTCTTATTTTTGATCTCTATAGTGAATCGTGATGCCGTTTCAGATCATCTTCATACCATCATGGGTTCGAATGCATTCAACTTTACCATGGAGTATTCGGACACGCAGACCGCGACATGCTCTACTTGCAAGGTAGAACAGGATATGTCTAGCTACTGGGTATGGGAATTTCGATGCAACGCTTTCCCGTCTTTCATTTCTTAGGAGCTTCATGATAGTTCATTCGCCATGGCAGTAGAATACGTACCTATGCCCTTCCGAAATACTATGAAGCACCTTCTCAAACATGATGACTAACCTTTGCCACTATGCAGGCACCTCCCCTTTTCTACCATGCTGAGAATGGCAGTTTCATATCAGTGAAGCAGACGGGCGGCGCACTTATATACTACCTGTAAGACACTCTTCCGCCTCACTAAACTCACAACGGTAAGCCCCTATGAACGCTAAAAAGCTAATATCTGAGCAGTCAACGCTCAGACCCAATGGATCCTAACGCAGACGAAGGCCTCATAGCGTTCCCAAAGGACTTCCGTATGATTGCGGGCACACAAGAGAACCGCAATTGGACGGACACATTAGAGCAGCGAGCCGTGTCCTTCGTGTGCCTTGGAACGGATGGGCCGGCGACTCCCCATCTTCCGAAGCAGAATTGCCCTGACGGGCTGAGGACCCAGATCATCAGTGAGTGCTAGAAGTACCTAGACCCGTTTCCCCGTCTTCATCTCTCTCGCATAAGGTTTAGGATTGAGGCTGTCCTATCGTGATGTTCGAGGGGTTCTAAAAGTTTTCTTGTGTTGATTGACTATGGCTCTTGCTGACATCAAGCTTTTGCATTAGTGCCCTCATGTTGGGATGGGAAGAACTTGGATTCGCCGGATCACAAGAGCCAGTACGTGCTTCGATTTTGAACAACCCCTCGTCTTGCAATCCTGCTACAAGAAACACATCCTAACACGTCTCGTCTCTCTAGTATGGCCTATCCTAGCGGAATCGACAACGGAGTTTGCCCCAAGTCTCATCCGAGAAGATTCATTACTCTATTTTACGAGGTCAATTGGCAGGTCGATGAATTCAAGGACATGGTATGTGTTCATAACCCCAGTTCCTCGATCTTCGGCGTTACAATCCAATTTCTAATTATAAAGTGAGTGGAAATGGTGACTAACATGGATTTGTATCTAGTGGTATGGCGACAAGCAGCCTTTCGTATTTTCAACTGGGTAGGTGATCACACAGACGTGTCATACAATCTTATTCCTCGATCTTTGAATTTATCATCAATGATCTAGTAGTTAGAGAAATAGACTGACACTAACCCCCGAGACAGCGACTCCGAAGGCTACGGCTACCACAGCGACTTCCTCAACGGATGGGACATCCCGACCCTCCAGAAGGCAATCAACGAATGCAACGCCGCCAGCGGTGTGATCGAAGAGTGCGCTGTATTCAAGCTGCGCGAAGATGACGACATGAAGTCTTGCAAGGTCTTCCCGCGCGTGCACGAAGCCGTCAGCGGCGTACTGCCTGCTCTGCCGGGATGCAACCCGGTCGGATCTGGTCTTGAAACGGATAGGCAGAGAGCGAACTGCAGCAATCTTCGAACCGTGGCAACAATTGGCGATCCGATACTCCCATATACGGATGTCACTAGGAAGCTGGGTTGGAAGCATGTTGCGTGCGCCGAGGATCCGCAGGGGGAGCAACGCACGCTTCCTGATGGTGAGTCGTTCCTTAACGTTCGTTATCTTTCGCGTGCTTTGGCAGATTGCGAGCATGGAGCATCAGTTTCAGAGATTGAAAACAAAGATCTCAAAAGATTTCCAGAACCCAGATATGTCGCGCTTTGAGTAGCTCATGAAATGACTGACATGAAAACGCTGCAGTATCGCTCGACCAACCCGACATGACCGTCGAAAAGTGCATATCGGCATGCGACGGCAAGGGTTACAAATATGCTGGCCTTGAATACAGCTCCCAGTGCTTCTGCGGGAACAGTATCCCGGACGACCGCATGCCGAAAAATGGCACAGTAGGCGACTGTTCTATGCCGTGCGCTGGCAACGCGAACGAATTCTGTGGTGGTGCCGCGCGTGTTTCTGTTTACACGAAGTGTCAAAATCGTTCTGACTGTGAGAACTATGATGTCTAGCTGGACTAGCATCTTCTTTGTTATGTATAACAACGTTCTTTTCCGCCTTATGTCTTGACAGGCATCGGCTTCACGATGACGGAGTCGAAGGATCAATCTTCATTTGTACCAGATTTTGAGCCAACACTGGCATGTATCTATAGACCAGGCCGGAACAAATATACCCAAAACCGTCAACCAGAACGCTATTTATGAATTTTAAAAGTATCAGATCCCGCTGCCCAATTTTTGATTTCATCATTTCGTTGTCGCCCTCCTCTCCGCAAATTCTGTCGCCGTAGACAAGCCAATTGGAAGGCATCTACCATTTGATAACTTTCTGAGGGAAGTATTCATCGATAAGCTCGAGATAATACGGCTTGAGTTCCTCAATGTCGGGGAGACCGTCGCTCTTGCTATACAAGTCGTACGGGTTGAAGGCGCGAACGGCCTCCAGCATCTTCTCATCGTGCTCGTCCATGAACTCTCTATAGGCGCCCTCCTTGTGCCAAGGATAGAAGGAGTGGTAGCGGATCATGGCAAGGCCCTCCGGAGGCAGCGTTGACTGGTCCTTGACGATGTGGTAGAGGTACTCATCGTGGCCCCATGACAGCATAACGTTGTCTAGGCCGCAGCCGGGGGTATATATCCCGTATTTCGTACTGTAGATCGGATCCTTGGTATCCGGGTTGTCGGAGAAGGAGCCTGGGTAGATGATGCGCTCGTCAAAGGCACAGCCAACCGGGAACGTGTCGCCGACAACGTCCCACTGGCCCTCGGATCCGTAGAAGAACAGGAGCTTTCCTAGGTCATGGATCAGGCCAGTGAGCTGCATCCACCTCGGCTTCCCATCTTTGCGTATGGCCTCGGCCGACTGGAGGAGGTGTTGGATCTGTGACAAGCTCGTGTCGGGGTCAGACTCGTCGATTAGGGTGTTGAGCTTCTCCATGGCCTCCCATATGGTCATCTCTTCCCGCTTTTGAAATCTCAGTCTGTTTCGGACCTTGAGGTTGTAGGCAACGGTCTGCTTGGTGTGCTGCTCCTTGTAGAAACCTTTCACTCGGTCACAGGCGTCCTCATACTGTCTGAACTGGTTCTTGTTCTTCTCGGCATCAAATTTGGACTGCGTATTCCAAGCTTGTTGTTTTCTCAGCTGGTCCTTTAGAACGTTGACATCATCGATAATGTCCGAGGTAGTCTCTAATTCCGAGCCATCACGGCTGAAAGTTTCGTCAACAAGGACGCCTGGTGCCATTGTGGCCGTGTATATTCAGCAATTCACGGTGGTTGGAGGCGAGGTATAGGAGCAAGACACTCGGGGACGATCACTCGGTTCAGGTTGGTGCCAGATAGAATCATGTCGAAAAGCTGAGGTTCCGAGTTTAATATCTGTTGTGGAAGTATAAGTGTAGTCCACACTGCGTGTAAGTGACACCACGCTCCACAGCCATCCCCATATGACGCAAAAAGTCTATCAACCATTTTAGGTGAAATTCGCCGACTTTGACTTGGCTAGTGCTTCAGTAACTCCACAGAATGTGGATCAGGACTCAGTCTTGCACAGTCAAAGGGAAGTGGCAAGAGGGCATAATCCCCGACGGTATTGTTGCCTTTCGCCGCAAGATTGCCGGTTTTTGCATGTTACTGTGTCTGCCGACACTTAATAATCGTATCAATCCGCGGGGCCACGGTTCTTTGAAGACCCGTACGACCGACCCCACGTCCGTGAGACACGACACTAGGTTTTACCAAGGCTACAAAGGAAATTCTTTTCCTTTTGTCTTGGCTGAGATCGGGTAGTTGACATCACAATAGAGACCCACGAGGAGGAAGCATCTCAATCATTGGCACCTGTCCAACCCCAAGCTTTCATCAACTGTTCTTGTATCGCTGCTGTGGGCCGTGCATGAGCTGTCTCGGTCTTCCTCAGGAAGGCAGCCAACGCTTCCTATAGCACACTGGAGTCAGTCTTTCCCTTCGCTCATAGTAGAAACAATGTGCCATCATTCAAGGGCCAGTAGATGTCTGGGAGTATGGAGCTCATTAGGGCAATGTGTGCCTTTGAGGTGTGTCAAGATTGGATCAGCAGGCCTGAGCAATTTACCTGGTCACTCCTTTCACTGAAATGGTCACCAACTAGTAACAATGGTTAGTCGAGTGCTTCCACATTTCCACATTGTGATACTTACACATGGCAATGCCGATGCATGCTGTGAACATAGCGGGGGGCGTCCATTGGTTACTAATACCGAGCCCGCATAACTTTCGCATGAGTGTTTCAATACGTTGCTTTTTCCTTCTGTTAGCCACTGTCTGTAAGAGGGTCCTTGTATCTTATTCGTGGCTCACTGTCATTTCGCGCATGGCTGCTCGGCGGGTTGTGCCCACTCGCGGGATTGAGGGGTCGAACTGAACTAAGAAAAGTTGGGCTAAGAGGTGGTGTTGGATTCCAACGACTGTTTTCGATACGTCAGCATGAAGACATGTGTTGAGAATTTGATGCATAACCTACTATGGCAACTCGAGCCGTGCCAGATTTCGGGGAAGCTACCTGACCTTGTCACCGGTTCGTAGAAGAAGGGATTGAATGACTTGAACCACAGGAGTCAGCAACTGCCGCTATGAGTACCGAAATGGCGCATGGGCTAAGAGCTTGCATGCAGAGTAGGAGCAAAGGCTTGTCGTTGAGCTCATTCATGGCTTGCCGTCTGGCGGGGAGAGGGGCGATTGTTGGGGTGATAATGATTCCAGAGGATACATACAGGAGGTCTCGCGCGGGTCCAGCTCTCGACTGCATCATTCAGAATCGTCCAATTATGAAGAGTCAATGGAGAATCGCCGAAACAGGCATTGAGGACATCCGCAAGTAAAATGACGGCACGATTGGACCAGGTGTAATCCGCTGCGGGTTCGAGTGATCGGTCCACAATGCATTCGTTCAAGTTAAGTTTCACACGCTGCTGGGTCAGGATGGCGATGTATATTTCCTGCCGAAGTCCTACCCAGAATGCTGCTGCACTCAAACTTCCTGGTACTATGTATTGGTCCCCGGCGTTGACAAATGCGTGGATGCCTAACAGGTGGCTATAATTGTCTTGTCCGGTAAGAGACCCTACGTTTCCGTCAGCACTCGGGCGCGCTCAGCAGGTTGGGACATGTTCTGACCATCCATTTCCTCCAACATGCGAAGAATAACCGTTGCTGCAAAAAGATTCTCGTCGGCGATGGCAGACGAATGATTCATCATGGGAATGAGGTGTTTGAGGCATGCATCGTGGTATCGGTTTGATGCTAACTGATCAAAACCGGTAGTATGACTAAGATGTCGAGCTGCAATAGCCAGTATTGCGTTCAGCAGAGTATGGCAAGTGTTGGCCCGCTCAGGTATAATCAGTTCAAAATGCTGGTATGGATCGCAGCAGTCCAGCTATTGCTGTGGTTAGTAGCCCTGCCTACCTAGGTAGTAGAGAGAAGCTATGACTTGAACGTCGAATATCTTACTTACAGAAACAGCTACTTTCTGGATATAATGGCGAAATAGGATAGCCTCAGTGCGATATTTCAAGGGCAATGCAGCTCCGTCGTCGAAGTGTGTACTATGCGTTATCCCATGAGGTGGCGCGTGTAGACCCAGTCTCAGCCGCGAAGGCTGCGCGGTCCGTAGATCTTGGGGGCCTGAGCCATGACGAAAACGGTCGTTTTGTGAACGAGGAATAGTATCATTCTCTGCCAGGTCCGGTCTCGGTAACGATGAGTCTTGTACCGGCGTACGCTTGCGTGATACCGTCGCGGAAGGCGATCTGTCTAGTTTCCTGTCTCCCAGGATGTCATCGGATGTTGGGAAAGCATCAGTTGGTGAAGGCGAACGTGCTTCTTCTCGATACTCGTCTTCTACATAGAAGTGGTGTTTAGGCGCATAGCTATCCAGAGGACTCCCTGATGCCAAACATTGAGTTTCGTCTATGTATAACACTAGTAGATTTTTTAGCAGCTGGACTCTTCTAGAGATGGCTATAAAGTTGGGAGTCATTACGCCGTTTTGGTGGCCGAACCCATTTCTGGTTCTGGCGGAACTTGGTGCCTGCGTAAAGCCGTGAGCCTCGGATCACTATAGAAACGTAGTATTATCCATTATCCATTTACCTCTGCTAGTCTTGAATCGGAAGGATAATTTGCAATCGCGACCTGCGCGCACACATCGACCACATCTTGGGCTATCACGGTCACCTAGCCGTTTCGCACACCGGTGAGCTCGACGGTCCTCGGGTGCACAGACAATGCAACATACATTTTAGATGATTTTCACGACACGTTACGCTGGAATTTAAAGTATTAGTGATTGCATGTAAATTTTTGACGGTTGCTCGTGCCGCTCGACCTCGAGAGTAGCGAGATAAGATAGATAGCAGGCGAGCAGGCCTCACTAGCCCCCAGCATAAGCGGCAAGAAAAAACTTTAGCGGCAGTGGTGATGAGAGAACTCACCATGGGGTTGCTAATAAGGCAGTCTGATTGGATGGAGACATTCGCAAGATCAATCGCAGGATCGAGGTACTCGTACTGTACGTGGACAGACTTGGCGATATGACGTTTGTAGGATGATCAATTGATTGTCTCCAAGATTTACTCCAACTAGGTAGGTACTCGAGTTGGTGGTCTTTGAGATGGGCGACAGGGACAAAACCGGCGAAAGAGATGGATAGATGATAGAGGGTGAGGGGACCCCAGGTTTTTTGTCAGGGACCATGGGGGCAATCCTCCGCCCCATACCCATACCCCATACCCATACCCCATACGTGCTCATCCAGGCGCAACACATCGACGACTCTATTGGGCGTCGACGTGTGGCTACCCAGCGAGAGAAGTATGTAGGTATGTAATTGATGGGCCCGGCGGCTGGTACGCTGCAAGTGCGCCTTTACGGCACAGGCAAACAGGGTGACAGGAACGTACAGTACCAGCAACCTGGTTAAGATCGATTGCATCTTGTTTGCATCTTGTAAGTCATGAATGAGGCGCAAGATCCACCGTACCAATCGAGATACATACCTACCTACTTACATGTACTATAGTAAGTAGCCTCTATCACATTGCGCCGTGCCCGCATGTTCTTACCCACCTCTATCTAGTGCGTCAGTCTAACGAGTCCTATCTCGGCTTCTGATGAGCTAAGAGACCAGCCGAGCCAGCCAGCCATCCCATCGTGACCAGACGCCGGCGCGGGGAGATAGGCATTGATTGATTCGTTGGTTCCTGGCATCCTGGTCGCCGGTTGGTCTGGTCCGCCTCGCTAAGAGGTATCTAAGATTCTAAGTCTTACGAGTACCAAATGCCAAGTAGGTACAAGGGTAAGACACATGCCGTCACGCGCGCGGAATTGCTCCCGGCCATGAAAAGCGAATGTTGCCGTCTCTCAGGCCCGACTGTACAACACTGATGCCGCCAGCTTTCAGCATCCACTCGAGACGATGGTCGCGATACTCGCGCCTCGCACCGCTCGGGAACGGGGAATCCATAGCAGCCAGCGCCCTAACCCCCTCCTCGAACTCTGCAAACGTCTCCCGCACACACGGCAGCTCGCATATCCTCTCGTGCCACCGCTTCAGCCGACTTCCCTCTTCAGGCCCGAAACCAACGGCGACACTGCGGTTCAGAAACGGCGCAACAGCGCAATCCGCCCACCCGAACTCGGCACCGTTGAAGAATGGCTGCTCCTGCTCCTCCCCCTTAGCCCCTAGTAGCAGCTGCGCCTCCAACCATGCTAGGATGTCGTGCGTATGCAACTCGGCCTCCTCTTTCAGCTTCTCGGCGACGCCCTCGGCCGCGCCGCGGCCGAACTGCACCACCTCGGCGTAGCCCCAGTTGACGGCCTCGTAGTGCGTGTCGCACAGGTCCTCGATCATGCGGGCACGCGCACGTGCCGCCGGGTCACTACGCGGCGGTAGTAGAGGCGGCGCTTCCGGGAACCTGTCCTCGAGGTACTCGAGGATGATGGTCGAGTCGAAGATGCGCGTCGCCCCGTCGATCAGCGCGGGCACCTGCTGACGGGGATGGGAGGAGGCCGGGAAGTCCTTCATCGTGTCGGTGTGCATCCCCGAGCCCATGCCGGCGGGCGTGGCGTGGTCGAAGGGAATATTTTTCCATCGCAGCGCGATCCGCACTTTTTGCGCGTACGACGAGATGGGGTGGTCGTGGAGGAAGAGCTTGACGTCTGGTGCTGCCATTTTCCCTTGCTTGTGAGAGAACTTCGAACAGGGTTAAAAAGGTAATATAAAAAACCGTGTACAATCTTAGTTAAAAGGCTCGTTTTCTAAAAGTTTGATATAAATAAAACATATATATAAAACTCGTATATTACAAAGCAAGGCGTTAGGTCTTAAGGGTATGTATACTCCATATTACCTACCCACCCACCTACATAGGGTATTATACTAAAAACATGCTAGTTTAAGGTAACTGACCTCTTCCCGAGGTCCCATTCTGATTCGGGATGGTACAACCTGCCTAGGTTCTTTGTGTTACCCACCGTTCTTCTTCTTCCCCACACATGAGCCGGAGAACAAGGCGGGCAAGGATGCTTGGTGTTGGTTGGCAAGCAACTTGGCATGGACAAATCGCAGCGAGCAGCTATTTTCTCGCGCAACCCCTTATTGTTAGGTTAGGTAGTCGATTTCCGGCTACCCGCGGCCGAAAGCTTACCTTGCTTGCCAATTCACCGAATGGCATATAAAACCATTCTTTGATTTCGGGGTTAATTTTCTCGTCACCTAGGCAATCTCACTCAGCTTGCTCGGCCTATTTCAATCAGCAGCAAAAACCCACAATAAAAACTGCCACACCACCACCACACTTTCGACAAGATGGCAGTGGGAACGGACGAGAAGAATTCACAATCCGCCGTCAACATGGACGAGATGCCGTCGCCAGTACAGCAGCAGGTCTCCAAGCACACCAATGACTTCCGTGATGAGCCTGACGAGAAGAACACCTCCATGGAGGACCTCATCCGCAATGCCCGTCTCGCTACGGAAAAAGAGCATAATATGAGTCTCCTACAGGGCATCAGGCTTTACCCCAAGGCTATAGGATGGAGCGTCCTCATCTCCACGTGCATTGTCATGGAGGGTTACGATGTGTCTCTGATCAACAACTTCTACGGCAATTCCCAGTTCAACAGGAAGTACGGAGAGCCCTACACCACCCCCGAAGGCAAGATAGACTACCAAGTCTCGGCGCCTTGGCAGGCTGGACTGAGCAATGGTGCTGTTGTGGTGAGTCTGAACGTCTCATTTATCAGCAAACAAGTTGATAGCTTCATGCTGTTCTTTTTTTTTTTTTTTTTTTTCTTTTTTCCTGATTTTCAAGGTTTATCCTTACATTTGCATGAGATCTGATCGGTATCTATCCATGATATGATATGATTTTGACGGTCGATCCGATCTAAATATGCACGACTAACTGCGTTGCAGGGCGAGATATTAGGCTTGATGATCAACGGATATCTATCTGAGCGATTTGGCTATCGTTGGACTGTTATTGCGTATGTTCATCGCCGAATTTGTTGAAATTGCCCCTATTCGCATGTATTTGGGGTTTTGCAGCGGCGGCGGAGTCGGACAGAGTCTGCGATTACCCCTCTTACAACAACTCCTATAGGTGGTCATTATTGATGCGTGTCTCACAGGTGTCTGGCATTGCTCACCGGCTTCGTGGCCATATTCTTCACGGCACAGAACGTCATCCATCTGCAAGTTGCTGAAATCCTCTGCGGAATCCCCTGGGGTGTCTTCCAGACCATCACCATCACCTACGCCTCTGAAGTCTGTCCTGTTGCGCTCCGCGGTTATCTTACCACGTACATCAATGCCTGCTGGGGATTCGGCCAGCTCATCGGCATCGGCGCGATTGTTGGGAACAGCTGGCGAAAGGACGAATGGGCGTATCGAATCGTGGGTTCCCTTGCAAAAAAAAACATTGCAGTACATCAGTACTAATAGTCTGCGTAGCCCTATGCGCTGCAATGGATCTGGCCCGTGCCCCTGAGCATTGGAATCTTCCTGGCGCCTGAGTCGCCATGGTGGCAGGTTCGTCACGGGCGGTTGGACGCGGCCAAAAAGTCGCTGCTTCGCCTGACAAGCTTAAATCGGGAGACCGATTTCGATGCTGATGAGACCATTGCGATGATGGCGCATACCACCGCGTTGGAAGACAAAGTGAGTGGCATGTCTGGGACTGATGTAAATCAAGTGTGCTAATATCTTGTAGATCACCAAAGGCGCCAGTTTCTTGGATTGCTTCAAAGGCGTCGATCTCCGTCGCACCGAGGTAAGCCACTGCCTTACAGCTGTTCGTCGCAGTGTCGTAGGCTAACTCCCCTACCCACCTAGGTTGTCTGCGCATGTTGGGCAATCCAGAACCTGAGCGGAAACTCCTTTTCCAACTACTCGACATACTTCCTTCAACAGGCGGGATTGAGCGAGGACAAAGCCTACTACTTTGCCCTCGGCCAGTATGCGATCAACAGCGTTGGCGTGGTGGGCGCGTGGACTCTCATCACGCTCGGTTTCGGACGAAGGTAGCTTCTGTTCTTTCCAGGGGTCATGTTGCCAGTACTGTGTGCTAACGAGTGTCAAGGACTCTGTACATTTCCGGTCTCGCAGCGCTTTTCCTCATTCTTTTGGTTCTGGGTTTCCTTGGGCTTGCTCCGGACAGGAACGCGGCATCACTGGCCACTGGGTCTATCCTCTTGGGTGGGTTATCAAGACCTCCGTACTGCATCCTTCTCCTTGCCTGTGTGGTTGACTAACATGTTCCTATGCACTTGTAGTCTGGGCTTTGGTCTACCAGTTGACCGTCGGTACTGTGTGCTATTCGTTGGTGGCAGAGCTGTCCTCCAGGCGCCTGCAGATCAAGACTGTCGTGCTTGGCCGAATCCTATAGTAAGTCCTTTTTGCAGTCGTGGGAGCTAGCTTCGTTCTGACTCGAAACAGTAACATTGTAGGCATCGTGGCCGGTGTGATAACGCCTTACATGCTGAACCCGACGGCATGGGATTGGGGCAACTATGCTGGATTTTTCTGGGTAAGTCAACCATATTTATGATTCTTTTTGAAGAGTCTCAAGTTCTAATATCTCACCAGGCCGGCTCTTGCTTTCTCTGCTTGATCTACACCTACTTCCGCGTCCCCGAGCCCGCCGGGCGTACCTTTGCCGAACTGGACCTGCTGTTCGAGCAGAGGATCAGCGCTCGAAAGTTCGCCTCGACCAAGGTCGACGTGTTCGCCGAGCACGTAGAAGGCCAGGCGATTGACCAGTACCGGAACCAAATCGCAAGTTCTCACGCGGTGCATCCTTAGAAAATGTAGAGAAGAATAATGCCCCCATACACTGTCATGAATTGTACATATAAGTAATACGCACAGAACCATCAACACACCAAGCGAGCAAATATGATATTGGCTTCGAGAGATAGTCTGTATCAGCGCCGACACTTTGGAAGGGTTTCAAGTAACATTAATTCTGGAATAATGAATGTTGTTGCTGAAATCGAGGGAGAACTCTAACCCGGGCATGCCGGGTGCATCTACGCGGTCGATCTACGCTCGCGGTATGAAGAAATTGTGACCACAATATTATGATCATTCCAAATACATACTCGATCTAGGCTCAAGGATACCAGACAAGACAGACACTCACCCCATGAACCAGCAAATCCAACATAATGGAAATACTTATGTGCGGTAGTTCCGGGACGGTACTTGGATGCGGATGCGGGGTCCAACGGGTCTAAGAAACCCCTCCTCGCCCCTGTATTTATTTATTGCTGATGCATGCAGATGGAACCTCGAACCTCGAAGCAAGCTTAAAACTTCAAATCTCCATAAAGCTTCATTGTGACGTAAAGGCATAAGGTATCTTGCAGTAATTTCCAGAAACTGAGAAGAAGCGAGTTATATATCCAACCCGATGGATAATTCCCCGCCACAACCTGGCCAGTCCGCTGTCTTGGACCTGGAGAAGGTGAGAGTTCATCCTTTTCATGATGAAAAGAGCAATGTCAGGTCTCGGTTTGGCTCTCAAAGTTTTGAATGTTTTTACCACCATAATAGTTGATATTGCAGAAAGAGTTTGGTTGACCTAATGACGAATCTGTAGTGGCCAACAGCACAGAAACTGGTGCAGAGGTGCAGCGAGTTCTTTGCGGAAGTGGAAGACCTGTAAGTGCCACCGTTGGCCAATCACCACACAACGAATGGTCATCGACACATGGCACAGAATAAGAAAACTGACAGGGCATCGCATCGTCAAAAGCACACCAGGGAAAGACCTCGAGGAGAGACTGAACAAGGAGTACGGGCCGGGTAACGCATACTACGAGGACCTCTGCAGTCTAGTCCGCCAGGGGCTTACGGAGGGCTGGGTGGCGGAGACAGAGCTGGACGGGCGGCATTATCGACGGGGCAGGATCGCGCTGCCGAGCGCCGAGACACGCTTCTTCAGCATCACCACCGTGTACATGGAGAGCGAGGATGTCTTCGCGGGGCAGTACCACGCTCACCCCTACGGCGAGATCAACTGCGTCGTGCAGCTCGATAAGGAGGCAGAGCTGGAGGGCATGAATGGCTGGCGCGGTGCGGGCTGGACGTCGCCGGGGCCGGGCACGCACCATTACCCGCGTGTCCAGAAGGGCGCGCTCGTGGCGCTGTTCTTCTTGCCGGCCGGGCGCATCTCGTATAAGGCGACACCGGATATGAAGCAGCCTCTGAGTGTCTGAGTTGGCCTGTGGTTCACGGACCGGCGCCCAAATCCGCAGCCCCTCAAAGGTCACATGGATAGCCGAATCATCATGATTCATCGAGTGACGTGCAAGGCAACCGAGAAATTCGATTCCACAGGGTATCTCATGTAATATTACAATGTAAGCATTACATAGCTGTTGTACAGGTCCCGGAGGGTTCCTGGTTTTCTCTAGCCAGGCTACTCTTCAGCATACCCAGTCTCGTTGTGGACCAAACCAGACGAGACGAGACGAGACGGGGTGGTCCTCAAGAGCTGTGTGTGTCTCTCTCTTCTTCGTTCGCTCTCTAATCGAGGCGAAGCGAGGCGCTCCAGTCTTTGAAACTCAACTCGGCCGGGGGAAGACGGTTCAATGACGCTGTTCCTCGCAGCCAAATATTGGGGCGCATGGCATATGGCATGCGCTCTGGTGGGCGGCATCGAAGTTGGCAGAAGTCGTCGAGGGGGGTGGGGTGGCAGCGGCTATGAATTCGGTAACGGCTTGTCTGGTAAAGAGGCGACCTGGGAGACGGTCTGGCCCTTCTTGTATTCTTCCTCGAGGGCTTTCTGCAAATCGAAATCGAGCTGGCGTTCCTTTTTTATGCGCTGTTGTTCCATATCGCGAACGACGCCCTGGTGCATGGCCTGGGACGAGGTAGTCGGTCAGTGGGTGTTCGCCGGACGGCAACACGGCTGCATTGGCAAGAGACTGACATCTTTCTCTGATTTCTGCTGGAAATGGACGAAGACCACGGTAGTGGCTGCGAACAGCGACGTGCCCAGCAGGGTGAGCTTCGAGGCGCGCGACATTGCGAGAGGGGCAGGCTGTCAATGGCGGGCACGACCTCAAGGACGGAATCAAAAGGTTGAAGCTGATCAGCATGCGCAAAGCCTTGAAGCTACCTTAGGTACTTTAGGTATGCGATCCACTGTAGAGCTGACGTGGGTGACGTTGAAGGAGCCTGTAGCCCGTCTTCGGCGGCCTTGTTACCTGCCCAGGCACCTCTAGGTAAGGTGCACAGCTGTGGGCAGGGCATTGTAGGTACCGCCCACACCTAGCTGCCCCGTAGATATGTGATACAGGTACCTTAATTGTATCCCATTGCATCTGATAACACCACTGGGCTACCTGCAAGGTTTAGGTAGCTCTCAGTGTCACCTGAACCTCGACCTCACTCACCTCCCACCCAATTGACACGCCCTACGCCAACCACCCCCATCTCAACCTTTAACCGAAACTCCTTTGCAGCTGAGATCCGTGGATCAGCTGTCGTGTCGCCCTCTACCACTCTTCCCGTCCTCCCGCCCCAACATCTCATCATGGTATAGCCACCCACCCGGAATGCGATGATACAGCATGGTAGCTAACAATGCATCAACACCAGTCGGCCCAGAACTCCGCCGGCATCCAGACCTTGCTCGACGTACGCAACCATTGAACCCTCTCGTGCTCCTACACCGATGTCAAGCCCGCGAACCTAACGAAATCCGACCCATAGGCAGAGAGAGAAGCCTCCAAGATCGTCCAGAAAGGTACTATGGCGCATACTGAACCGAACCCGGCTCCTCTCCCTTCGGTATATATCTCGAGATACTGACATCCTATAGCTCGTGAACGTATGTACTCGACAAGACTCTCCGATGCCCCGAGATATGCGACTCCACACAGCGGAAACAACCACTAACTTCAGCTGCCCCTGCGACTAGTTCGAACGAAGCGTGTGCGCGAAGCTCGGGATGAGGCCAAGAAGGAGATAGACGCGTACAGGCAGTCCAAAGAGGACGAGTTCAAGAAGTTCGAGGCCGAGGTCAGCACCACATTCCCCATCTACCTACCTACATATTGTTTCCTTCCGCGTTGCGGGCGGTCAGGCCGACTTCATTCCGGCCAGTAGCCATTAGAGCCAGACACCAGGCGCCAGGCAATGGCAACGGCAAGGACAGCAGGCGGATTACGAATTCAATAACCACGTACTGACTTGTGGATCTCTGCAACCAGCATACCCAAGGCAACGAGCAGGCCGAGGGCGAGGCCAACAAGGAAGCCGACGAGAAGATCAAGGAGATCCAGACCTTGGGCAAGAAGAACCAGACCAAGGTCATCGATGACCTACTGAAGGGCGTTTTGGACGTCAACCCCGTTCCCCCGTCCGCCGAGTAGGAAAGTCCTATCAGAGTGTCGTCGAACAAAGAGCAGATCTTGAGTCCGGGCGAAGCAGCCGATAGAGATACTAGTACAGCAGGAGGCGCTCCTTGCATGCATATGGCTCCAATGGCTTGTTAAGAATGGGCGGTCAGCGGACGAATAGGGGACCACTATGAGACAATATTGGCGGCAATGGTGCGCAGAGTGTGAAATCCGCAGCCGCGCGGTGGATAGCATGAGAGTAGCATGATTAGACACGTAGAACTGCTGCAGGTGTTGAAGTTGGAAGGCCGACTTGGAGGTCAGCGTGTATTGTTCGTTCGTCCCTATCAAGCTCACCCTTATTGTAGGAATTTAACTAGTGTCGAGAGCATCTCTCTCGTGTCTTTGCCGTCCGCATCTTCTGTGTCTATCCCCTCCATCTGCTCCTGTATCGTGTCCTTGACCACATCCAACGTCTCGTCCCGATCAGCCAGCAATTTTCGGATAGTCCCCCTGGCTCCGCCGTCCTCGGCCACGAGCCAGGCGAGCACCACGTCCAGCGTCTGCAGCGAGAAGAGACCGGCATCCAGCCTGCGCGAGAACCACTCGTCCGCCGCCTCCTCCCTTTCCTCGGCCGACATCTGCACCTGCTCGGCCCAGATCGCGTCGTCGACGACCTTAACGCGCGCGGCCACTTCCCGGCGCAGCTGCACGAGCCTCGTCGTCTTCTCGTAGTCCTTCTCGACGAACTTGGCCAGGAGCCGTATGCGCTCGGCCGAGTCGGCCGGCAGCGAGCGCAGCATGGACGCGAATATGCCAATCAGGTGCTCGGCGGCGCGGTGGTCGGTGCTCTTCTTCATGAAGAGGGTGAAGATGTTCTTGAGACCGCCGGCCTCGACGATTTTCTGGCAGACCTCGGTGCCCGGGGGCCCCCCTCCGGCCGCATGGTCCAGCAGCCGCAGCGCCGCGGCCTTGGATAGCTTTCCTTCCTTCAACATGATGAGGCACAGCTCGACGCCCTCGGCCGAGACGAACTTGGCCATCCCCTCGCCCTCGTCGACCACGCACGTCAGTGTCTCGAACACGTTCTCCACGTATTCTTCTTCTTCACCGCCCTTCTCGGGGTCCCGTTTCCGGTACGGTGCGACGAGCTGCAGCATGATGTCGGCGACCTCGAGGCCAGCGAGTTTCCGCCTGTTCTTGGGCGAGTTCTGCACGAGAATAGCTAGTATCTCGGCCGCGTACTGCTTGTTCTGGCTGACGCCTCCGCCCTCCTCTTTGACCTGTATCCGTCTCAACAACCACTTGAGCAGCCCCTCGTTCTCAGCGACGCGCTCCGCGGTAGCAGTGCGTCCGCACAGGTTCTCGACGATGCCGAGCGCGTGATATATACCGCCGCGATCCGTCTCCTGCGTCTCATCCAACCGCTCGAGATTCGACACCAGCAACGACAATAAATCGGCCGCGAGCAGCGCATCCACGAGGGCCTCGTACTGCGCCTCCTCGGCGCTCACATCCTCGTCGGTCAGCTCGTCGATGATCTCGACCGCATCGATGGCGATGTCCGTGTTCTCGTGCGCTAGCAGCCCCACTAGGCTCTCGCAGGATCCGATGCGCGCGAACTCGGGGTACAGCTCGGGGTGTTCGGACAGGATGGACAGGGTCTTGATCTCGGCGTCGAGCTCGGCCTCGCTGGCGATGAACTTGGAGGGGTCGTGCTCGAACTTGGCGCGCTGCTCGGCGTTGCGCGTGATCTTCTTCTCGAGGCTGATGGCCGTGCGCCGCAGCCAGGCGACGTCGAACTTGTCGGGCGTGAGGTCGGCTTCGCCCGTGTCGTCGAGGTAGTCCAGCACCTGCGCCTCCTGCGCCGTGACGCCGCCGCCGAAGAACCGCCCGCCTTCCTCGTCGTCGTCGGGCGGCATGTCCGGGCCGTAGTCGCCGTCTTCATCGTCGCCGTCGGCTGGGGGCGGTGCGGGGCCGGCCTCCATATCGGCGTCGCCATCGTCGTCTACGCGTGCGTGTCTGCTGCTGCTTCCGTTGCTGTTGCCATGGAGACGGGCGATTTTGTAGACTTCATCTGTTGAAGTAGGTAAACCAATAGGTCAGCTTCACGGCTTCATGACTGACGAGCGGAATAGATACCGGGGAAACAGTGACTTACTAGGATCTTTAAGTGGCTCGAGTTTGCGTTTGTTGCCCACGCCAGACGCCTGTTATCTCGTGTTAGTGGCGCGGTTTGCGATATGGCGGCAGGAGACCCGTAAGTTACCTTGAACAGCTCGTCTATACTCGTCATCACGGGGGTATGTGTGCAATGGCGTGGCAGACTATCAGAGATTAAGAGGGGGGGAATATGCGAAGGAGATGTATTGCAGCAAGGCGCGATGGCAAAAGCTTGAATGGATGTGAGGTCTGCTCTCCAGTTCAAGGTTTGGGGAAGTACCTAGGTGTGTCTAAGTACCTAAGTATGTCTAGGTGCTTAGGTGCTTTGGCGACGTAATTAGCACGGTCTAGGGCAGTTGGCCACTGCTTGTACCGCACAGTGTCCGTGCCTCCATTGCGCACTCACCCGTCCATCTCCGTCCAAAGATCCGGTAAGCGGCAGTGTGTCACTAAGACTCACACTCGAGTCCATTCTTATACTTTTGACGAGGTTCCCGGTATACTTAGTCTACATATGTACCTACCTAGGTAGTATACATTATCTTACATCAGTATGCCTCCGACTTTGATCCTCGTACGCCACGCCCAAGCGGAACACAATGCCACGAGTAAGCGTTTCCGCTCTCGTTCTGATTTCCACCAAGCAGATGCACTCACAATGATGAGTCAAAACACTGACTGCCCACAGAGGACTACTTCATTCATGATCCGGATCTCACCCAGCTCGGAAGGGAACAATGCGCCGAGCTGCGCGAGGGACTTATGCAGCATCCCTTAGCCCAGCAAGCCGAGTTGATCATCACATCTCCCATGCGCCGCACCATCCAGACCACCTTAGACTCTGTCGATTGGCTCATAGAGAAGGGTGTGAAGGTCCAAGCTGATGCCCTCTGGCAAGGTACGCACGACTCTTTCTAGTCCCTCTCAACCTGCCTCCTCACATAGCTTTATGCGGAAATTCGAATCCAAGCTCAAGTCAACGTACAGAAAACTCGGCAAAGCCATGCGATACTGGCAGCGAAATAAGCAAGGTGGCCGAGGAATTCCCCAGCATCGACGTATGTAATAACACTCATTCGATCACCTTCTAACAACCCTCCGCTCTAAGAGGCTATGGCTGAATTTCGTGGTTCAAGTACTCGACAGTCGACCCGGTTTATCCAGACAAGTCGACACCAGCAGGCAGCAAGTATCACTTCACTAAGGCCACCATCGTAGCGCGAGGGCAGGCCGCGCTTCAAAGTCTGTACGAGCGGCCCGAGAAGGTCATCATCGTGGTATCGCACTCGGGGTTTTTGCGTCGGGGCGTCACCGGTAGCTGGTTCTTCAACGCCGATTATCGCATCTTCGACTTCGCGGCTATGGCGAGCGCGGGAAGCCCCTATCGGCTTGAACAGCACGCTTCCACCAAAGAAAATGGAGGTGGCCTCGGCTATAGTTGGACGGAGGAGGTCATAGTAGGCTCAGACCTGCCTGATGAGATACCGAGTGCTGAGGATAGCTTTCACTGATTTTCGCCTATTCATCCTTCTCTTGCATATCCTTTACAACTTGCATTATTGGATCAGCCCAAGACGGTGCGACGACGGTGTTTGTAGGGTCAAAGACTAGAGTGCAGCTGTCGCGACACCTTTAGAAGAGAGCCTACATACTTATAGACTACAACTTGCTTTGTCTTCGCCATCTACAACTCCAATAGGTCACCAATGAAGTCTATCTACCACGCACCAGATTCACGCGCGATGTTTCATCGACCAAACTTCCATGTCCCATATCCTTCTGACGGAGAGTCATTAATACCGCCAGTCCGAAGGTGGATTAGCCCAATAGCAGAGTCTCCCCAGATGCCGCTTACCTGCGCGACCTTCCCGTGTTGGAACATGAATGGCGCGCTAGAACATAACTGCCCCTGTCGAAAGACTCGCCAGACAGCCTGCACAGCCTCACCAATCCCCAACACGAATGAACCCAGAAGTTCTCATGGCTCAGTCCAGTGTCCAATTTCAAATGTCTGATCAGCACGGGGTTTTAAACCCTTCACCGGGTGCTTTGCTGCGCTGCCTGATACCAGTAATGAGGATACCCAAATGATCAGAACCAGCTCAAGTCTTCTTGATACGCGATCTATAAACCCAACTTGATGTAGATTGATTAGCATAACCAGCTGACGGGTCAAAGTGAGACGGCAAATCATTTTAGACCCAAGGCGAAAGCTGACAAGGGGCTTGGCCATAGCGATATACTTGACTTACTAGTCTTTCCCCTGTCAACTCCAGGCACCGGCATAACGCCCTGTAAGTACCTGAATGAAAGGATCGTCTGGCGTCCAATCCCAATTCCCGCCGACGGTCAATCCGTCATTCTGCCTCAGGCGCGGTATCACGGTAACATTCGTTCATTGGTAAGTGCACATGCATTCAATTACTACCTAACTCCCAATCTGCGCCGACCCCAACCTGTAGACCCCAAGTTGAGCCTACCGGTTCTCAAATCACCAAGACCGCGCAAAAACATCCAACGTCATCCGGTGCCCAAAAGAACGTCTGACGGGGCCTTGGTCATCAATCCTGCGCTCTTGGAACGTCCTCTCAACTGCCGTTGCTGCAGTTCTCCCACTTCCCGATTGCATTGCATGGACAGCCGGGACTACATACAAAGTACTCACATATGAGTTTCGCTAGTTTTGCCAAACCGTAAACATGATTCCGTCGCTCCTTTCCCTGTTGCCGTTGCTTCCGCTCGGCGCGTTTGCCGCGTTGGAGGTCAACCTCGATGATAAAGGTAAGCATTCTCATGAACTGTGGCTCTCAACGACGCGAAAAGAAAACAGCGAAAAACTTGTCTGACAGTATCTGATGGCTCTCTCTTGCAGAGTCGATCAAGCGAGCCGCTGCGCAGGTAGCAGACGACTTGCTAGCATATTACGATGGACATGACCCGGGTCATACAGTTGGTATCCTCCCGGGTCCGCCGCCCGACGGTGCATACTACGTACGTAACTCCTGGATTCTCAACACCCCCTTGTTGGCGAGCATCCAAGAGATGAATTGCTCCCACCAGCACTTTTCCTCCTAAGATACTTACCTGCAAGCCCCCTAATTATGAGACACATCTCTCTCCACAATGCAAATGCTAACAAGTAAATCAAGTGGTACGCTTAACCTCCTTGGCTATGATCACCTCACTTCACCATCCGTATTAACCAAAGCTTCATGAAGGTGGGAGGCCGGAGCCATGTGGGGGACCCTGGTTGACTACTGGCACTGGACAGGCGATGACAAGTGGAACAAGTATACGTACGACTCGCTGGTACACCAGGCCGGCCCAAACAAAGATTACGCCGACAAGAACTGGAGTCTGTCGCTCGGAAATGACGATCAGGGTTTCTGGGGCATGTCCGCCATGATCGCCGCCGAGTTCAACTTCCAAGACCCCCCGGAGGGCCAGCCCCAATGGCTCGCCCTTGCCCAGGCCGTGTGGACGGAGCAGACGGCCGAGAACCTGCGTGACGGAGGCTGTGGTATCGGCTTGCGATGGCAGACTACGTCGCTGAACGTGGGATACACCTACAAGAATAGTACGTTTACCTGAATTCCTCTTTCGCACATGGCCGGCCAAGTCTTTCGACGGCGCTTGTTCAGCCTCCCCGACAAAGCTTAATCCAGGCCTAGCACTGCCCTGTCGTGATGATATTGATGACATGTGTTGCAGCTATCGCCAATGGTTGCTTCTTTAACATAGGCGCGCGCCTCGCTCGGTACACAGGCAATGATACCTATCTGGACTGGTCAGTCAAGACGTGGGATTGGCTTATCAGTGTCAAGTACATCGACGATGAGTATAACATTTACGACGGTGCCGACATCGGCAACAACTGCACCAAGATCGATAAGCAACAGTTTTCGTACAATGCCGGTGTTCTCCTTCAGGGATGCGCGTATATGTATGACTACGTAAGTCTCGCATTTACCATAATCATCATCCTCATCATGCAAGCCCTTTTACAACACAAAACAGATATGGAATGTCTCCGAATCACCTTGCCACCCTCCGTAGTTAAACTCCCTCCCTCTGAAAAAGACACAGAACTAACATCACCACCCACCCCAAAGACCAAAGACCAAATCTGGAAAGACCGGATAGACGGTCTTCTCGAGGGCATCGAGCGCGTCTTCTTCCCCAAGGGCGTGGCCTACGAGGCGTGCGAGGCAGGCGTCTGCACGACCGACATGTACACGTATAAGGGCTTCCTGCACCGGTGGATGGCGTACACGGCCAAGCTAGTCCCCGAGACAGCCGACAAGATCATGCCCCTGCTCCGGAGCTCGACCAAGGCCGCCGTGGCGCAGTGCACCGGCGGCGACAACGGCCGGCAGTGCGGCTTCCACTGGTCCAGCGGCAAGTTCGACGGCCTCGTCGGCGCCGGCCAGACGATGAACGTCCTCGCGGCCCTCTCGTCGCTGCTCGCTTTGGACGCCACCGCCGCGGTGACGAATACGACGGGTGGCACGAGCACGGGCGACTCCAACGCTGGAGGCAGTCGCATCACGTACACTGATCTGGGACCGATCACAACGGGCGACAGGGCCGGTGCAGGTGTCTTGACAGTTGTTGCTATCGGCATAGCGTCGCTGTCCCTATGGTGGATGATCAAGTAAGATGTGTTGTGGGCATTGGAGGCGAGCGAGGATTTAGAAGCGATATCTGATCACTTATGTCTCGCATAAGCATAGACCTGTTCTGGTTTCACACACAATCTGCTTCTGGCACATCTGACAGCAAGTCTCGGCAGTAGCTGCCCGTTGTATCTCTAACCTAGGTATATTTTGGTTCTCTTGAGCTGTGACCGCATTTGTGTCTCAGGTACTCTGTACATACTTATATATACATAACAACCTATCATTAGCGGTTTGCATAGCGTCAAAACTATCCCTTTGGTTTATCATACAGTTTCATCAATATTACTGTACCAAGGGCACCACTGTCGCTCATAAAAGCAAGCAGGATTTAATGTTGATTAGAATTATGATTAAATTGTGTTAGGCTTCGTGATTCATGTATTCAGCCATTATTCGTGAAATAAAAAAAAAGGATCAAGTCGAGAAGGACCTCTAACTTTTCCCGATGCTTTAATTCTGTTGATAAACATCGCCATCAAAACATATTCAAGAATACGATGCTGTTACAAAAGGGCCGCCCCCATAGCGAGCCCGGCCATCACACCAAACACACCCTTCACGGCCGCCGTAGGCGCTGCAGCCGCATTGTCCGGCGTACTGGTTGTCGACGATCCTGCAGCACCGCTACCCGAAGCTGAGGGAGAAGAGGCCGCGCTTGAGTCGGAATCCGTCTGCGACTCAACAGTTGAAGAGGGCTTGGCAGTCCCCGTAAGTATTGTGACATGTGACGAAGTGATCAAAGTCGCCGATTGTGTCGGTGCCGACCCCGAGTCAGAGTCAGATGCTGATTCTGATGTGGACGTCACCACGGGGACTGATGTCGATGCCGGCGCCGAGGCAGAGGACGAAGCCTCCTCAGATGCGGTAGATGTAATCTGGGTAATAGTCTCGACAGTTGCAGTAGCTTCGGCCGATGTGGTAGCAGCGGCGCCGAACCCGGGCAGAAAGCTTGGCGAGTACGTCTCCGTGCCGGAGTACAGGTAGCAGCCCGGGACGGTCGTCTTCGGCGGCGCGCGGCCGCCGCCGCAGTCGAGAATCTCGCAGATCTCGCCCGTGTCGGGCAAGTAATATACACCCTCTGACCAAGTGCAGCCACCGATGTCGGTCTTTGCCGCGGCGCCTGCGAACAGGGCGGCTGTTGCTAGGGCGGCTGAGGTGCGGACGAACATGGTGTGCAGTGAGGATCTGATCTAAGTAGATACCTATGTTACGTGTTGAGATGGGTGCAAGTTGCAACAGAGCAGATGGTGTGGTGGTGTCACGCAAACTTCAGCTGCAGTGGATCACAGATATTGAATATTAGTTTAGTTATATGAGAATAAAGGCGACGACGTTCCTTGTAGCAAGGTGAACGTTACATATACCTGTGCCGCCTGTGCCAGTGGCAACCCATTGAAGAAGCTTTCGTCAAGCGAAAAGGGGCTATGTGCTGGAGATTGCGATTCAGGTGATGTCGCCCCGTTTGGGCCCAGATTCTTGCTGCCTACTACTATGTAGGTAGTACATTGAGTGCACGGTTTCCCTCCACCTCTAGGTGCCGGGGTGCCAGGCTCGGAGTCGCCAGGGTACATAGACCACAGCATTGTGTGAAATCCAATGTTCAATGGATTGATATTGATAGATAATCAACTCATTGCGTGCATCTGGTGCTTTTAAAGACAACATGCTATCGATCCCTCGTCCGTTTAATGTTCCGCGAGACATTGTCTGATGGCGCGCACGGATCTGAGACTAACCAGGCGTTGGACCCAATAGCCGCGATTGTGTACTTACTTACTTACCCTTGCTACCCAAGACACGCATCTTAGCGGGACGCCAGTCAATCATCGACAATGATTGGGCTCAAAGGGAAGCACGAAAAAGCAACAGGCCGTCAAACGCTATCCTTCCCTTAGTCTAGTCTTGCGACTCGTGCCTGAGATGCTGCGCGATGGGAATCTTAAAAGAAAAAAGTTTCCCTCTAGAGGCGGAACTAACGTCCCACTATGTTTGAAATACCGACTAGTAGTTTTTCCCAGAACAGGATGCTAAATCTTCAATTAAACAGCAAAAGAAAGTTTCAGATCAAGTTCGATGTGGCTTGCGCCAAAACAAGTTGGGGCAATATATTGATTGTATTATACGGGAGTATATCGAATTATTAAACCCTTGCTAGATACTGTTTCCCTAATTACCTCCCAGGGCGATTTGTGCCCCCTGCAGTTCACAGTTCACTGAATTTCGGCGGCACTCCGCTATGTTTCTTCTGTGCTGCATCCTTGAGTGCTTGGATGTCAGCTTTCCACTGCTTGACGTCAGGACGAAGGATCCGACGGTCGTAGGTCAATAGACCGTTGACTTCACCCTCCACATCGGTGGTTTGACTGGGAAATAATGTTAGCAGAAGCTCATTCGTTGGTGCATGAGAATGCTACTTACGTCCAGATGGCAGCTGAGCACTATAGATAACACATTCGAGGTCAGTTATTGGCATTATTTGATATTGGCATGAGAGGGTTTTGAATTGTGAGGCGTAGGGTTTCGCATAAAGTGATATTGAATCCCTCAAGAAGTAGGTTGGAAAGTACTTACGGCGAAGTATTCGACCTGATCCCTCAGCTCATCCAACAGAAGGTGGCCACGGTAGTTCCAGGCTTCGATGGTCTCGTCGATCTCGTAAGTCCCGTTGATGGTGTCGATCGCCGCCTGGACATTCCAGAGATGTTCAATGGACACATTTTGACCGATACCACCGAACTCGCCCTGGATGGCGATGCGCTTGTGGTCGTAGGGGGTGGATTGAGTGGAGTAGACTGTAATTATCAGAGTCAGTAAGTCTCAAATAGGTGTCAGTCATGCAGAGTATTGAATCAAAACTCACAAGGTGATCCGCACTGAGGGTTGGCATAGTGGTGGTTGTCGTGCCAGTCGCCGAACCCGTGGTCGTGCCAGCCAGATGTAGAGTCAACCAGTCTAGTAGGGTCGAGCTCCTTAACGCGTGTAGTCAGATGGTCTTCGGGGAAGTAAGTATCCCTAAGCTGACCCCAGCCTTCGTTGTAGATGATCTTCGCAGTTGTTAGTTCCAGACTTTCATACTCGGATGGAAGGAGAGACATACCCAAGTGTAGATGCTAGGGTAGTTTCTGTGCTCGGTGATGAGAATGTCAAGCTGACGTTCCCACTCCTTCTGCTGCTCAGGGTTGGGCAGGCGGTCGGCCGGCATGGCTGGCATATCCTGGATCAGCAGCAAGCCGAGCTCGTCGCAGGCACGGTAGAACAGGTCGGGCTCGACCTTGATGTGCTTCCGAAGCATGTTGAAGCCGAGAGCCTTGAGCTGCTTGAGGTCGTAGGTCATGGCTTCGTAGTTCGGTGGGGTGTGAATTCCATCGGGCCAGAATCCCTGGTCCAGGGTGCCGAACTGGAAGAAGAACTTGCCGTTGACCAATGGGCGCTTGATGCCGTCGATCTCGCCAGACTCAATGGTTCGGAATCCGGTGTATGATTTGACCTCATCATGCCCAACGTTGACTGTCAGGTTGTATCTGTGCCCATATTAGCCGGCTTGATCGGTGTTTTGGGAATCATCCTGAATACGTACAGCGTAGGGCTGTCTGGTGACCAAAGCTCTGGCGAAGCCACCTTGAAAGTAAAAGGCTTGTTGGCCTTGCCGTGTCCCGTTGCAACGTCCTTTCCACTGTCATCCCAAACGGTGACCTTGACGTTGTCATGCGAATTTTCGCTAGTTGTGACAGTTACGTCGACTTGCAAATCACATGTCAGTAACGAAGCAGCGATGAGTTTGGTCCTCAGTCAACTTACCAGTGCCGTCCATGCCAGCAGCAACATCAAGTTGTGTAATGTGCTCTACGGGCACGGATTCTAGCCACACCTATAGAGAAATTAGCATCAGTGCTGACAAGAGCGAACTCGCCACTTTTCAGGAAGCCGCGATATTCTCAAGGTCACTCACACTTTGCCAGATTCCCGAGCAGGGAGTGTAAAAGATGTGGGAAGGGTGGAGAGTCTGTTTGCCAAGGGGAATGCTGATCCCTGAGTATTACAGTCAGTATGAGAGATATTTGCGATGGTGTAGGATCGCAAGGCTCACCTGGCCCATCGGTGGGGTCAACGACGTCCACACGCAATGTGTTGACGCCACCGTGAAGAAGGTTGGAGATATCGAACGAGAATCTCCAGTATCCACCGGTGTTGTTTCCCGCAAGCTTGTCGTTGACATAGACAGTTGCTTGGTAGTCGACGGCCTCAAAGTTGAGCATTATCTTTCGGTGG
The DNA here is from genome assembly GCA_022453515.1 of Astrocystis sublimbata. Lineage (NCBI taxonomy): Eukaryota > Fungi > Ascomycota > Sordariomycetes > Xylariales > Xylariaceae > Astrocystis > Astrocystis sublimbata. The sequence goes on along the minus strand of JAJNNY010000001.1, from coordinate 1,419,900 downwards.
TCTCGGTTAAAGTTTAAATCTTTCGACAGTTTGAAGTCCCGAGAGAACCAAGAGTTAATATGATTCTCCATGACACCCGAGAGAGCACTCTGTTGAGATAGAGGTTAGTTAGTGATGGGATTATACGACGGTGGTAGGCTCAGAGCATGATCTTAGGCTGGAATCTCACCTCGATGCACGAAGGTACAAGAACATCTTGACCATTAGGGTAGCCAGGCGCAGACTTTCCCTCGCCGAACTGCCATACGCCGTTGAGGCTTTGCCAGCGGTCTCGCTGAAGCTGCGGTCGAGGATACTCAGGCCACGGATTGGTTCCTACTTTGTAGGTCCAATCTGTGTCCAACGGAGGTGTCTATGTTATACAGTTAGCTTGTGGAAGGCACGCCCATGAGGGTATAGAAGAATGCCAACCTTGACTTCGTAGCCCAAGGCAGACGAGCCGAGGGACAACAATCCCAACAGAGCAGCCCTCATTGTGACTCTTTCTATTTGCTAGAACGATGCCAACTGGGATGAGGTAGGATAGCAGCAGGTCGAGGGACACACCGCAGGCCAAATATCTTTGGAATTGGCGCTTAAGAAGCGGATAGACAGTGTCTCACGTATCCCATGGTTCCCTCGGGCTACCTATATCTACTTATATAGACAAAGGAATGGGAATAAAATTCCGCATTCCAGAGAACCATGCGTCGTGGGATTCTCCGCATCCCATGCTGAAAGCGTCTCCTCCCACCTTCCCTGTCCCAGATGAGGAGAATCATGGCACTATTCGCACTGGCAGCCGCAAACATCACATCGTAGTACTTGGCAAGGTGGTCGAGTGATCGGGGACACACCGTATGTTAGGATGATGCATTAGACCTTGCATAGTAGGCTACTAGGATGTCTCCAAAGGTAGGCTCGGTACAAGACGTCTACTATAAGACATAGGCGGGGATATTGGGGTCCTAGTGGACTTGAGATGCACCATCACGGGGATGCAGAGCTAGGCCATCGTCATGACTGGGGCCGAGGAGCTTGGAACATTCGAGGCTAAGAACGACATCGTGAATTCGGGACCAAGATGGCTGTCAGGCTGGGCCACAAGCTGCGGTCAGCGGCACAGGCAATGTTGGCAAGGGGGTTGCTTGGAGCCAAGCAGGTACCCATCCACTTAACTATCGAGTCGAATTCGTCTGTATGTAAAGTGAGCACATTGACTAGGCGTAAGTACACATGAGATCTGCAGTTTCGGGTAACTCAGAGGTAGTCCGAGCTAGGTAGTCGGTGGTAGAGTGACTTGGTCACTTCCCTCACTTCGAAGCCAACTGCCCTAACGGACTAGTAGGGTGTGAATGAGCTTACCGGCAATCTCATAAGGGGTGCTTACATACCTAGGCTCGCTAGGTAGGTGAGATAGCCTCTAGTCAGTAGGTACCCACCAAGTTACCGTCATAAGATTGTTCCTGGCCCGTGTTCTTGGGACTACTCATGTTCAAGGTCACATTCGGTCGCTATGACTTGAGAGTGTAAACGTGCCATGAGCGGAGTACCGGTCCGAATTCGAAGAGGATCTGATTCCCAGCTACCGGGGCAGACAAAGCGTCGAAGCTACGGTAGCCATGTTCTAGCGATCTTGGCTTTGAGGCGCGCATGTACAGAGTGGCTCGAGTGGATGTGTGATGCAAGAGGCTCATGTGGGCTGGGCCGGTCACGTTCGGAGATGGATAGTCCCGGCTATGGTTACGCAGTATCGATCACGTCCTGTACGTATGAATGGGAAGGTCGGCATGCAACGCGGTGTTCTTTTTGTCGACACTTTTTCACACCGTCCGCATCTGCATTTCAATGTAACGACAGGCCCCATAATGTGCCCTTGGCTGAGTCTGACCCATGTATTCGTGGGGTTCGAGCGTGGGGCCAGGATCTGAGAGCACGAGAAACAATCCGATGTTAGCGCCGGGGATAATTGGATATTGGAGCGGGAGTTTTTATAACGACGCATGAGATCAGAGACGGACCCGACGACCGTCACCAAATCGGGAGTGAGAACGCAGCGATTCGTATCACGGCTTTGATCTGTCTGAACTGACAAATCCGTGCTTGTGACGAGCTGAGTAGCAAGAGGAGCAGAAGATGCGAAGACAAGAGAACGACATGACACTACGCTGGAAACGGGCTCATGATTTGCCGATCACAAGGTCCACCGAGTGTAACGCGGGGCCCGGCTTTGTGTGTAGGGATGCTGCCCTGCTGTCTCTCACTTGCCTCGACCCGAACCTCGAACGAGTGATTTTTGGATGCCGAGGGTCGTGGCTCTTGCAACCATGCACACGGGGTGACGGGATCACCAATGATCGTGGACGGGAGGCAAATGGCACAGTCTAGGGGAGTTGGGATGAGGAAGCAACAAGAAGAGACGAAGGTTCTGACATCAACATGCGTGTTAGCAACAAAGCCGTTCAACTACCGAAGCTTAGCTTCGTTGCTCAAAGAAATTCAAAGAGACAAGAAGCTTTAGAGATTTAGAGATTTGGAGCTTCTCCTCACTCCAATAATAGCCAGCCACATCAATTCGTTCAATCAATACTTAGACCTGAGATGACGGAAAACTTCCTGGCAAGGGCCTTCCTAATGGATGGTATACAACCGATCATATAGAGCTGATCCACCCGCCTTCTCCTGCACGCTCTTTGACGGTGAAAACCCGCAGAGGAACCCGCATATGTCAGATCAGACGTCAGATGATACGAAAGAATAAAAAATCGCAAAAAATACAACAACCTCTCGCGTCGTCTAGTCAAGACTTTCCCCCGCACTTCGGTTCCAGCGCCGAGCTGACCCTAGAGACAACAAGGGAGGTGGATTTGATGCTTGGCAGCTTGGGCGCCGGCATTCAAAGGGACTAAGCAGGCTTTAGCGCACGGGGTCGTTGGTGACAGATGCTAAGTACTTGGCATCTCGTCAGACTCATTGACTTTTGATTACCTACTCGCCTTCCTCTTTCTCTCATGTGAAAGCAAGGCCTCTAATGTAACCATCTCGGCAACTCGTCACAAGCATGCACGCTTAGGCTCTGCGGGATCTTATGTTAAGTCTATAGCGGGTACAGTACCTTCTCGTCCCGCTTATGTGAAGTCAACAAGAACCATCAGCATGAACCTAGGCCATTGGTAAGAAGAGAACATAACAAGTAGTGAGATTGCATTATTTCAGCGGTTCAACCGATTGCGACTGCGTCATCTAAGCTGCGCATCCTAGCTAGTCTGCCCACGTAGCACCAGTCAAACTTGTGCTGCTGTGAGATCGTTTGGGAGACTTCGAGGTGTAGGCTATAAAGCTGGGCTCACTATTAGAAACGAGTCGTTACAGCAATTGTGACAGGAATACTTGTTTTTAGATATTAAAAATAGATGTATACTACTAGTTAGAAACAGTAGCTTACAGTTCTAACGAAAGTCAAGCTTGATCTCCGGAATGCTCAGCCGAGTTTGGAAGGCAATAGTCTCACATGAACAGTGTTTGCGTGTAATCCCATGCATATGATTCTCCAGGTTTACATCAGTGACATTTTACTTGGTTTAATGGTAGTTTATTCGCTGGGATCAGAAAATAGCAATAAGTTTACTCCTTCCAGATTTCTCTATGTTCCTATCGAACCGAACCGAGACCATCCTCCCGCTCCTTCGTCTATCGGTTTTATTGTAGCTTGTCACTGTGCTTGCAAGATCCCAATATATTGCTCACATATTTCTAGTATGACACTTCACTTATAGCTTACATCTCGAAAATTAATGTCCCCTCGCCTCCTGTATTGCCTTTGAACACGACGATATCCCGCTATGTGTAAGGTGTGGCCTATGGAAGGCCTAGCCTTCAAGAGAATAGCCCAGCTGAAAATTGAGGCGGCGGGAATAGCATGGCACGGTCTAGAATGGGGCATAGGAATGCAACATCCCGCTCCAGTGCCGAACCAGCGTGGCGAGCCGCCTAATCTAGATCTGTCCTCACCAGTTCCAGACACTCCGCACGCACGTGGCCACGCCATGCCACTCATTTCCTTACACTCGACCCTACATGCAGCAGTTTGATGTACATGTCATCTAGGATTAGGGTTGAACCTAGTTCAGTTCCAGCGATCGTCTCTCCCTCATCCAATCTCGAGGGTTTGAACCGCATAGTATACAGGTACCTCCCCTGTCCCCGTTGACACATTACCCCTTTTCGACCGGTGACATACATAACATATCCATAAACGGGCATACCCGCACCAAGTACGAGAAGCCCGTGGGTTGAATCTGTTGGGCTTACCCCAATCGTTTTCTGCAAGCCGGTTTTTCTGTTTCTAGGAAACCCCCCACTCGTTACTGTTACTTATCAGACATCACGACCCCATACTCACAGTGGCTGGTCAGGTAGTATTGGGCCGCTCGGGTACGGAGGAGGAATGCTCGTGTTTACACTGCCTATGCGAAACGTGAAAGCAAAGCAGTCTTGATGTTGTCACCCAGACTTTCACCCCCTTTTAGTATAGCAGCGAGGGAATCTGTGCTGAGAGGCAACTGCCATTGGTAAGGAATAGGCTGTCATGCAACGATGTAGCCCGTATTCGCACTGCCCTTGCTTCTACACCGCAATTCACATACATTAATGCCATTTCGCTGGGTTACTGGCTTCTCTCGCAGTGTGCCCTACACGAACTTGCCATTAGATGTGGGGAAATTAAGTTAAGTGAGACGAACGCTTTTGTCATGTGTATTCAGACAGCAGGTAAGGAATACACGCTGTTCATATGTCTATTTGTCATTGTAACGTCTGCGCTCTAGTGTGTACTAGAACGTATGTTGTTATAAAGCTTGCAGCTCTTCAGCAAATGCCTCAAGACTGCTCGACGATTCTTATTGACGATGCGCCCAACAATCCTAAACACACTGGGGGTGGGTTTGTGTTGTGAAGCTCCATACCTAGATGTTTCCTAGGCGGATGGTTCCTGATAGTTTCCCAGTGGACAGCGAACGCAGCAAGAGGAATGGGGTATCTTTTATATGTAGAATTTCGCGCTGAGCCGTTGTGCAATGAACTAGAGTCCCGTAGCCAGCATATACGGAGGAGCACAGCTTAGCTTATCTCATTGCGACTGAGACCAAGATTTTCGTCCTGGCGAATGCGCTGTACCATCCCCCTTACTCAACCCTGAGTTCTAGTAGTCGTGTCTCATCATATACCCCATAGTAGCTGACAACGCTGCCTTTGAAAGTCCTATACAGACACCTTCATCGCTTGAAGTAATGCCACGAATTGTAGAGCAATACGTAAAAGGCATCATTCGTAGTTCGTGTAGCTCATGTTTGTAGTACGCTCGCAACGCAGTAGATTGATTCAGGCCAGCTATCGAGCCAGAGACCGAAATCCCAAAGTCGGTGTTTTCTAACCCGTACTTCCCGTACTCGGCGGTCTCGACGGCGGGGCCGGGGTCGAGCTCCCGTCCTGGTTATGACTCCTCTGCATAGCGACGCCACCCAAGGGGTGTTGAGGCTGTGGTTGATGCGGCGCGGCCGTCAGCTCGGCGCTGTCGCCCTCGGAGTCCTCGCTCTGCTGACTGCTGGCGCTACCCATCTCATCAGCAAGCGCGTGCTCGGCGACCTCCAGCTCGACCTTCCTCAGACGTTCCTTCTCCACGGGATCCACGAGATCGTCGTCGTCGCTCCAGAAGTCGGGCTCGTCGTCGTCGATCTCGGGCATGGCGAGGCGTTTCCAGAAGCGCAATTCCTGCTTCATGGCCCTGTCACGCACTCTCTTATCCCACCGGGACTCGTCCTCGTCGAATTTCTTGCGGAACTCGCGCAGCATGGTGTCGGCGTGTGAAGCGTGTTCTTGGACCTCCCACATCTGCTCGCGCAGTCGGCAGTTCTCGGCGCGCGCCTCGGCGAGCTGTGAACGGTATGATCGGTGCCATTGGGCGATATCGGCCACATGTTTTTGCTTGTACGCGTGGAACTGGTTGATGACGCCCTCGAACACCTTGGCGTACGTAGCGAGGAGGGTGAAGTTGGCGTCGCGGGACTGTTTCGCGCGGTCGAGGGACTCGGTCAGGATGGACACCATGGCTTCGAGGTTTGGTTCTTGGGCTGCAGTATAACGACGTGGCATCGTAGTTAGCCTTGTGCTCTCTATTGGCTGTCTAGTTGTATCTCTCATTTCCGAAGCCAGGGCACAGAAGGGGGAGTAGGGTGTACGCACCGAACAGCTCCTCGGTGGCCTCGCCCAGCAGCTCATCGTTTGCAAGTCCGCGCTCGCGAGCTTTATTCCTTACGCGTCCCAGTCCGGAGACGATCTCCTCTGTGACGCGTCGGTTGTCGGCGAGCTGACGCGACAACTCGTCCACCATGCTGTATATGATGTTGAGCTCGGCCTGGTGGCCGGCGGGCGTAGGTCCGATGGCCATGGCACCCGCCGCCGCCGCAGCAGCCGCAGCAGCAGCGCCGGCGCCGTTCCCCTGCATCATGGCTGATTCTTTCGCTTTGTCTTCCTCGTGGGTGTGTGGGATTTATCAAGTGGCGAATGCAGATCGGACTCGGTGTTTTGGTGGCCGGGCACAGTGTGTGGTTGATGTTAATGTTGATGTGAATGTTGATGTGGTTGCGGGCTCGAAAGTACCCAGCCAGGTACATCCTCCTAGGTATCGTCCTACCTCAGCACCTCAGGTACCGCCTCAGGTATCTTTAAATAAATGGGTCCACTAGAGGGCCTTTACTGCTCAGCTGTTAACCATGAACGTGAGCTTTCCAATATTTATTTCTCGAATGAGGTGTAAGACACAAACGAGTGATCAAAATTTGACTAAACGTTACTTGAACATAAGAGAGTCTTGTAAAAAAAGTAGACGCAACCTCTCCGGGGCCATTGTTAAAACAACCCGAAGTCTTCCTTGCTCCCCCATATACATGCTTGTAAGTTTAAAGTAGCTGCCTACCTATGTACCTGCGCAGGTACATTAAGTACTTAGCACACTACTAGTAGGGAGCAACGTATAACTAAACGTAGAATAACACATTCAAAGTTAAAAATGCTCGAATCTTTTACTATCCCTTTCATATATATCAGAATTGTCCCCGATAGCATCTATACCTACAAATCAAGTCTTGATTAGGAAGACAATAATTCGGCATACTATCCCAGGTGATTATATCATCGTCTCAAAAAAGAACGGCCAACTCCCACAACTCCGGCAACCATCCCTCAAAATAAGGTTGGACACGGCATCCAGCACAAAAGCAGGGACCCTGCCCCAGACCTCTTCATCTAATTAACATGGTCTCACTTTCCCTCTCATCCCTTCATCATAAATCATTCAAAACCGCCCGCCCGCCAAACGCCTCAAACCACCCCTTTTCTTCAACACCGACTACCCACGCCGCTCTATGCTGCGGCGGTTGCAGTCCTTGCCTGAGACTGCGATGTTCCCGCCTTCTTCTTCGTAGTACCGGGCCGAGCGAGCGTGTATTTGGCAAACGCGCGCGCCAGCGCCTTCTTGCAGCTGACCTTCTGGCTGCCCACGAAGCTGTCGACCGTCACCGCAATCGCACGGTCGATGTCCTGGCTCGAACAGTACTCCGAAAGCCGCATGCGGCAGAACGACTCCGAGATACGGATGATGGCTTCCAGATGACGAACCTGCGATCTCATAGTCAGCATATGGGAACAGCGCAATCTAGCTTTAGAACGGGTAAAGAACGTACTGTGATGGGGTAGGCTCCCGTGGCAAGCGACTCTCGACGCATATCGGCGAACAACCTCGCCACCTTGTCTTCGTCCATGTGAAGCAGTTTCGGTTGGCAGTGCTCTCGCGCGTAGAGGATGTATTTGCGTAGGAGTTCCTGTGGCACCTCTCCCTCCTGTTTCTGGGTATCTTGGCTTTCCTGTGCCATGTTGGTATCCTCTTCCACGTCTTGAGTCTCCGCGCCTCCCTGCGTGGATGGGTGGCTGCGGCTGTGCGACCCCACAATGAAGCGAGCCAGCCGTTCATCCTCGCTGGGATCTACAGTGTCTCGTACGACGCAGAGGATATCGAAACGCGACAGGATGGGTTCCGTCAGCTCGACGTTGGCCGAGAAGGGTATGGTGGAGTTGTAGCGGCCGCCTATAGGATTGGCGGCGGCGATGATGCCACAGCGGGCTTGGAGAGTCGTCACAATGCCGGCTTTGGATATGGAGATGGTCTGCTGCTCCATGGCCTCGTGGATCGATGTCCGATCCTGGTCGTTCATCTTGTCGAACTCGTCAATGAGACAAGTGCCTTTGTCAGCAAGCACCAGAGCGCCACCTTCCAGGGTCCATTCGCTCGTAAGGGGGTCTCGACGGACACTAGCCGTGAGACCTACGGCCGAGGCACCCTGACCCGTGGCAAAGACGGCACGATGTGCCGTCTTCTCTACGTACTTGAGGACCTGCGACTTGGCTGTTCCCGGATCACCGAGGAGCAGCACATTGATATCACCACGGACATGATGAGAGCCCTTCGCCGTCTTGGCGACTCCACCAAACAGGGAGAGCGCGATGGCCGTCTTGATGTCGTTGTGTCCATATATACTCGGGGCTATCGAGCTGACAATCTTGTCCACAATTTGAGGGTCGCGGGACAGTTTGCGAATATTCTGCTCGTCTTCTTCGGTCAACCTGAAGCCAGCGAGTTGATCATGGGCCTTCACAATGTTGTTGGCCTCGAGTATAGTGGCAAAGACGGGGAAGCCATTGCGGTTGTTCAGCTGGGCGTCGTAGTTGTTCCGGTAGATACCCGTGACTTCGATTTCCTCCCCTGGTTTGGCCTTGTCGATAAGGTCCCAGAGTAGGATGACTTCACGTGTCCGAGGCAGACGACCGGCCGGCACCGTTCCCGGGGATTCCTGGAGCGTGAGCTTTTGGTAGTTCCGGTAGATGGTCTTCTCCGAGTTGACGATGAAGGGACCACGAGATTGGCAATTCTGGCAGTACTTGATCTTGACCTCGGCGTTGGACTCTTGTTGGAAGGGACCGAGCGTGACGCCGCACTTGGTGCAGTCGAACTTGATGTAGATCAGCTGGGGGAACACGCCAGTCCGTCGAGTAACCACGCCGCTAACCCTGACGAGGCAGTTCAGGTGCGACTGTCTCAGCTGGCGCAATGTGTAGTGGACGGGCAAGTCGAAGATACGGACGTGAATGTCCGAGTGGATGCGCTCGTAGTCTGGGTAGTGGAGCAGAACGACGTCCATCGCGACCTGATCGAACAAGGCAAGCATCTCCTGGGGTGCATTGGCCAGGAAATAGGCAAGGATGGCCTTGGACGAGGACAGATGGTCGTACGAGACTTCGAGGGACTCGGCGTTGATCTCACCCAGGGTTCGAATACGGTTACCATAGACGGAAGAACCACTCTCGTCGGTGTATTCGGTGAGGAAAGCCTTGAACTCTCGCTTGATGGTGCGCTGGACGGCGGGTTGTGAGACCCAGTCGGTCAAGCTCGAGGCCTTCACGTCTTGCAGGGCTTCGAGCGACAGTTCCTCGGCCATGATGTCCTGGTCCATGGCATCGTCGGGATCCTCGTCGTAGTGGTGACGTCGGCGACGGGGCTGGGCTGTCAGGTCGACCATGCCACCCTCATCGGGGTCGTCGAGGAAAGCGGCGGGGGCTCGCACTCGACGATCTCTGCGGTCGAGCTGGGCCTCTAGCCGCCGTCGCTCGGCAGGATCAAGGTCAGCATAATCGCCGTCGTCGTCGAGGCCGATCTGTTCATAGGCGTCGTTCTGGTCCTTGTCCAGGTAATCCTGTTCGTAGCCCTCGCGGAAAAGATCGACGTCATCCTCGGCCATCTCGTCCATCTCTTCGAGGTCGTCCTGGATCTCAGGCTCATCCTCCATGTCGTCGTCGACGTCGTCGTCATCACCGCCATGGGCGATGTTGAACGCAGGGGGAGACGAGGGCATGGGACTGGAGGCTGCGACGGAGGATGAGGCATCGGCTTGGCCGCGGGAGCGCTTGCGATTGGACCTCGGCGCAAGACCGCGGTTGGCCGAGTCCATGTTACTCCTGAGCGGAGAGGAACTGGAGTTGCATTTTGTTAGCGAACCATGGTCGAGGGCGACAGTGGGGGATGAGGCAATACTCACTCCATGTTGGCCTAATGTCAACTCCCGTGCTCGTTGTATATGTTCAGTTTCAGCAGGTTGCAAGTCTGGCGAGGTTGGATGTATGTGGGCTTTGGGTTGTTAGATGAAGGCAGTCGAAATAGTGAAGGTGTGCTGGTGCTGGTGCTGCATGGCAACGGGCAATAACGCCTGGAGAGAGTGCGTGCACCGAGGTGGGGGGACTAACCTGGGCATGGAGAATCTGGAGACGCCAATTTCCAATCGCCAATGGGCGACGCGTAAAGCGCGTGCTCATCGCGACTGGGCGCGTAAAGTAGTGCAGTTTTGGGGAAGGCGTGGTTTTGTCTGCTCAGGTATTGTCTACCTACATCTCTGTGGACTCCCCTGCTGTACTACAGTTCTGCCTACATGTACCAACCGCGGCTGGCTCGAGTAGGAAGACCTAGAAAGGTTCTTCAGGGTAAGCTATCCCAGAATATACATGAGTCAACTTACCCGAGAGTAAGTTGCAGGCGAGCAGGTACCGTCCCACATGTGCAAGTATGGGGAGCTACCCGCCGCGACCTACCTTAGCTTCACAAATGTACGTCACTGCCGCGGCGCATTACAGTAGGTAGACAGACAGCCACTACCTACCGGCGCGTCAACTCGGTTTCCCAACATACAACACTACACTTCACCATCTTCACCACTGCCCAGCACATCCAGAACAGTCAAGATACCCAACCTATCAACGCCGGGGAATTGTGCTGCCTTGCATCTATTGAATTCCCACTGGCATCGAAATTTGGTTGTTGTTGCCAATTGATCGCAACAGACATCAAACACCAGACACCACAACATCACAACACCCTCACAATGGCGCCTCCGTCGCCGCCGCCGCCGCCGCCGCCTGCTGATGTCGGCTCGCAGCACCACGACCACGATGGACGCGACGAGGCCCAACCCGACACCAGCACCCAGAATCACTCCCCTGCACGCCGTGACAGTCTATCTCACCAATCAGCCACCTCCCAGACTGCAGCCGACTTTATTAGAGATCAGATGCAGCTGGAGGCTGACGCACGAGAGGCCATGCCCTACGTTTGTCGCTCCCTTCTTCTCTCTTGCTTGACTTTGAAAGACGTGTTTGTGCTAACTTTGGGTCCCATCTTCCAGAGCTTTAAGAACTGTACAAGGCCGCTCGGTTCCCTGCGCCAGAACATCTATGCTTGTCTGACCTGTAATCCGCCGCCAACCGACCCCGACTCTGGCTCCGATCAAGGCCTCGCCGGCATATGCTATTCTTGCTCTGTCCAGTGCCACGGCGAGCACGAACTAGTCGAGATCTTCCAGAAGCGCAATTTCACCTGTGACTGCGGTACTACCCGCTTCAAGCCCCATCAGCCCTGCACCCTGCGCATCAACCCTGCTACCGACACACGAGGCGACGTGCACTCTGAGACCCCCGACCCCAACAACAAATACAACCAGAACTTCCGCAACCGCTTCTGCTCGTGCTCCATAGACTACAGTCCACACGAGCAAAAAGGCACCATGTTCCAGTGTCTTGGCCTTGGCACTCACGAAACCGGCGCCTGTGGCGAAGACTGGTACCACCCAGGATGCTTGGTTGGGCAAGGGCCCAAATGGTACGAGAAGCTACCCAAGCGATCTCTCCCCGCCACCACCATCAACAATGCTGCCCTTGCGCCGATATCTGAGGATCCAGCCCAGGAGGCCGGTAATGAGCAGCAGACAGCCGAGCTCGATGCAGTAGGAGACGATGAAGCTGATGTGCCTCTCCCTGAGGGCTTCCCCGAAGAGGAGGAGTTTGACTTTCTTCTCTGCTACAAATGCATCGAGGTGTACCCCTGGATCAAACGATACGCCGGCACGCCTGGCTTCCTGCCGCCAGTCTTCTTGCGGAAGCCGAATGACGAGGAAAGTGTTGTTTCCGCCAGTAGGAAGAGGAAGTTGGAGGAGGAAGATGGTGGCACCAATACGGATGGCGAGCCATCTAAGCACCTCAAACTAGACCCCGAGCCCGCGAATGAGGACAGCACGTCCAGGCCAGACGATATAAACAAGGAACCTACCAAAATTGAGGAAGACATCAAGAAAATACCTGAGTGCAAACTAGCGTCGCTGCCCCCTGCGCCGACTGGCGTCTTCTCTATGCCCCTTGAAGCAGATTTCCGCGACCATTTCTGTCGTTGTCCATCCTGTTTCCCCAATCTAAAGTCTCATCCACAGCTTCTTGAGATCGAGGAAGAGTACGAACCCTCTCTTTCAGAACCCTCAGAACCGGGGTCCACCCATGGTAGCGGATCGCTCTACGAGCGCGGCGAGTCCGCGTTGAAGAATGTGGATCGCGTTCGCGCGATCGAAGGTGTTATGGCGTATAACAATCTGAAAGAGAAGCTTAAACCCTTCTTCCAGGAGTTTGCCGACAGCGGGAAGGCCATCGGCGCCGAGGATATCAAGAATTACTTTGCCAAACTCAGAGGCGACGAGCAAGCTATTCAAGAAGCCGGCGAAGGTGCCAAGGAGGACCATCGGAGAGAGCAAAGCGGTCACTAAGTAACTACCTACACAAGAGAAATAACTATCAGTGACAGTTTTGGACGACCCCAGGGCGTATTGTGCTTTTGGCAATGTTTCGCGGAATTTGCATGTTGGGACAGATTGCTTCCTCCTGGCTTTGGCAACGTTCATGGTTGGCTTGCTATGAGCTATGTACAACACAAATCAAACCTAGAAGGTATGTAACTTATCTACTCTGTATACAGTATAACTTTTTCGACGAGGAGCCCAAACAGGATGGTCAAGTCGACCCGGTGAATGGCCGCATCGGAATAATATAATATTGCATCCCATCATCGCCTCATCGCGCCGCCCAAACCATCGCTATTGATGCCCTGGATAAGGGCTTAGTCGAATCCGATGCGTGCTGCGAGGCTAACCGGATCAAACTGCTAGCCTCTGCCCCCAGGTACAGCGGCATTCTCAAACGTTGTGCCTCCGCGACAGCCTCCCGTAACCGGCTCGTTATGTCCTGGAGGATTTCGCCGCCATCTCCAGCGCTCGCCTGTTCTCCACGTAACAGGCTTATGATTTCCGGCCCAATGGTCTCGAATACCTTGGAGCCCCCAGCCGCGTTACAGCACAGATCATATACTTGGTCCAAGTCCAGTTGACACTTGCGCGCAAAGACCAACGACTCGGCTGTTCCGCAGAGGTATATACCCCTCAGCAGCCCCTTGACCAAGGCGAGCTTCTTCTCTTTCTCGTCCTCGGCTAGCGGGGATGTGAGTTCCTGGGCGCCTTCGGTGTACAGCCTTATTAAGCTACTGTCATCGTCCGCGCCATAGCCTCTCCCAACACCCTGGAAATATACCTGCTCCGCCGTCCCCGTCATCGGCGTTGAGTAGCCAAGCCTCAAAGCTTCAGATGTGATGATGCCCGCATCCTTGATTATGATGTTGGTGGCGCTCGCAATAGGCTGGAAATCAGACAAGATCCTCGGGCCGCGGTGTCCAAACATCCAAGCCGCCGCATCCGAATTCTGTATATGATCATATGTGTAGGACAAATCCAGCCCCATCCTCTGCGCAAAGCCCATCGCCTCACTAGTCGCGAGGATCTTCACGGCCGCAAGCACCTGATGCACCATTTTCATGTTGCTGCCGGCGCCAATGCCGCCGTTGACGATGTACAACTTCGACGTATCTGCAAGCTCCTGCAGGAGGGCGCGGCCCTTCTCGATCGCCTGGTCCGATCCACCAGCCATGATGGACAATGTGCCCTCCGCAGCTCGCTGTGCGCCGCCAGACACGGGGCAGTCGATTAGAAGCACATCCCCGCGCCCTTTTCCCGCCAACTCCGCCTCGAGACTCTGCACATAGGCGCAAGGTACCGTTGAGCAGAGGAGCAGTGAAACACCCTCGGACATGGCATCTAGTGCCGGGCTCTCGCCTTCGAATAGGACGGCCTGCGCCTGCGCCGCCGTGGCCACCATGCACACGACGTACTGGTGGCCGCGGACGGTCTCGGCCGGTGTGATGGCTGTACTACCTCCTGCCGCACGGAAGCGCTCTAGGGTCGGCGGCCACACGTCGAAGCCCGTGACGGGATACCCCTGCTTCACGAGGTGCGTTGCCATGCCGAAGCCCATGGCGCCGAGGCCGATGAAGGCGATACTTGGCTTATCCGACGCCGCCATTTTCGGGAAAACCGCACCAGTATAGATAATTCGATACTCGAACGTGACACAGACTCCTCTAGCGAAGGTTTCACCAAGGGGAGAGTATCTTGTACCTTAATTTGCGTAAGGACGGGCTATCGTGACATTCAGGGGTTGTACAACGATGGATTAGAGTAACGGTAGTACAATAGCGGTAGTACAGTCTCAGGATAATATTACTCCACGGGTACAGAGAGAACAATCAAGCACATACAACAAACAGCCTGAATGCGTCTAAACCTGTTTGTCTTCAGCGCAATGAGCCTGTAGTCGAGCGGTAGTATCGTCCTACCGCGCCAATGGGGTATGGCGGGGACTTAGTCCGGTGACTCCAGTATCATGACCCTGTCTTCAGAAAACGATCGGATCACGATACCCAGAACCGAGCTACAAAATGCGATCTCGGGCAATACTGATCGCGAATCAATTTGTTTCCTAGCTACTGTGGACCTCAGCTCATCATTACGGCATTGTTTGACGTACGTTCTTTAAAGCCGACTGCCCTAGTGGCCTATGGTTCCCCGCTCGCCTCCATCTCTGACCCCCACTCTCCCTTTTTCCCTTCGTTCTCCGTGCCTGTTTCTCCCGGTAAGCTGCAACGGCTGACCATGGGAACATATCATAAAGGCACTGTGACAGTTCCAGCTCCACTTAACTCATTTGCGGTCGTGCCATCTGCCAAATGTATGTACGTGGTTGGCAGCAAGGGCTCTAAAATATAGCCCCTTTTCGGCAAGGCTTCCCTCCCTCTACTCGTAGTAACTGCCTCGAGTGTTTTAGGTGTTTTATTTGATTTTTCTATATTCCTTTGCTTAGTCTTCGCCGGAGACACCAAAAGCCCACCGCGCTCCGGTCATCCCGGAGTAGCCCCCGTATGTGTCTCCGTCCGCCACCGCACACGACAAGAGCACGTCCGTGAGCCAGGTCATGTTCCAGCTTAGGTAAGTACCAACCACACCCGAGCTGTTTTTTATCATGCATAATGAATCTTGTCAATACTAGCAATACCCCGGCAGGGCGGCGCGGCTGAGAAATCGAGGTCGACGATGCGTATGGTTGTTATGCCGTTCAGGGGTCGTATCAGGAGAAGTGAATATACGTGTAAGCCGCATGGTAGGTGGTCGACCCCATCTGATCAACATCGAATATGTAGAGTCGAAATTCACGGCGCGCTGTATTCGAGCACGACATCTTTCTTCCAATAGAAAGGCATAGGCTCATAATTATAGCTTAATAAATCCCTACTTCATCATTCAGTTATCTACTCATAAGCCTAGTCGAGGCGAGCGAGCTGCAACAGCTCACGTCTTGACTCAAGCTATTTGCTTTGGCTTAGGTAGGTAGTTGAGAAGTCAATCGGTATATAGGTAGGTAATCAAGATGCCGAGAGAGCACAGCAGCAGTTGCGATCTCCATGCTAAATGAATGCAAAAGTACGGCAAGCACAAAGAACCAGTAGATACCCTCGCCAAGCCTCCGATAGGTAATGACATGAGAAGTTACACAGCCTCTTAGGGTGATAAAATCTTCAACGGAGTTGATGATTCCCATCCCAAAAGCATCACATCAACCTCATATCGTTACCAACTACGCAACATTCCCTCACCCCCCATACTCCCCTACTTTCCCGTTTCGCATCCCCGTATGTGCCATTTGCACGCCCTAGATATGGTTGTAGTTGTTGTTGTTGGGCCACATAGAGCCGCCAGGCATGGGGCAGACAGTCGGCTGAGGGTTGGCCCAGCTGTCGTACTTGAAGAAGGCTAGTCACATACGTTAATATTCAAAGTTATGAAAGCATTTGGTTGGAACTTACGCTGGTTGCGGTTGTAGACGCCGGGGATCTTGAAGGTGTCCTTGGGGCTGGCGCCATTGTAGTCGCTGACGACCTCGATGTGAGCGCACTGCAGGAAGAACTCGCGGCCCGTGTAGGGCTGGTGCGTGGCGATGTGCTCGATGCGCATCAGGTACTGGCCCGCGGGGATCTCCTTGGGCAGCTTGAAGGTGAACTTCTCCTTGTCCCACGAGAGCCAGGCCTTGTCCGCCGTCGATCCGTCCTGGTGTCCGATCTGGTACACCTTGAACCAGTCGCCTGATCCATCGTAGTCACGGACGTCGCCGGGTGCCTTGCTGAGAT
Source organism: Astrocystis sublimbata (assembly GCA_022453515.1). Classification (NCBI taxonomy): domain Eukaryota; kingdom Fungi; phylum Ascomycota; class Sordariomycetes; order Xylariales; family Xylariaceae; genus Astrocystis; species Astrocystis sublimbata. The sequence continues at coordinate 1,403,435 of JAJNNY010000001.1, read as the reverse complement.
AGATCTTTAATTGGAAGTGTTGTCAGCTTTTAAGTGCTCGTTGCAAAAGTGTTCCCTTCACCCCCTTTTATCTCCATCTCTCACTCGCATTTCCACCCACAAGTCAACCCCCAGCGAGGAAAGAGGGAGAATTAGGGAACTGGACGTACCTGAAGAGGCCCGGGGTGCTGGATGTGGGCATGGACGTTGGTAGCGAAGCCAATCTCGTCCTTGCCGGCGGTGACCTTGGCCGTCTTGGGCTGTCTCATGTGGTTCTGAGAGCCCTTGTTGCAACGAAGATCGTTGCTGTTGAGGAAGGCACCATCGCTCCAGCTGGGCATGTAGCCATTGTCGTGCTCACGAACGTACTCGTGGGCGCCTGTCACTTGCCCGTTGATGATCAGGTGCGGGAAGTGGTAGTGAGCCATGGAGAGCACTGGCGCGAGGGCCGCGAGGGCGAGGAGCGAGAGGTTCTTCATTGTTGCTAAGGCTTGACGGAGATGTACGTTCTGAAGGTATTGATGAGGACAACGAGCGACGTGAAGGGTGTATCATAAACAGTGTACGGCGGATGAGGTTGGGTGTTTTATATCTCACGAACGTCCACCATATGCCCTGTTCAGGGGTTCGACAGGTGGTCCAGAGTTGGCTCTGTAAGCCCCAGCGCGGGATGTTTTTCTTTAGGCTGTGGGTAGTACCACCATCGTGAATACGAGAGCATCTGATCGCATGGCAAAGTCACATTAATGATAAGTTTTCTATAATCTCTATAGGTGGCTTTGGGATAATCCGCGGAGTCGTGGCCGGTTGTAGTATTGTGGCCAAGCCAACAAATCGGTTAAAACAGAAAAGGCTTGGATAAAAGGTTGCAAGATCTCTTAGTTGCGGAGATTTGTTCTGCTGCGATATGTTGATAGGTTCTTGGCGGATAGCATCCCCTGGAGAGAATCGATCTATAAAAGCTTGATTATAGCCTCAGTTGTTACTCCTGAGTTTGGAGTTTAGGGGATGATACGTGATACCAACAGAACGTTAAGCTCACACGAGTCATGCCAAACAAAGCGAAGACTCGATTTTGGTACTACGAAAGTCTTTGGAACCTATTATTACGTTCCAATGGGTTTCCAAGCCGGTTGATATGTGAACGGAGGTTGATTATGTTTGTGTTGGGTATACTTTCGGAGGCTTCCTGCTTTACATCACCTTTCTCGTCAGGCGAGTAACATCCCATACGGCTGCTCTGGCAAACTTCATCCGCCTTCTTCTATTTTCCTTTCAGAAGCCCCTCACTCGCTGCTGTCCCGTGTCTCAGTCGATGCCTTCGAAGCCGATACGTGGCAGGATAAGACTGATAATTGAAGCGAAACGGCATGTGGCCATCCGAGGAGACCAAAAAGTTCTTATATGCTTATATTTTGGACACACAACGAAGCCGACGGTCTAGTGTCACTCGGCCCCTTTTGAGGGCCCAGGAAAAGTGGAGTTGGACGATGCTGCCGGTAACCTTGGTGAGGATGATCTCCTAGATGACGATATCTGAAGACATGAGAGCAGAACATCCCGCCAAATCTGCGGTGTTATGGAACACACCTCTGGGGTTTCGAAGCAATACCGAGCCCATGACTGATGATCTGGGCATACAGTATTGCAGTCGCAAAACAGGTCAACTTGAATATTATTTTCGGCAGACGGTATCAGGTTTCTCTCTTCATAATAGTTGACACTATGCTGATGCTTCTGCTTGAAAGTTGGCAGGCTATATCGGCAATTTTGATCAATTGACACTTTTTGGTGAAATATTCGCTCAGGGCGTCATGATGCCAGATGAATATTACTTGAAGGAGACTGGAGTGAACGACAACAGCAGTTGGGTCGTCGATCAAGTGGTGAGTACCTTAAGTTGTTAAAGCATCATAATAATCACTGAGTATTTCATGCAATTAAAGCTCCATCGAAGGTCTAACTAAAATACTCTTCTCGTTAGAGAGATGCCTCTTCAGCCCTTTCTAGGTGGCTTCTTGCTCTAAGCTATCAGAGCCTCAGCACCTTGATTACGAGATATCGTACGGATGAACATATAGCCTAAGGCTCAAGGTGGTAGTATTAACGAACGTTTTTAATCTAAGATGGTAGTGGCGCGCCACTAGAATAAAAAGGTACCCCACGTTAGTGGAGTGTTGTAGTTTGGAGAATCGCACCGACGGGATGATTGGTGGGGGGTTAAATGATGTCGTCTTGAGCCGAAGCGAAGATCCGATGGGAAACTGGAGGCGAGGAGGGTCTTCGTGGAACATTGACACTGCCCAGTTTCGTCCTCGATCGGCCCAAATGACAAAAAGTTGACGTTTCCTGGATAACTGCACAATAGCTCAGATCGTGCTGCACTTGCGAAAGCAGTACGAAGTCATCGGGCGCGAGAGACAAAGAAAATAGAAAAGAAAGGCAAAATGGTTCGACCACCGCTCAACCAGAACAGGTCGATGGCGATCCTGAACGCCGCCCAGGAAGGAGGCTACGCGGTGGCAGGCATGTGCTGCTATAACATGGAGTCCATCATCGCGACGGTGCGGGCCGCCGAGGCGACCAAGTCACCAGCCATGGTGCTCCTCTTCCCCTGGGCCATCGAGTACGCCGGCGAAGCCCTAGTCCGAGCCGCCGCGTCGGCCGCGCACTCGGCCTCTGTGCCCGTGTCGCTGCATCTCGACCATGCGCAGACGCCCGAGCTGGTGCGCCGCGCCGCCGACATCGAAGATGGCTTCGACAGTATCATGTGCGACATGAGCCACTACGAGAAGGAGGAGAATCTGGCGCTGACCCGCGAGCTGGTCACGTACTGCCACAAGCGCGGCATCGCGGCCGAGGCGGAACCAGGCCGCATCGAGGGAGGCGAGGACGGGGTCGCTGAGACAGCCGACCTCGAAGCTGTGTTAACGACGCCTGAGCAGGCGGAAGAGTTCGTCGCCACGGGCATCGAGATGTTGGCCCCCGCTTTCGGCAACGTCCATGGCGAGTATGGTCCTCGCGGCATTCAGCTCGAGTACGACCGTCTTGAGTCCATCAACAAGGCTGTCGGCGATCGTGTGCGGCTCGTGCTGCATGGCGCCGACCCCTTTGATGAGAACATCTTCAAGAAATGTATCGCCGCTGGCGTGTCCAAAGTCAACATCAACAAGGGCATGAACAAGCACTATGCTGCTGTACAGAAGGAGATGCATGGCAAGCCTTTGACGAGTGTTATCGAGGCTGGCACAGACGCCATGCAGAAGGCTATTGAGCAGTATATGCACTGGCTGGGCAGTGCAGGCAAAGCTGCGGCATAACGAGATTTATCTGTATACAATCAAATCCTGACCCATCAGTCCGAGGCAGATGAACTTGAGATCAATTCACCCTGATGAGGACGTTCTCGTAGTCCAAAGATACCAGAAACAATCAACCAAAAGACAAATAAATCATGGATCACAACACGGTATCATGTGTAGTCCTTCAGTTCGGTTTTCAGACGACGCCTCCTATCTAACCTGGCTCACTCAATAAAGATTTTCTACATAGTCTCGTTCTCATCCTCTCGATGGACCAAACGATGGCAACAACAAGAACAGGCGTCATATTACGCTGGATATACAAGGAATGCATATGCATATACACATAGGAAAATAGTGCCCAGTCATCGCTATACATACACACATCGCCTCACGCCGCCACACTCCCAGCCTGCAGCCCCTTAATCACAATCATGGCACCCCAGGCACCCGGATCCGGAGGCAGATCGTGAGTCGCATCCTCATCAGCGCCAACATAGGTCGCGCGCCCCAGTTTCGGCTTCAACTTCCTCGTCCCCTCCGCTCCTCCTACCGCGGCGTCCACCCCATCATTAAAGCTGCCTCTTTCATCCAAAGCCTTCGCAAACGGGATCAGTGTGTCCATGACGGTGCGATCGCCCACTTTCGCCGGCGTATAGCGCGACAGACTATCCAGAGCAGTGCGCACCGCTGCAGCCCACAGCTTCGTGATCCCGCCATCCTCCTTCACAAGCGCAAAGTGATCCACCAGCGCCGTACGCAGGGCCACGAAGAAGATGCCCAGGATCCCGCCCAGCGTGCCGCCCATCTTGCCCTCGAGGATGTCCTCGAGCTCGTGCAGCACGGCGCCGACGGACCCGTTGCTCGCGACCTTGTTGGCGTCCAGCGCCTCCAGGAGACACAGGGCGCCCTGCTTCAGCGTCTCGCCGCAGTCGCCGTCGCCCATGACGGTGTCGTACCGCGTCAGTTCCGGCTCGGCCTCGATAAGATTGTTGCACGCGATGCGCAGCATGCGATCGAGTCTTGCGGGATCGATCTTCAGATCCGTCGCGTCGTCGACAGGAGTGTGGTTCAGATGCTGCCCCGGCGCCTGTACGAGCTGGTCTTTCCTTGCACGCCGCTGCTGCTTCTGCTGCGATCTTGCCATCGACTCCCAGTGCGTGTCCGTGCGGGCGTCGAAGAACCCCTTGATTTCCTCAACCGAATATGCGCAGTTCCTTGCGGCCGCCGTGGCGTTGATGACGGACACGGAGAACGCAGGCGCGTTGAGCGAGGTCTCGAGGAAACCAGAGACCACGCGCACGGGGCTGATCTTCCAGCGGGCCTCCATCTGGTCCAGGATCTCGTTGACAAGTGCGCCCATCTCAAGATACGACATGCCGCCGAAGTTGCTCACCATTAAGAAAGTCTCGTCGCCCTCGGCGAACTTGACGTAGCCGCGCAGCGGATCCGTCTCGTCTAAGAGGTACTCTAGAATGGTCTTGACCAAATCCTCGGGGGACGGGACGGGCGACAGCTTCTTGTAGCCCGGCTCGTTGTGCGGCCCCGTGCCGATCTCCATCTCGTCGATCTTGGACTGCGCGTGCTCCTGCCGCCCCGGCACGTGGCAGTGGTCCAACGTGACGGCAATGGAGACAATCTGCTGCGAGAAGGCGACGCCCAGATCAAAGACCTGGTCGAGAGTGCCCCCAGCGCCCGAAGCGCCGCCCATGACCTTCAACACCCCCGTCTGGCCCGCCAACCCGCGACGGCCGACTAAGCTGCCGTTCTTGCCTACGGAAACATCGTCGCCGCAGATGATCATCCTGCACTGGTGGCCCTTGGCATTGGCTTTTTCGGCGGCTAGGCCGAAATGCAGACAGTCGCCTGTGTAGTTGGTGACCACGAGGATGGTGCCCTGATCTGAGGGGACAGCATCGATACCTGCGAGTATCTGCTTGGTGCTGGGGGAAGCGAAGATGTCGCCGGCCACGGAGGCCGCCAGCAGGTTGGTGCCTACATATCCAGACCAGGCGGGCTCGTGGCCTGAACCACCACCGCTGATGATGGAGACTGTTGATCTGTCGTACTCTGTATTATATACCACCCTGTTTGCCTCGTCGAATGCAAGACCGGGGTTGTAGGCTATGAGGCCTCGAATGCTCTTGTTGACGAGACCGTCTAGGGAGTTGTAAAGATGACGTTTCGACATGGTCTGTCGTTATGTGCAACTATAAGGATATATGATGATAAGAGAGAAGGGGGCTAGGAAAGGTCCAAGACGTATGATCGGTCGCACCACACTATAATAGGTGTCCCAATATCAAATCAAACAACTGGAATAAGGATGTGACTATGTACGAGATGTGACTATGTACGAGATGTGACTATGTACGAGATGTGACTCTGTGACTTCAGCCGGCAGGCAAAATCGAATGAGATGGCCGAGGTTTACAGGGGGTTAAGGGAATTTGACAAAGACGGCAACTCCTACATGGCAGCATGTTGGGGGTAAACCCCGCGAATTTATTGGTGGCAATCCATTCCAGTCTATACGATGCTCTTGACCAGATCTTCAGATTCGATTCACACAGTAATCAGTATCATTCAGGTAACCCGACGTTCCGTGGACGGTGTTAGTTGCGCGGGACAAACGCCGACACTACCCACAAAGTCCTCCCTTACTCTTTATGCCAGGACAATGTATTCCGCATTCCCAACAGCCGAGATATGAGCGGCAAAAAAACTTGTGACGAAGGTAATGGTACTGTGTCTTGACAAATATAACGAACGGTATGCATGTTACGGTCTAGTCCCAAAGTCTGGATCAAATGTCGTGGGGAACCATGGTATCGGAGGTGGCGTAAGGGTCGCGTGAGAGGGCTGGGGTCTCCAGATTCTCCAATCCGGGGAAGTGATTTGAGGTCGTGAGGGGAAGACGGTCAAAGGATTGGAAGATAGCAATTTTTTTGTCTCGGGGTAAGGTCTGGCATGTCGACTTTTGGGCTTGGGAAGGATACCATTTTACCCAGCGGATTTCCGCATCTGGAAACCCGGCCGCGAGGTCGGTGTGCCCAGACAAGCCCAACATTCAGCAATTCAGCTGTTCGCTATTCAAGCCTCTTTTGTTCGTGGCAAAAGGCGCCTAAAGCCGGATGGTTTTTCCTTGGTACCTGGAATGATGGACCAGGTCGTAGGCCGCGGCATTGGCCATGGAGCCGAGAGTTGGTCTTCGTGTTCCTCTTGCTGACATTGCGATTATCAAGTTTTTGAGACCGAAAATCAAGATACTTCTTTTGTTACACCAATAACTTGCTTTAATAGTTTTCACTTCAACCAGCGCTTATTTCAATAGTATCTTTTCGGATGTGCTGAACTTTGTTAGTTGTATCTCATTATAACAACTGCGCAGCGACAGCCACGATTTTGGGTTTATTTTGATACAATTTGCCGCAACTTGAACAAAATGACCGCGCAAAAATGGAGGATTGCCATGGCTGCAGATGTAAGTTTCGTATTACTCCATTTGCGTCACTTACATATTCAGAATACAACTAATATGCACTGCGTACTAGGAAGCCGGCGTCAACTACAAGAACAAGATCAAAGCCGATTTCGAAAAAGACGCCCGGGTCGAATCCGTGACAGACGTCGGTAGTCTGACGACCGATGACAAGACGGCATACCCTCATCGCGCTGCGGCTGCCGCCCAGCTTGTAGCAGACGGCAAAGTCGACCGCGCTCTCCTCGTATGCGGCACCGGTCTCGGGGTCGCCATAACCGCCAATAAAATCAAAGGTGTCCGTGCCGTCACGGCGCACGACAGCTTTTCTGTCGAGCGCGCTGTGCTCAGCAATAACGCCCAAGTGCTATGTATGGGTGAGCGTGTCATCGGACTCGAGTTGGCGCGGAGGTTGGCGGGGGAGTGGCTGGGCTATGTCTTTGACACTGAGAGTGCGAGTGCGGCTAAAGTCGAGGTGATCAATGAGTTGGAAAAGAAACTCGTATGAAGATCATGATTTCTCATGATATATAGTTAAAGTTGAAAACATCGGAACCTGTTATAAGATATTGTGTGATGTAGTGTTAGGGACGTAATATGTTGTTTGGACAATCCGTAACCTTGATTCTCATTAAACTAAGATGAATAACTACCTACTCGTCAAGAAGTTGAAACATCATGGTAAATGAGTTTCTTGAGATCTCACAGCCAGTAATACGTAGAGAAGGTAGGTGATTACTTAGTAGTGAGCTTGGTAAAAGGATTTAGACTCGGAACAAACATAGATCAGAGCGATCCACTTCCTTCCGAGCAACATGAGCAGAACACCCGTTTCACTCATGCACATGCACATACACTCCTCATTCCACCTACCGAACGACAACATCCGCATATTTTGTCTCACTTGCGTAAGAAATCCACGACAGGGAAAGGTTAAGCCCAAATACATAACATAACCCAAGTCCAAAAGCCATGTCTCCCCCAACGTCCTCCCGCCGCCGCCTCATCGGCGTCTCCACCAAGATGTACTTCTCCTTCGCGCGCACAACCTCCTACATCACCACGCTCATCGACCTCCTCTCATCGTTCCCCACTTCAGTCCGCAGCACGCTACAAAACACAGACATATTCGTCGTCCCCGACCACATCTCCCTCACATCAGTGATCTCCCAGCTGCAGGACTCCGCGGTACCTATCCAAGTCGGAGCGCAAGACGCATTCAGCGAAGACGTCGGCGCTTTCACGGGGGAGATCTCCCCGTCCGTGCTTTCCGAAATCGGCGTGCGCATCGTCGAGCTCGGGCACGCGGAGCGCCGCGCGCTCTTCAGCGAGACAGATACTTCGACAGCGCAGAAAGCTGCGGCAGCCGTGCGCAACGGGATGGTTCCGCTCGTATGCATCGGCGAGAAGACAAAACCAGAATCTCTCACTACAACTATCCATGAATCTGGCAACGGAAACGGAAATGGAGCCGAGAACGAGAGCAAGATCAATGCAGAAGCAGCAGTAGCATCCGCCCTCCCCTTCATCCAATCCCAGATCGTGGCCGTGCTGTCCGCGATCCCAGACACGGCAGAGGTGATCCTCGCCTACGAGCCCGTCTGGGCCATCGGGGCCGCGGAGCCCGCTTCTTCATCGTACGTCGTGGCCGTCGCACAGGCGATCCGGAATCTCGAGTGTGTGCGGCGCCGAGAACAACAACCACAACAGGGTTCGGGGCTGACACGTATCTTGTACGGTGGCAGCGCGGGGCCGGGACTGTTTGAGAAGTTGACGGACGGTGGCGTTGATGGCTTGTTTCTGGGCAGATTCGCGCATGATCCGGATATGTTTGTTAAGACTATTCTTGAGGTTGCTACTGCTGCCGCGTCATGAAAACAGGGAAAGGGGAAAGGGGGAGGAGGGAGCCAGGTGTGTAGGTTTATACACACCGTAACCCCTTATGAAGGTGATGTATGAAAAACTACAGCCGCGCCAACGATACATGTTCACAGCACAAGCAAGTGTATAGGAACTCTAGTACTTGATGAATGTTTCGTCGAACTATTAATGATGTCTAGTATACCAGTAGACAACTATAATTCGATAGATGTATGCACTATATACAGGCGTCATTTCCTAACCACCATCAGCGCGGCGAGTACCACCAACTCGCAAGCGTCTCTGGTTCCCCGATCTGCTCACACTAGGTGAGCTAGGTGAATTATAAATAGGACAGAATATCTTTCCATGTATTCATTCATTAAGGCCGTGGTATCATATGTTCTTTCCAGCGTCGCTAAGCTAGGTAACGTAGGTAGGTAATGTAACGTTAGGTGGGTTGGTATCGTATATCTCTTCATCATGCGAATAAGTAGCGCGTGATGAACAAGGTAATGGTGGTACGTAGTGTGTAAGACATGGCTAAAACGTCGAAAACTCATTTCGCATGCAATGGCTGAAATAGATCGCTTGTTGATCGTTCGACCGAAAAGGAGATGGTAAGCAAGAGGTTGGTCGATTTCGGCCTACCGTATCTGGGTATATTAGATGTCCGTGGGTGGGCGGTTTCAATTAGATATATCGTAGAGGGTTGGGCGAGAAGTTCTAGTTCAGGACCCATTCGGTGCCCCGCTTGACGAACTTGTCCAGGAGCATCCCCAAGTCAGCCAGCACGAACCGACATATGTAGAAACCGAAGAATTCAGCGGCGTGTCTGGTGCAGAGCTCAAGTCCAACTTGCGTCTTGTCAGCATGACGTAACCCGGGATCGTCAACCTGGCGCGCAATTTGATCTGCCCTGTTGTTAGCTTGTCACTCGTCGTGCGACTGTTGCGGGGGCGTTCAAACTTACCAACTGTCTGGGCAGCATCAAATAGCCGCGCCAAGGATGCCATATAATTCGCGTTGGGTCCATCAAACTTAGCCGATGCTACATCCCTCTTAGCAGGCCTACTGCTCGGATGGGTGACCATCGGTAAGCTGGGCATGGGTACACCAGGACTAGCCACGTCTCTCTCCGGTATGCCGGAGACGGCGGCCGTGCCGGCTCCGTTCCCGTTCGCTTTCATGCTACCGTAGGCGCTAGCTAGGTTCACAGCTGAGCCTTTGCTCCTCAACCGCCGCCAACTGAAAGCGCCGCCTTTGCCACTGATGCTATTATTTCTTGGGACCGCTGGAGCTTCGCTTTCTTTCTCGTCTCTGAACGTGATCATGCCCTGAGAGCCAACTTCTGCACCAAGCCTCCGAGTGAGGGTGGCTTGTGCCATCTCGAAAATATTCTCGAAAGTCTGCATCTCGTCGAGCATGGCATCCGCATCAGTGCTATCGACTCGCGCCAGCTTCTGAAGCGCCGCAGTAAGCAAGTCACACTGGGATATCTTGTCTTCTACGTTTCGTAGCTTGACACCTTTCACTTTCCAAGCGTCTTGGGGGACGAAAAGTCGATTGCTGATGTAACCGCCTCGCGGGTGGGCTAACGTCTGATAGAGGGCGCGCATCAACCAGAAAGGCCGGAACATCGGGTCCGCCGGACACGGCTCCAGCGGTAAAGGCATGTCAGGATTCTGCAGCTGCTGTTGGAGTGTCGAGTTGGGCGACTGTGTCACTGGCGAATGGAAGTCGGACTCGAAGAGATGCAAACCACCAATGCCGCCGCCGATCTTATTGTCCGGGAATGAAGTCATAAGAGGAGTCGGGAGCACGGGCATCGTCGGCAGCCGTGAGGCAGATGAGTTCGACATTGACTGGCTGATGGGTGTCATTGGGGGCGGGTCAGTCTCATCGATGTGGGACACTGATATCTGCCGAGTCTTCAACGACTTCAGACTAGAAGTGGAGTAGTTTTTGCGCATGACGGGTCGTGTAGATGACGGGGAGTTGGTCTGGGAATTAGCCCGACTCTCGTTGTCATGGGCAGCTTGAGGGCTTGCAGAGCCGGTGGCATCGGCAAGACCGTTGCTTCTGACTGGCGACGATGGCGCCCGTGCCGAAAGGGGCCCAACCCGTGTCGCGGCTCCTGAAAGGAGGGCTTGTGCTTGCCTCTGTTGAGCGATGAAGCTAGTAGCAGGCTGTGAATGAATAACCGCGGATTCGGTCAGGGGTGCTGGCGGCATAGACGACGGTACGAATTGCGATGTCTCGATCTTGAGCTGCTTTGTGTTCTGTCCCGAAAGGCGGCGGTTCCGCACACCGGCTGACGAGGAAGGCCGGTTTTGGGGTGGCTGAGGTAGGGATTGCGTAGGAGGAGGCATGGGTGGTGAAGATGGCTTGCGAAGATTGCTTGACGATGGCCTCTCACTGATCCCCGAGAGCATTGTTGTCGCGGTCGGGGGGTTCGAGCCCATAGAGCTATGCCATGTACGCGATGTGAAGCCGCTGGATGCAGACTCTCTAGGGAGGCTGGATTGACTCCTGCCCTGCTGATTCAGAGCGAAGTCCTCCATCACGTAGTCTCGCGTCATCTCTTCGAGCATGCGCTCCTCTTCTTCGTCTGAATCGTTGGCGTCAAAGAAATCGCCGCCGTATGTTTGTGAGTCTTGACCAATTGATAACTGCCTCTGTCGCTCGCGCTCCCGTGCCATCTGAATAGAGTTTTCGCGTTCGGTCTGGCGTGCCAGCTCCTTCGCCAACTCTACTCTTCGCATCGAGGTCGCTATAGGATCTTCATCGATCTCATCGTAGCCCATGCCAGGAGCGTCTGAGGGCTCATAGCCCTCATCGTAGGCAGCCTCCACAGCTGCATCAAGCGCAGCATCGAATTCGGCCTCGGTATCACCGCTGGGCTGCCGAATATGCTTCCTCATTATCCTTGAGGATGACCTCGAATGCACCGAGGAAGTGGTCGAGCCGCCAGATTCATCGATAGGATCGAGCCACGATCCTGATTCGTGACTGACGTTCCGTCTGTGTGACCGAAAGTCGGATGGAGCTCCAAGCCGTTCTCGCTGCGAACTCAACGAAAAGTCCTGGCGCACAACCGGCTCGGGACTCGGGACTCTGGCGGGTGAGATGGGTCGACGTGGCGACAACGGGGCTGGAAGAACGCTGTCACCTTGCGGATGCGGTATCGTCAGGGCCCCTCCTTCAAAGTGGCGGCGCATAGGAGATCGGGAGAAGGAGGAGAGGCGTCGACCTCGGCTCATATCGGCGTTTCTAGAAAAGTCGCTGTACGTCGTCACATCGGACGGCCGACGCATAGTGCGGGATGAAACGCGAGAAGTGGGCGATCCACCCCCCTGCGACTTCGCGATGGTTGTAGCGTCGGAATGGGTGTCGTTTCGTGCTAGCTCCATCTGAACTCCGTGATAGTCAAAACTGTCGGGACGTTCTGGCAATTCCTTGTCGCCAGGGGAATCGATGGCGACTAGTCCGTCTAGCTCCTCTATGCGGCTCGTATATGTGGTTCGCTACAAGAGTCACGGTTAATACAGGTTCAGGTTCATAAGCAGGGACTGTGGCGCTGGCGCACGGCGCGCGGCTCGTTAGTAGCAACTTACAATAGCCTCCAGCTTGTTTCTATCGTCCTCGCCGTTCGTCCTGGCCAAGACATGTTGCAGCAAATCACAAGCTTCTACATACGCCTCCCTCGCAGCAATATAATTCTGGGCATTGTCTAGCTGGACGGCAGTGTTCGCCATACTGAGTGCCTTGGAGAGCATGGCCTTCTGCGAGGGTTTGCTGCTACTACGATCCTTGGTCTTAGTCAAGTCGCCATTCCCGGTCTTGGCCGCGGAACGGCTCCTCGAGTGCGTCCTCTTCTCGGGCACACCATCACGATCGCGTTCGCGTGCAACAGGGGCGGGAGGGAGGAGTGTGGTTCCAGGACGCATGGCAGGCGATGCCGTTCGCGAGGAATTGGAGATGTCACGCCAGGGGTAAGACTGAGAGCCAGCATTGCCGTATTGACCATCGAAGACTGAATCGGAAGTGCTGAGGCCGGGGCTAGCACGACTCATGGCGCGTGAGGGAGGTGGGGCGAGTTGAAAGCCGCTCTCAGGATCGGGATCGAGGGGAGGCAAAGAGACAATCGGAGGGAGATTCGGAGGCGGCGCGGACGCGGGCGGCAGAGGAGGCGGCAGAGGATCCCAGTTCGTGGCGCCTCCCGCTACCAGACCCGAGGCAGACCCAGAGCGGGAGCGGGCACGAGCGCGGGAGACGGGCGAGGAAGCGGTGCCGTCCTGGGAGGGTCGTCGCTTGGTGAGTTTGCGCGGCGAAGCGTACCTGGAGGACGGCAGCGAGTCGGGATACGTGTCGGGACGCTGTGGCACAAGCCCAAGAGAGTCGAGACTCATCCGGCGGGCGAGGGGGGCAGGCTTCTGGTCCCAGATGTCGAGGCGGCTCTCGGAGGTGGAAGGGAACAAGCCAAAGCGGTTGCGCGGGCTGTCGGGACGCGAACTGGTCGTCGGTCTGGAGCCAGCGGGCGAGGCAGAGACAAAAGTGGCGGGCGTCAGGAGGGAGAGAGAATCCGGGGCGTCGAGGGGGTCGGGGAAGTCCGGGAAGCTGTCGATGTCGATGTCGATGTCTTCTGGCACGGGGCTCAGGGTATCGGTGAAGAGGTGGGCGGATTGAGTAGTGGTAGTGGTAGCGGTAGCGGGAGCGGTGATAGCGGCGGCGGTGACGGGGAGAGGGCGGGCTTTGGAGTTGGGATGGAAATCGGTACCAGGCAATGCCAGCCCACCTGGTAATTTTGGGATGGCGAGGATGGTACGGGCAGCAGTAGTAGGCGAGGCAGGATGGGGATGGGGATGGGTATGGACTGTATGGGTACTCGTAGGCGGGAAAGGGGCTGCTGCTGTCAGTGCTGTGGCTCGGCTGGTGCGGTTGACGGGGAACAGGGGTAGCGGTAGCGACAGGGATGGCTGGGGGCTGCTGGTATTACTGCCCGTCAGGCGCCCGAGCGACGAGACTCTTGGTGGCGGTGGTGGTGGTACTGTCGGCGGGGACGATGCGTGCAGTGCTAGTGTTCTCGTCGCCAGCACAGAGAGCGAGAGCGACGGCGGGATGAACAAAGGCGGGAGCGCTTTCGTAGTGTCTTTGAGGGAGTTGACAAAAAGCGGCGCTGCTGGTGGTGGTCCAGGTGCAGGATAACGCCCGTCGCTGCTGTCGCTGTCTCGCCTGTGACTCGTCGCATGAGAGCCAGTCGCGAGGGGCGGGGGTATGTGACTGGGTAATTGGAAGTGACCGCCCGGCAGGATGGGTAAGGGGCTCGGGGGGGTGGGGATGATGTAGGAGGTGCCCAAGGTGCTTCCTGTGCCGCTAGTGTGATCGCTAACCATGCTGCTAGTACGAGGAGCTATGGGTGTGCTGGGTGTGCTGGGCATCTGCGCATGCACGATGGCGGGAGCGAAATGGCTGGTAGCACGATCCATGCTCGACGACCTGCTCGACCTGCCCCCGCTGGGCTGCCCGTTGAATTTGCTCATCAGCGCCCTCCTGTAACTGCTAGTGTTGCTCGTAGTAGTAGCAGTAGCGGTCGTGGCATTGTCGCTGCCGTTGCTTGGCCTGCTCGGCACTTCTAGCACCTCAAGTTGAGCCTCGCTAGTCGACCCGTTGCTGTGGTTCGCTCGCGACCGTTCATCTTCAGCTTCATCATGTCCTACGTCTTTAGTTTGCGATTGGCCCTTTCCATCCCGGCCTTGCACTTGCCGCTGGTCTGTTGGTAGCACGTCCGTTCCCTCCTTCGTCAGCAGCTCCAGCTTCAGCTCCCGCTCCCGCTTCCCTTCCGCATCCTCCTTGTCGTCGCTGTCGATCCTCCTGTGGGATTGCATCACTGCCCCTGGATGTCGTAGTGTCTCAAACAAGCCAGCCACGCTATCCATACTGATTTTGTTAAAGTAGCCGTGCTTGTCGTCATGGTCGTCTTCATACGAGTATTCGTGGTCAAGAATGCCATCATCGTTGAGGTCGCCCATCTCTTTGGCCGCGGCATCTATCATGCCTTCTGCTGCTACTGTGGACGAGCTCGCGCCTGCCAGTCGGCCCCTTGGGTTGGATTGCGAGTTGCTATGCTTATCCGAGCCCATCTTCTTGAATATCTTACCTACGCTGAATGAGATGGACCCGTTCCGTTTCCGGTAATGGTTGTGTGTGTGGTACGCCATTGTCTACAATGTTTCCACCGCACGTGTTGGTGGTGATCCTGAATCCTGATGCTGATATGCAAGTTATGGTATGTAAATACCTGAGTCGTCGCCAGCATATGCCTTCGTCTGGCATATCACTAAGTGCCATTCACTTGGCCCAAGTTTTCACGCCTCTCACACCGAGCGAGATTTGTAGGCCCTGGCGTTCTCCGTTAGAAAGCTTCCTGTGACTTTTCGCTCGGCCTGTCCCTGGCTTGAAGAACCGCAATGTGACCTTGCGTTGAGACCACGCATAAATGAAACTCTGGCGAGGACTGAGTGTGGGCGGTGGTGGCCAGGAACCCTATATCGCTCAGGTCTTGTATCTGTTTGTACGTGGTGCCCGGATGTGTGATGTTTGATGTCTGCTGGCTCTAGTAGAAGTCGACTATTGTCGGACATATCTGTAAGGCTTTGGTTTGACGTTGCTGATGTCACGACTGCGAAGTGGTTGATGGCATGTAGAGATTCTTTTCTTTCTCTGCAGCTCCTCATGGTGCCTGAAATCTCCTCTCGAACTTTTGGCAGTCTATGTATAGCTATGCGATCGTGACAACAAAGACCGAAGAAAGAATATGCCACTCTCTCCCATGATTGTACGTTTCACCTCCACGATTCTCAACCAATAGGGCACTACCTACTCCCCGAATCAGCAGCCACAGACGTTGATAACAGCTTCTCGATTCCCTTTCGAGGAAAGTCTAGGCGGCATCGAAGCTCGTATCGACGCTACACAAACGAGAGGCAACCTTATCATTGACGGTGATTGCTTCACTTGACCTTTGTGAGGTTACCTAATTGGGTCCATATCGAGTCACATGTTTGACCACCTCGACCACCCAAGTCTACGGTACCGTGTAAGTGACGTGCCGCCAGTTAGGTCTAGAGCGCGATCCTCCAATTGGAAGGAGACTCGGGAGTTGCCAATCTTGTATGACCACAACCATGAATTGCCCACACAGCAAACCTCCGGTGTGCGGATGACGCTGTCTCCCTTGGCAGCCGTACACTGCTCCCTACACTCCTTGCGCGGCGGGGAAGAATCACGCCTGCCTGCCTGCCTGTTTGGTTGTTTGTTTGTTTGATTGTTATGGAGAAGGTTGAAGTTATGGAGCTGTCATCAGTGTACTAGCTTGCTAGCTACCAAGCCAACAATAATGGGGGTGCAACCTCTCCCCACACAAGAGCAAGACAAAGAGTGTGCAGCAGCTACTGCATCTATATGTAGGTGCAGCTCTATATATAGTGGCGTTCGAAAGCGTACTTAGGGATCTAGTATCTAGGTAGGCCCTAAAGTTAGGCACTTCCAAGGTTGTAAGTGGTTAAATCATCCTTCTTAATGCTACCTCGGTAGGATTCGAGGATCTATCTTACTGCGCTTCACTTTGCCGTGGAACCGCTTAGGCTTTGCCCCTATTTGCTCGTCCCTTGTCTTCCTCGCCCTCTCCTAATCGCAACTTCGTTTTTTTCACATGCACACTTCAGGGACAAATCTCGATGACAAAAACGTTATAATCGCGATGCAGCAAGTGGCCGGGAGTGGAACAGGGTTTCCCTCTGAATCCGATAAAGCGACAATACATACCTAGGTAGCGACTTAGAGCTGGTGGCCAGAAGTCTGCCCAACCTCCAGGTAACACGCTCTTGTCACCGGCTAATCTCTTGGTAACAAGCCACAGCAACATGGGGACAGACTGCACTTTACCAGCCGTGGGCCGTGTTACACCACTCTAGCGCCCTCAGAATCAGCCAGCCCCCACGACCCGCATTTGGCAGCCTAGAATCCTCATTCAGACGGACCATGCATATACCGCACGTGGGCACCGTTACACGACCTACCTACCACTTACTGCACAAACATCAAGTGAAGACAGATACGAGTAGACAGATAGACTGCTGCTGAGCTGAGCTGAGCCGAGCTGATGCTCCTCGCCTCGATCCCAAATACCTAGCTGTACGGGATCCTAGATTAGCTGTCAATGTTTTGCTTGCGATGGAAATTGTTCACCCCACTAGCCCGAACCAGCCGGGTCTACCATCTGCAGACGTGCCGCGGTGGCGGGCTCCAATGTGTACCTAGGTAGGCCTATCAAACGCCATCAGTTTCACTGCACGCTTTTGACATCACCATGTATCGTCTCAAGTGGTAGAAAAAGTGCGCGTACGCGCACGCGATTTGTTTGATTTCCGCCAATCAACCACCTCCTTGTCTCTAGACAGACACATTTTCCACACAATCAGCTTCTCATGAGAGATAATGCCTGGCATCCTGGGTAGGTACTTATCCAGGCAGGCTCGGCAGGGTAGGTGAGGGAATGTGGCTTTGTCGCAGCAGCTCAGCAATATGAACTGAGACGAGCGACGCCCATCAAAGTGCAAAATATGCTACCATGTGTAACCAGAGGGACTTCAGTCCTACGTAAGTGCCAAGAATATCTAGACGCGTGCGCCATTTCGTCTTACTTGATATGTGACAGTCTCGACGATTCAATAACCGCCCGGCGCACTCACCGAGACTGCCAAGGCGTGCTGCGCTATTCGATTCTTGGTTGCGATTCGTTATGAATTATAGGTAGGTACTTTGGCTATCCAAAGGCTACATAGGGACCTGGATAAGTATCCCAAGTATTACCTGCCCTCAGGTTCCTTGGACTGAACTCATGCTTTGTGTGGTCTCGAGGTCTTTCATAATGCCGCTCCAAGATCATACTGCGTTTCATCTGTTTGCCACCCAACATGGAGTAGCGAAAGAAACGGACTTTATGCCGCTTGATTGCTTCGTACTCAACACCATAATGCTATCAGTATTTACCTAGTACAGTTATGAGTGTTTGAAGGTTGATCGGTACCTTGCGCAACAGATCATCCCGTCCAAACAGAATCGAACTCGCCAGATAACCCGAAACACGTCAGAAGCAACAGCCAGAAAACGGCAAACAAATAACCATGTGACCGGGGCAACGGGATCGACACCATTCAAACAGTATGTACGATGTTCCGTTTCCGACTTTGCATCATCCAGGCCCCCAGAGTGTGGCGACATACTGACGTTTGGGATCGTAGTGGTAGTGGCGTAATATTTGCTACTCTTGGGTTTCTCGCAAGTTTACCTCTGATGTGTATGGCAAATTGAAGACGACAAAGATATGGATGATATGATTGATTAGTAAAGACAAATCCTTGAGAGTCCGTTCGGTGCCTTGAGGTTGCATTTCCGGCGGCTTCGCTTGATTCTTAGCCAGGTGGACATGGTCGCAACCTGAAATGCCACAACTCGTCTTTGAAATATCTATGCAAATGTAGCAAGAAGATCACGAAGAAAACTGAGCTCTCGGACCATTTCCGTGCCTATGCGAGAAAAGGGAAAAAGAACTGTATTCAGTACGCATGTTGCATAGTAGAGTGATATTTATACAACAACAGCTAAGCAAACAACACAAGGTTGAATATTTTTAACATTGCCCAAACCCATAGAATTGAAGGGTTCCAAAGCACCCTTCCATAGCGAATATTTATTGCGAATGAAGACAAGCAGAACAATAATTCGAGGAAAAGTACTCGCAGGATATTTTACTCAACCACAACTGAATATATGAGCTATAACATCTCTAAGACGAACTTGGGAAGGTGTGTCGGGTATCTTAGCTTGAGATCACAAACAGGGACCTTCGGCGTTAAGAAGGACCGCCAAAATATCCCTATTGAGCAGGATTAGCCGGCTAGTCAGATTAAATTCTCAGCTGCATCAACGAACGATCAGTCTAAGGGTTCAACTTCTTGGACATTAGTTCGCCTAGCACGGCAATTCGGCGTTTACCTCGCTATAGGCACGTTGCTAATTGGCTCTCGCATCTCAGTTCAGACAACCTCTGCAGCCGACTGCATGTAAGTGATAATTAGCAGGATGGCTCGGATGGGTAGTATCGCTTAGCATCTGTCTTGGGGCGCACTTTGATAGACCTTAGCGAGGGCGTGGCCAATCAGACGTCGCCTTTAGCGTGTTATTGGCTCGATTGGGAAGATGTACCATGCTCAGCTCAGGTACGAAATCCGCATCGCGGTTTTATATTTGAGAAAATGCGGATGAACCTCCCGACAGCTTGCATCTGACCATATTGTTGGTTGTTGGCGCCTTATACCACGTGCAACGTTCCCGAATGTGTCTGCGATATGTTAGTACCTACTTAGATGTAATCCCACTTGTTCCAATCCGCGGACTATTCCGTGCGGCAAGGCGTCCGCTCTATGGCATTATATAGCCGGACTACTAACCCCGCTATGATGTACTTTGGTCGACGATCTCCTGAAATCACTCGTCTTTAATCTATCGACAAAAAGTGTTCTTGTGTAATGCGTCCCTGGGTCTGAATTCATGATTGATAAGCTCTGCGGGAGCTAACTCTACAGACAATTCGATAATTTCGACAGCTAGATTCTTTCTCGGTCAAGTGAGCTTCGAATTGCCATCATTACATCATCGATTTCTTGCTGGTATTCTTGAGCGGCATCCAGCAAAACACCAGCATCGACACTAAATATATACCCATTAATCAACACCATCGCTGTCATTGATTCACACTTTTCACCCCATTTTAGGTTCTGAACAGTCACCCGATCAAACAGGCGCAACCGTACCTGATGCCGCCGTAACCAAGGGAATTGACTGGTAGGTAGTACGCACTGGTTTCACGATACGTTACCTCATTGTGATCAAACTACTAAGCGGCTCGTATCCCTTGTACCACCGCCGCCCGTCATTGCACAGACATACATAAAAGTTTGGTGCAGGAGTTCGAATTTCATCGTACAGCCACTGCTATATAGGCTCTTCTTTATTCTTTACATTCATCAGACTTGAGTAAATTCCCGCCAACCCGGATATACTCTACTACCGTATCATTCGCATTGGAGACCATGGATCCTCCAGCGAAGTTCACCACGCTAGACATCGAAGAAGAGGAATTCGAGCGCGTGGTAAAGAATAGATCAGCCGGTAACTTCAATGACTGGCCTAACGAGGCCGGAGTACGTTGACCCGACCCGTGTTGGACCTGAAAAAAATTACTAACGTCTCTGCAGTTCGAAAACCTGACGGAGGTTCGAGGGCCTGTTGAGTTAGACGTCTCAGGATGCATACCGTCCTGGGCAGCAGGTACACTCTACCGCACAGGCCCAGGCGGATACAATGTCGAGGACACGCCCAAAGGCACATTTAAAACCACGCATTGGTTCGATGGCTTTGCTCATACACACAGATTCGAGATTATCGCCGATCCTATGAATCCGAATGGGCAGATCAAAGTCCAGTATAGCTCGCGGCATCAATCTAAGGGGTACGTCGACGCAATACGTAGATTGGGTCGCACGCCCGGCTTGAGCTTCGGTCAACGTCAAGATCCGTGTATCGGCATCTTTGGCAAGATGATGAGCGTTTTCAGACGTGAAGAATCAAACCCGGGCTCCGATACGGAAAACGTGTGTGTTACAGTGCAGACCGACATGCCGGGGCTCACGCCAAGTACGCAACAAACAAGTTCTGGCCACAAAGGAGGAGGCAACAGGAGAGTCTATCTTGCCACAGACGCCAGCATGATACAGGAGATCAGTCCAGAGACGTTAGAGCCTATCGGCATAGCAAGACAGCGCTTGCTTCACCCTTTGTTGAAAGGTCCCCTGAGCTCGGCTCATGCCCAACGGGATCCGGAGACCGGCGACATATTCAACTTCAACCTTGAAATGGGCCGGTACACGACTTATCGAATATTTCACACAAGCGCCACTACAGGTGAAACTGATATTCTGGCGACTATTTCCTCGGCAGACCTCAAGCCAGCCTACATCCACTCTCTCTTCCTCTCACCGTCGTTTGTGATCCTCTGTGTTCCGTCCTCACATATTGGCTACAAGGGCATATCGGTGCCTTGGAACGGCAACGTCGTTGATGCCATAGAGCCATTCGATAACTCTAAAAAGTTCAGATGGTTCTTTGTCGATCGCCTCAGCGATCGCGGTCTAGTCGCTTCATTCGAGAGCGACGCCGGATTCTTCTTCCACAGCATCAATTCTTTCGAAGAGATCGACGAAACAACAGGCGATCTCAATGTCTTCTGCGACGTCATCGAATATCCCTCAACGGATATCATACGCGCCTTCGAGATGGATGTACTGCTGCATACGAAGGGTACCGAAGACCCTTACGTAAAAGACGAGCAGAAAGTACGCAACTGTCTCCAGACGATCGTGAGGCATAGATTCCAGATCCCCGCCAGTAACGCATTCAATATGCGTCCACTAGCATCTGAGAAAGTATTCGAGATCAAAGCACCGAAATGCGGCGAACTCCCAACTATCAATCCACGCTACGCGACGAGGAAGTACCGCTACGTGTACAGCATGGCGAACAATGGGTACAGCACCCTGCAGGACTCCATTGTGAAGACGGATCTATTAACACGCCAGGCAACCTTCTGGAGCGGGCCCGCAGGTCACACACCAGGGGAGGCCATATTTGTGCCTCGTCCAAGGCAAGGAACTAACTCCGATGATAACGCCGAGGAAGGCGAAGATGAAGACGACGGAGTGCTTCTCAGTCTCGTTCTCGATGGGCACGGCAAATACAGTTACCTTGTATGTCTAGATGCGAAGACTATGAAGGAGCTAGGCAGGGCTACATGTGACTGGGCTATTGGACACGGGTTTCACGGCTTACATCTGAAGACCGATGTGCCATGAAAACAATATGCACTGGAGTTTTGAATACTATTCAATGGGCACTATACTAAAGGAGGTGTCATAGGAGAATCTTCGTCAGGGGGCCGGGGGAGGCAAGGAGGCTTGCTAAACTGGACATTCCATGAATATACCGGTCACTAGGATGGTAAATATTAGCGCTGCATTAGGGACTTCCACCGACAGGAGATGGTAGAATCATCGGCTTCTAGCTGATACCGAATGGCAGGTCTACATAAGACTGATTAGCGAATTGATTTATTTATAGTTATTTTGCTCCCCGTTTTATATTATGGCAGCCATCCATTCAACGTACAAGCGACCGCACAGTACCAGATTCTCGTGGCATAGCAGCATAGGCTACACCATAGAGCTGTGCTATATATCATAGTGATAGCAGTCGTTTAAATGAAGCCCGCAATACAATGTGATTCTATAATTCCTCCCAAGACACTCCTTTTCCTCTCTTGCCACTGTCTTTCACAAAGACCTCACCCCCAACGACATCAGGATCATGCTCCCAGCGCAGAGTTTGAACAGAGCCATCACCGCCCGTACCGAAGTAGAAAACATACATTGCCACATCAAGATCCGGCCATCGTCCGCGCTGCCGAGACTCCTCTTCCGTCAATAGCCAGCTGAAAGCGTCTTGTCCAAAAACCTCCAACCGATGCGTCTGCGTCAGTCTCCCCTGAAACGAGAAAGCCAGACCATCATCATCGTAAGTAACTTCGATGAACCAGTTCCCAGTAGCGTTGAAGTAGCGGCCGGCATATTCTATAAGCGGCCGGCCGTGCGAGCCGGGCATCTTCGCTTTCTCCAAATCACGAGGTAATCTCCTCCACATCTCATCATACGCATCAGCGCTTTCCTTCGCCAAAGCTACGTAGTCGTTGCGTTCCTTGCATCCCAAAAAATGCTCGACGAGCATTTGACCGATCCAGTCAGGAGCATCATTCTTCGTGATCGAATTAGCCAGCACAACAATGATGGTGCCGTCTTCGGCGATGATGTGGACGGAGCTGAAGAACCCCACCAGACTGCTGTTGTGATACCATATCCTTTTCTTGCCTGGGCCTTCCTCCTCGTGCCCGCAGCCTTTACCGACGAGGGGCATAGGGTCGACGAACATGCCGTTGGTACCTATGCGCCCCAAGGGTGCCGGCAACTCCGCGATAGCCCAGCCGGCCCCGTACCACTGGCCACCAGCCGTAGGTCCTGCGTCGGGATCCAATGGTATGTACGGTGTGACGAGGGCTTTCACATTCCGTAAGGGGTGGGTAACCCGGTCCGACTCCACACCGATACCTTCTGTCTCGAGTCTGTAGGTGTCCAACATGGTTTTATAGTATATGAGCAGGTCGTGGACGGTGCTTTTCACGCCGTTCGCCCCTTGCTGGACGGTCCCGTCGGCAATCACTGGTCTCCCAACGTCATCAAGCTCGCATTCCGGGCTGGGCATGTATCCATGTGCCCAGTTCTCCTCCGGCACGTGAAGACTGGTTGTAGTCTCCGTCATGTCCAGCGGTTCTAAGATTCTTTCCGAAACGAACTCGCCCCATGTTGAATCGGATGTTGCGGCTATCACCGCCGCGAGAAGATCGTACCCCCAATTGTTGTATATCCACTTAGATCCGAGCGGTGCAATGGTCTCGAGGTAGGATGCGATCGGGATCGTTTCTTTCTCGTCCAGGAGAAGTTCGTGGCCATCTTGCTGCCAAAGGGAATTCTTGGTAGCAAGACCCTTTCTGTGTGCTAGGAAATCGAGCACCGTACTCCGCGAGCGTACCTCTTCGCTATGGTGTCGGAATTCGGGAAGGATGTCGCATATCCGATCCTGGAACGAGATACGACCATCTGCTACAAGAAGCGCAATGGAAGCTGCGGTGAAGCTCTTGCTTAACGAAGCGATGTGGTAAACAGTGTGTTCGTCCGGAGACAACTTTCTTTCGATGTCTCGATAGCCAAAACCAGCCAAGTGAGTTTCTCCCGTGGCTCCGTCCAGGATGCCAACACAAGCACCTGCTGCCCCAGAAATGCGAAGTAACTCTGCGATAGCTGGGCCGAGTTGCTGAAGTAGGGGGCTGCTTGTGATGACCTGCATGGTCTTGTGGCCTGGAGATACAAGCTGATACCAGTGGCTCAGATAGCGACGAACATAAGTAAAAAGGTTCAAGAGATGACTTAAGATATTTTCATCTGTGACATGACTTCGAGGTGACACAGTCAATTCAGAAATGCAAGTCAGAAATGTTTAGAGTTGACATCGCTCTTCGAGAGTGATCAACGCCGTGTTTGTGTGTTGGTCGTACAAGTACCGCCTGGTGTCTCACCATGCCGTATCTGTCGGATGGTGTAGCAATCTCGATAGGTTTACTAGGTACAGATGGAAAGTACGATGCTACCAACGAGAGTTTTCATGTAACCTAGCATTGGCCTTCGACATACGACTGACCAGGGCACACACTTGTTATACAATGCTCTAAAAACACTTTGTCTTTAGTGTGACCAAAGTAGAAACGTGATTGCTACTCATACCCCGACTTGGCATACATACATACATACATATGTGCCAATGTGCACCTGTGAAGTAGTGTTAAAGCGTATCCTTGATATTGGATATCTGACAACTCATATGATGTCCTACAATGCAAGTGTTGTAGCGAGCGACCTAAGGTCTTCAGAGCTACATGAAGGTTCACCCAGTGCACACACTCATACTCTTATGCGCGAGCGTAGTGGGGTGTTCAAATCATATAATCAACATGACGGGTCTTGTTGAGAGATGACCAGTTTCTTTCCCAAATAAGTGCAAGTCCGAACTCTGTCCCGTCCGACTCAGCTTGTGGGCTCGTAACATTGTAGAGCTTCAGCTCTACTAAATTATCATACTGCTTGACGACTTCGAGTTGAATAATTTGGTTACCTTATGTTTCGTTTGCATACCTGGAATGCGGGTTCGGCGATATAGTATCGGCCCCTGTGGCGCCACAGCATCCAAGCGTACATTGCCCAAATATGAATGTGTCCTTCCGCCACGATATACCCCTTGGGAGCCAAGGCGTTCGTCTGAGGGCTCAATCTTGGCCTCCCTCCGTCATAGGGTCTTGACGATTTGAGGGGACTGCTCTATCAGAGGCGATCTGGCACTTCATATTTGCTTCAGTTGACCTAGACTTAGCCTCAACATGCCTTCATCCACCCTGTTGCAAAAGGCGGACACACAAAGGCGTTGTTCCAAGAGTCCGGCATAACAAGCTTATCGTGTGGAAGATCGGCGGAACAGTCCATGCCATTTGATCCCTATTCAATTGCTGTGCAGCCAGACATCCTCAGTCGCCCGTGATAGACTCGCCCAGCGACCGACCCAGCTGACTGAGGGTTTTCTCGTAGACCTGCCCAACATTCATCTGAAGCTCTTCGTCTTCGGACTCAACTTCTTCATAATCCTCTACGTCATCCTCGTCTTCAGGCATATTTCCTATGGGAGCCGCGGTGTGAGTTGCAGTAGCAGAGTCGGTGTCATTCGGTGGCTTCTCATCTTCAGAGGAATCGTCGTCGTCATCATCCTCCAATGCCCAATGGAACTGTTCCTTTGCTTCGATCTTGGGTTTCTTTGATCCCGTTGAACTCAAGTCAGAATCAACTCTTGTGATATCGTTCAGACTTAGGCTGGAAACACCATCCTCCTCAACTTTGATGCGCTTGGCTTGTAAGTCCTCTGCCGAATCTTCCGCTTGTCGCTTGGGGTGACTCGAAGGCTCCGGACCGACGTCTTCAAAGTCGAAATCGTCATCGTCGTCATCGCTGTCAAATTCCTCGTCCTTGACCAATTCAGGCCCCGGAAAAGTATCTGGTATTGTTGTTGTTGTTGATGTGGCGCAAGGGCCCCGCGCGGGCCGGCGTTCAAATTCATCTTCATCATCGCCATTGGCCACATCTAGCTCGCCGTCCATGACCATAGCAACAATCATGCGAGCTTCGTCTGCTAGACTCTTGCACCGCACCATCTCGGTCCGAGAGAACTTCGATCTGACAGTGTTGTCAACCGCCGAGACGAATCCTGGCAGGGGGACCTTTGTCTTCACATCGTATCCCACGAGCAGACTCGCAAAACAATGATCTATCTTCCGCAAGAAAGCAAAGGTCGGGACCGGCGCGGGCAGAAACGAAGGGAGGTAGCTGTTGAAGGCGAGCGCGACGTTGAGCATGTAAGGGACCTGTAGACTGGCTGTAGGCAGATAATTTCGCAGTATCAGTTGGTGATTACTCGACGAGGGGTTGGAAAGGAAATGTAGCTGAACGTACGGGTGCCGGAGAACCACAAGACATCGACAACCTCCTCTAGATCGCGGCAGACGTCCTCCATAGTGTCGTAGCCGGACACCTCGTCGCGGGGGTCGGGAATGCCAAATTTCTTGACATAACGACGCGAGATGTGCAGGAGTCGCTTCGCAACATAGTCGCGGGCATAATCCTCTTTCTTGGAACCCGGGACCAAGGGACGCGAGCGCGGATGGGGCAGTCTCGCGGCGATGCGACTGGAGGCGGTGCTCGGAGTCGGTGAGGGGAGCGCGGATCGTGAGGGGAGGAAGCCACCAGGGCCAGGCCGAGGCGAATCAGTAGCCATTGCGGGTGCTTTGGGTGTAAGACATGCAGGAAATAGAATCGCGAATGCGATGTGATGCGCTCAGCTCACGTCGCGGGGCATCCCAACAGCATCTTTACCTCGGGAGTGCCATCCGGAAGCTCCTAAGTAAAGGAAGGTGATGATCGCATACGTAATGCCGCCTGTTGCAACCTCAGGCTGCAAGTAAGCTTGGAGTGTTATCGATTAGCGGGAGCCGAGGGAGCTTCAGGTACGTGAGGCACCTAGACGCACTCAGAGTCACTTTCAGCCAGAGGCTGCACTGAGCCCGTCCTAAGCTAAACCCCACCTATGCAGACGGGAGGATTACGGTGGTTTGCCGTGTCTGCAGGTATCCAAACGGAGCATTTCTTACTTCTTGGCGACTGGAGTAGTGAGCGACCTGAAGCAACTTCATGACACTTTCTCATTTTCACAGCCAACTATTCACTCAATAGGTACATATATCGGTATATCTTAATTGCTTGATAGGCGAGCTATAGGCTTCTAGTATTTAACTTGGCCTTAAAGAAGTTGGCCTAGGGGGGTATTTATTATACACTCTATCGAAGCGTATAACGGATGACTTTCCAAAAAGTCGTTTATCTTGGATATCCGATACGTAGAATAGCAAAAGATTAATCAATTGCTCAGTATGAGGGTCGAACTCATGACCTTCGCATCACTAATGTTATAATTTCTCATAATATTAGTACGACGCTCTAACCAACTGAGCTAACCGAGCTCATTAGACGTTATCTTAGACAACCGTCGTGTAAAATCGTCTATGTTTTTGTTGACTCAGCGGGGTTGGAAGTAAGTTTGCGGTGTTATCGATTAGTGGGAGCTTTAGGTACTCAAGGCACCTAGATGCACTTAGAGTCAGGCCCGTCAGGCTGTCGGACTAAGACCAGTACCGCCTACCTAACATCGATGTCTCCACTTTACGTCAAGGTTTCTTCGCAGCGTAGGTCGGTGCTCACAGACAGTCAAGTCAGTCAGTCAATTAATTGACGGCGAGGTTATTTACCTACCAATACCATATTGAACACCAAGAACGAAACATAATTCAGTAACGCAGGCTACTATCTCCACATCGTTCGACAACATTAACCACCACCTCGCACTCATACGCAAACACACAAACACACAATATGCCTCCCCGAAGAGTCCAGCCCGCCCCCAAGGGCGTCATCGCCTCGACCTACAGCACTCTCACATCGCCCGACAACGCCGCCGTCGTCAAGAGCGTCGCCATCTTCGGTGTATGTTGTCCGCCTCCTGCGCCTCGTTCTTGCTCTAGCTCTACCTTTTTCACCCATGACCACTAACTAACGCCCCACGACAGGCCGCCATCGCCTTCTTCGCCAGCCCGTTGAGCGAGTACCTGCTGCCCCCGTAAGCCAATCCGATCCTATCCAATCCAATAACGACTACGACTGCGACCGGGATTCTAATCCGTATTCGTAGCGCATAATGACATCCAACGAGAATTCGAATATTACGGTATTGTGAAAATGACGCCCCATCCGCATAACCGACACCTCATAGAAACGCGGGGGAGAGGGAAATCGAGGGGTCGCGGGAAAAGAGACACGAAGTCGCACGGAATCTGTACGATACGAACATGATAATGGAGTGGGCATGTATCATACCTCGGTAGTTGGGTGGGTGGGCTTGGAAGGGCGGCAGGCAGGCAGACACTCAGTTCATCAGTCTCGGCCTACCTTACTTCCCATGGTTTTCGTAACATGCGAACCATAACCTGTATCACGTATTTTACGACTGACTGGTGCGCCTTCTGCATCGGGGTTTCAGCATCTAAGGAGCCAAAATTCCCTTCTCAAAATCCAATGAAGAAAAAACCAAGACAACGAATAATCATTATGGACAAGACTGTCCAGCTCGTTTTCGGTATGGTTGTTCTGATGAAGTGAAATGGTGAATATTGCATGCCCAACTACCCAAGTACTGAGTAATGAGTCATACTCTCGAGTTTGAGAATGTGAACAAGACGTATGTACTATGTAATCTCGTGATAGCTTTGCGCCAAGTTGATCGATTGCTGAGATGGGTGATTATAGCAATGGATATTGTGAAGTGAATATACGCGACCACGGAGACTGTAAACAGAAGACTTTATGTCAATATATATATACCTACCTAGGTAGGTAGGTTTATATGTCCATGTTGTGTGATTTGAGCGTTACTTATACACCCTTCGACACCCCTCAATTGTGATAGATGCAAGTAAATTAATTACGCTGTGATAAATGTTATCACAGCAACAACTCAATTGCCAAGATCATCTTCCAAGTCCAACATCTTGTCTAAGCATTGCACCATCGTCATGTGTTCGGAAAGACTCGATTCATTTTATCACTTCAATTCTTAACTGACTCAACAACAATGCTGTCGACTTGGCTACCTATAGGTATCTCTCCACCTCTCCGCGGCCTCGTCCCGACTTTGATCCGAAGTCAGGTCGGCCCGGTTTCTTGCTAGGGGTATCTTGCCATTTCACTCGATAGTCCACCCGTTTCAACCCCCGTATCAAATCCTCGCTGTCCCTTGTCAAGAACCAGGTGGGAAGACTTCCCCCCCACCTGTCCTCTCCTGAGATTCAATAGCCACGGCCATATCCGCGGGCTATAAGCAAGTAAGTCTTTCCCGAGTGTGCCCAACAAATCTGGTTATTTTTCCGAGGCTTCGTGTAGTTTGCTGTTCTCCTTCCCCACATCTTCTTTTTGGTCTCGTCGGGTTTGCCCCTCCTCCCCTCTATGTTTGTTCCGTCGAGGCGGATAGCGGTAAAGTGATTTGCCCATCTTCCATTGTCCACCAATATGACCTTGTATCTCTCTCGCCCACTTTCGTGGATACCCCATTGCCAGTCGGCGTTGAGAATATGACGAAGAGGGCTTCGAAATACGGCGTTCAAGATGATGATTAGACGATAAGATCCGAAAGATTTGAAACCCCGAAAACTCCCAAGGTCAGAATCGGTAGGACACACGGTGAAAGTAATGTCTACCAAATAATAGAGCAAATCGTGGTGTGCGTAACGAGGTCTTCAGCCGTAGTTGATCATGTGCGCCGTGAGTCGTGCGGGATAATGGAAAGGGGGAATAAGATAACACGTAAAGAAAATAGGAAAGGTATCGGTCCATTTCATCGTTGACCTGGCTCCTGGGGACTAGCGCGGATAGCTGCCCCCTGATCCGAGGATTGAAAAGCCTGTATGGTGTTGTGATTGACGAGACGTATATGATGTCATGCGGATGGTGTATTCAGAAATTCGGGTGCAGATGTTGTATCACATGAATCCAAACTAGATGGACGGTAACAAATAATAGATGTTACAACAATGAAACTTCCGGTAATTCACAACGATTGCTTACAGTGAAAACATGTCTTCAAGGTAACATCGTCGCAAATCACGAGAAGACGCCGTGGTGACAGGTCGAACGCTAACCAGACACATGGCTAGTTTCAGGCCCCATCGCCACGAACCTCATGCAATCATACTTAGACGACGGGCGGGATGACAGCGGGCGCGGGGACATCGACGTCGGTGGGAATCTCAGCGCCAACAGGAGCGGGGGCGACGGCCTTCTGGGGACAATCCCTGGAGATGTGGCCAGCCTCGCCGCACTGGTAGCAGGTCTTGCCAGCCGTGTTCAACGGGCCGCCATTCGGCGCAGTGCAGTCGCGTGAGATGTGGCCGAGCTTGCCACAAGCGTAGCACTTCATGGCCTGAGCCTGGCAATCCCGGGCAAAGTGGTTGGGGCCGCCACACTTATAGCATGTTGGCTGGCGAGGGCCTCCAGCGAAGCCACCGCGTCCGTAACCGCCGAATCCGCCGCGGGCCATTGGGGGGGCACCGGCACCACGGCCCATGCTGACACCTGTGGGGTTGGGGCATGCGCGGGCAAGATGGCCAGGCTGTCCACAGTTGTAGCAACGACCGTTGCCACCGCCGGTGCCACTCAGACGGAGTGTAGGGCAATCGGCCTGGACGTGACCCAGTCCTTGGCAGTGGTAGCACTGCTTGGCTTCGGTCGTTCGAGGAAGGGGACATTGGTTGGATTCGTGGCCTTTTCACCCGACAAAAACCCGTTAATCATACGAGAGCTACGTGTCATACGGGGATGGTCTTACCAGGTTGCTTGCAGTTGTAGCAGAGGCGCTCAGCGGAGGAGCAAACCTCGGCATAGTGGCCAACGTTGCCACACTTGTAGCATGCTCTGCGCGAAAGAGAAGACATGGTAGTAGCGAAGCTGCGAATCTGTGAACTTATGATTAGCAAGACGTCTTGCGCTGGCCCAATGGCCCTCAACTCGTAGCCCAACAAGCCGTATGCAGCGATATGGAATGAAAAGTGATAAAGGTGCGCATGAGCTCCTGAGTGGTTGGAGGTCTCATCGTGGAGGAGAGCGCGATAAGTGGCATCATGTCCCCAAAATTGGTTCGTCGGTGAGGAGTGGCAGCTTCATCAAGCCCTTGGAAAGCATCAGATGAGCAGGTGAGCAACAGAAGCTGGAGCATGCCACAGTAGTGGCGTTTTCATCGCATCGCGCCGTGAGATGTGAAAAAACGGGCGCATGCAAGCTCATGCAGCTTGGCCTGACACATGAAAGCCCAACCACGCACGCGTAGTCGCACTGAGTCGCATTGGGCAGCGGATCAAGGTTGTGATGTAGGCGCGGGTATGTAGGTATGTACAGGGAACCCTAGGTGTGCTTTAGGAATCCCATCCAATGGCTTTGGAGTGGCAGCTTTGCGTTGCGCATTCCAACACTGCATCCCATGGGATCGTTCGTCGTGATCGGACTTTGCGACGCATAAACTCCGTAGTGGGATAGATGGAAAATGTCTCATGTCATCGAAAGGAGCAGCTTTGCTTGCTTGGAGGTCGCCTGTCAAACGACAAACGAGCCTTGAGGGCGCGTGTGCAGCGCGGGCTTTGCCTGTATTTCTTCATGCAAGTAACATGCAACATCCCGCAGCATCCCGCCGCAACCCGGGCAACCGGTCATGTTTGGGTTTGGTATTCGACCAATGAGGATTTTATTTCGTACACCCATGCGTCTGAGCCGAGCGTGTTTGATAGATTGCCTCAGGCACTCAAGCTGCAAGACCGGGACACGACTGCGCCAACCACGTCCAGGTTCCAGTCGCAGGGCGCGGGGCTGACGTTACTGGTGATGCGAGGAGCAGCAGGAGCAGGGGTGTGTGTGCACAGGTCCGTCCATCTGAGCGACAGGGAATCGATGCAGCAGCTATGTCGACGTCTTTGAGGGGATCAAGAACGATGGCTTGTGGCTTTGCACGCGATCGAGTACACGAGGTGACAGCTGTCGGTTTCGCCAAAGGAAAACCCCAAGAATGCCTGGGATGCTCGTGGGTGTAGTAGGTGATGTCGCGCACCAAGATGGAGGACTCGCATCATCCACTGCTTGCTGGGTAGAGGTAGACTGCGGCGCCGTGATATTCTGTATACCATGTCGCAATGCGCTCGCTGTGTGCGCCGTGGTACACCACCTCGCCGCAGTTGGGCGCAAAGGGCTCTCGGAGGGTTGGAGGGCTGGACCGGAGGCGGAGGGGGCGATTTGGGCGAGGGACACAAAATGACTAAAAACTCACTTGTATTGGCTTTGCGACAACGCCTACGAGACCTAGTCTTCGTAACAGATTCATACACCCGGTTCTTCTGCTTCGTCTGTCCGATCCAACGGCAACCTTCTTCTCTTCAGCTTCCAAGCGACTCTCTTCTTCTCCCAAACACGACGACCTCGGGTGTATCGAGATGTTGATGGTGCGAAAAGTGTGGAGAGGGAGGGAGAAAGAAAAGAGGGAGGGAAAAGGATGACGGTACCTATCTAGGTAGGTAGGTAGAAATGGACCCAGCTCGCCTGGGCAGCAGCTCGCCAGCTCGGCCCAGGGAGGCGGGAGCGGAAAGATGGGCCGTGGCAAGCAGCAGGTCGACCTTCAGGCAGTAGGTAGGGCACCTGAGTGACTTCGCTCGCTGCTGTACTATGTTAGGTCTGAAGGTACACTGGTGCTAACTGCTGTTGCCCTGCCCTTTTGCGTAACTGACTGCTCTGCCCACACTGGGCGACTGGGCGACTGACTGGACTCGACTGGGAAGTTGAAACTCGCAATAGTGGAAAGGGAGGGCGCACTACCGGCGACTAGCCCAAGCCTAGCCCTTACCCAGACAGACCCAGAGGACTAGCAGTTACAGGCCGGCCTTGTGAATGAAAGGATTGGGGCGAGGGGGGGGTTCTCGGGCGTCCTGAGGGGGGGCAGAGGCACAGGCTCGACAGGCTCGACAGGATCATGGGATGGAGGGGCTTCTTGGCGAGGGGAAACGGGGCATAGAAATTAGGGAAAGGCCTGGCATGGCCTGGGAAAGTCGATAATGGCTTCGCATTGGCTGACCGCGGTTCATTTTGCCTGGGTTAGGTAGCCAGCCTGCCGATACATGCACCACCGAGACAACCTACCTCATGCGTTCCTCATGCGTCGTGTGTCCAAGTACACGGCTCGTTGGCTCGCCCCTGAATTGCTTCCTTTTCAGCTGCCACTCGAATGACTTGATTTGGTCTAAGTGAACTAAAGAAGACGACGATGCGACCTTGACCCACCACGGCAACAATGCCTTATTTCGACCGGGCCTGATAAGACAACACGGGACGCACGGCCGGGGCAACACAAGACAGGACAAGACAAGACAAGACATCACAATGCAACAATCAAGTTGAGGATAACCCATTTTCACATCTTGACAAGGGGCAGAAAGAATAGCTGGATCTCGGCGCAGATTCGGGCACATGCCTGACCTGCCTGACGCCGTGATGCTACCTAACCGAGCTCTTTATATAGACATTTAAATCCAGGCTGCCCAAGAGACGTCGTAACTTGTAAGTGCGAAAACCGCAAGAGGTACGCAAACCGTAGGAGACGAGCCGATCCATTCCAGTATCTTGGGGAAGACGGCGTAGCTGTTTCCTCTACCTCCCATTTGCATCATGCCTCTTCACAACAGGCAGGTATATTCTTAGAGCATGAAGTTGCATAGATTGCTCACTCGAATGGATGGGTGTAAGTGCCCCCATCCCTGCATTGATGAGCACCCCCGAGTCAAGCTTAATCGATTCGATTTGAATCATCAACACGGACATCCTGGTTCGTATAGTACGGAAATCACGCTGGACTGCAGCAAGACTGCAGCAACCTACCCACAAAGACAGACAGACTCATTTAATTGCAACTTCGCAATGCCGAACCTTCTGGCTCCTTTCCACCTTAGGCTGCCTTAGAGCCAACCGTACTGGCGGTACTCACAGAGTCCTAAAGCGTTGTGCAGATGCACTGACGCCGGCCCTGACCTGCTCGTCATCTGGCCGGCCAATCACATGGCCGTCGCAAAGACTCATCAACCAACTCGACTCTTGCAACCCCGCCGCCCCCTCCATTGGCACTAGACAGAAATGCGCCGAAAGTCCCGCGCGAAGCTTCGAATATTCAACCATAGGTAGCCTGTCAACGGAGAGTCTAACCCCAGTTCAAAAACCGAGGCAACCTTGAATACCAGTCCGTCTGGACACGTACGCGCATTCACCTCGCGTATTGGCCGTCTAGAACATCTGACATGAAATCGCATAGTCATATGATGGATACCCTCAACAGTGGAACATTAATTGCTTGCTTATCAAGGACTTCGGATAGCATCTACGCTTATTATTTGACCCCCACGCTAATTCATGCATTACTTGGTACTTCGCCAATGTGCCCTCCTGATTAAATGCCGACTGAAGGATTCCTCGCGTGAATCTGGATAGTGACAAGTTCCACTTCGGGACCTTGGATTCTCTAACCTTAGTCTATTCCGTGACTGCACAAGAACCAACATTAGGACTGGGCATCAACTAGCTCCCCATGCCACCCGGCCGCCGTAAGTAGCTCAAGGTCCCCTTAACACCGCCGGATGGGGTAGTGGTGGCATCTCCGGTGTATTCGACATGGCCGGCGTAGAATTTTGAGAATACACGGAAGACGGTGGCGGCGCGATGGATCGAGGGCGTGCATCGACCACATAATCAATCCCATCTTCCGAGGCGTAGGAAGGTGGCCGGCGCTGGGCGGTACGAGGGTTGTCGTCACTATTGTCGGAGGGCGAGGCCGACGTGAGCATTGAACCTGGGGGCGGCGACGGGGCGCGTTGCCAGTATATGCGATTTGGGTCAACACGCTGTTGTCATGAGAGCCTGTCAGCATTTGGCGTGACTTGATGTAACGGAAGCGAGAGATCCGCGATAAGTAAACGATGTGGATGAACGAATGAATGAATGCGTGAACTTACCACACTCTCGCGCCACAGCCCGTACGCTGGTGGCTGGAACTTTGTCGTATCACTCTCAATGCCGGCAGCTTCTTCATCCCGTGCTAGCACAACCCGGATCGGCTGCGCTGGAATCGCGTATCCTGGGTGTCCGTATTTGTTCGATTCGACATCGCTTGCTGATCCGTTTCGCGTTCTCACGAGCTGGACACATAGCATGATGAGGCCGTGACAAAAGAACACCGTCGTCAGAAGGATCAACAATATCAACAGTATGCTAAACTCGCTCGTGTTGATGTGTGATGTGATGGAGAGGGAGAGGTCTATGTTTAATGAGTCAGCCAACACATTGCTCAATTTTAAAGAATGATTTCAAAGCGGCGTACATATCGTAAGCATCAAGATCAAAAAGATACCCGACACGAAACAGCGCAGCACAAGCCCACGCGCTGTCTTCGACTTGACCCACGGAAAGCAGAACAGGAATCTCTTCGGCGGTTCTTTCCGGCGATGGGTTCGTGAGCTGCCTTGTCGATGGCGCCTCGTATCTTCCGTCCGGTTCGACCTGTCAGATGTCGAGCTGCCCGGCTGTGTCGTGTGCGACCGAGTCAGGATCGGGAAACGCTGTGTCCGAGCACGAGCTCTCCGTGGCTGTGAGGGAGTCTCGCTGTCCTGCGTCCCATTTTCGAGAGGTGGTCGACTCGATGCCTCCTGTGATCTGGGCCTTCCAAGATGGGAGAGGCGGAAACGTTTTTTCGGGCTGTAGTGTCCGTGCCCACCTTCGTTCGTGGGCGTTGATGTCCCCGAGCTCGACTGCCTCGCGAACGGGTTGGGTATGGCTGTACCGCCAGTACCCTGCCGTTGTTCCTCCATGCCTGCTTAGTAATATTTCGTTCGAGTGGGAGTTTTCGTCGTCAACAAGTTATCCTCTTTCCAGCGCTATATTTCCTGCAAATCTTGCAACCGGTGTTCCTGGTCACAATGGACTTATTGATACGGTCGGTCCAGCATATGTCCTTGTGGTCTTTTGATTAAATTCTCATCAACGCTGTAGAAGTTGGATAGATCAGCTGGAAAACGCGGAGTATCCGAAGAAAAGAATGAGCCCACGGCCAGAGCTACGGGCAACTCGAGTAATTTGGCCGTGGATTATGATTAAGGATGCGTCGCGTCGTAAAAAGCTGTTCCTTTACGTCTGTTTCCACCAGACAATATTTCGATAAATGAAAAAAGAACTGAAGTTTCAGGCTTGACCACACATACGCGCGCTTCGGGTGAAGATTGGAAACTCGTTCTATGCAATAGAACTCTAAATGCCGAAAGAAGAATAATTAAGGCTCATGCTCCCAGAGCACGAGGAAACGAGTGAAAGAATGGAATTAGCACAACGCCATCTAGGTCAGATATTTGTTTGCAGGTTTGCAAAGGAGGAGGAGACACCGGCGGCGACGACGGCTTACACCAGGCACAACAACAGCCCGACCGACCTATGATGTTTTCGGTACCCTGATGGGGAAGGGAAAACGACAGGGGCCAGGCCGCCAGCATCGGGGACGTGTTAGAGAATTATGGAACGGTCAATCAAGGATAGGACGAAACGTCCCAGGTGTTCGCGTCGAGGACAAGACCCTCGTTTCCGATGCATAAATACCACCCAATCCTCCTTACCGTACTACCTCCCTCCATCCAGTTAGGCGTCCTGCATCCCTGAGAGGACCTGACTTCTCTGATCAAAAGCATATATTCTCATGGCGAACGGATGTCATCTCAATCGTAGCCACCCATCATGGCAACGCCACATGTCGATGGCGCCAAACAAAACATGCAGGGGTCCCATAATAAGGAGACTTTGCACGTAAAATGGGGGTCCTATTGGCTCTTAATGCAGGTACAGGAAAAGCCACAAGTATGTAGACCGACCACCTGATACCTCCGGTGGGGGTATAGACAGTTGCATTATAGGCTCGGCTGCCTACCTCAGCTGCCTATCGAGCCTATGTACGTACATGTTCGAGATATTTATGTATATATACTCCTTCGCTTGTGGATGGCGTGTTTGAGCAGGAAAGCCGAAAGCGATTTAGGATGGGCCTAGGAAGTTGGCCAATCACCATCCGCTGCTTGCCAACCACTTGACCTTCTCATGTCCTGATTCCTGAATACTTTACTTGTGCAACAACTCTGTCTCAACACAGTATCTCCTGCCTCGACACATAGATAAAAATTGAAGGTACTTATGGAGGCAGGTAGAAGAGGGTGAGAACACAAGGACAGCTGTTGGTAACATGATTATCGTGACTTTAGCAATCCATTATGTGACGGTGCACCAACGGCCCTCGATGGTTGCCTAGAATGTCCCAAGGCATCCCTTGGCCTCAAAAGAAACCAGCACGACTGTTCAAAGGGGTGTATTCGCAATTCCTCCATGCTGCCACCTCTCGCGTCGTTAACGAAGCAGTATGCAACACAAATCCAAGGATGGCCAATCGATCCTCTTGTACAAAAGTTGCTTGCTTTCGCCCTGATATATACTACTGCCATAATTTGCACAAGACGTCACGACGCAATGTTTGATTGATCGGTGCGGGTTCATAGGAACTTACAATACCTGCCTAGAATGGAATATTAGCCAGATTGTTGACATGTTGCGCCACCGACATTCAAACATGGCCCAACGGTTTATGTATTAGTAGTCCCTCTTCCACAATATCCGCAACTTTTCCATACCTACCTATGTTACGCTAAATAGGATGTTGGCAAATTGATTCGGAATCGAAGGTGCCTGCTGAGCCCTGTAATCAGATGACCGAGTCAGAATCGACCCAAGGAGCCGAAGCCCTGTTTGTCAGCATATTGCACTTTGTCTTTTCAAGCATCACTTATTATTTTCGCTCTCAAGCTAGCAAATTGCCTCTAGACTTACCTAACTCTTCAAGCATTCCCATCTCAGACTTAGTAGCATCAAACTCAGGTCAAACTGTTGGCTATCAAACAACGAGATCAAACATTGCGTCAGCAGCGTGGCCCCTTAGCAGATTTCTCTTGAACGACTATATCCACTGTTCTTCTTTGCAACAACGTCATCCCATATCCATTCAAAACCATGCAGCAGGTTTAGCGTTTAACCGCGTGTACAATATGCTCACACACATAGCTCTTCAGTGTTGAGACATCTTGGGTGTTGAAAAGCCACCTTTTCTGATTGTGAAAACAGGTCCCATACAAAACGATGACAATTACATTCACCGTTAAATCCAGGCGGCATGGCTTTATGCATATGCCTGAATTCGGTACAGCTTGACAGTATCGCCTCTTGGCCAGAAGTTGCATCCATACTGCACCGTCTTCGCAGAGTAGCAATAGGCATTCTGGCATGACCTGAATATCGTCATAACGTGAAGCATATTCAAGGCGAAGGCAGGAGGACAGCTATGTGTCTTGTTGAAGTCCATGCTTAGCTGCGATGCTTCATTTGTGCTAGTAGATGGTTCAACCGGCGTGATGGCCTAGCTATGGAAGCAAGGCGACTGCGGGTTACATTAGGGGCGCCCTGTCGACTACTGTGTATCCAAATCATGGAAGGATACATTGTCGAATAGGCGGATGGTCAGATATTACAATTAGCTCTCGGGTCGAGGGGGGGATGCCTGAATCACCGAAGCTCTCCGAGAAGCATACGGCGATCCGAAGATGCGGATAGAACTAAGCAGACATTAGCCCCAAACGATGTCTAGCATGTAGTTTAACGCTCATCAAACTTACTGATTGGTTCGTCATTTGGCGTGAACTCGGCGCAGTTCACTGTACCCTTGTGACCGGGGAGCTTGTATAGAAGCTTCCCATTATCACTGGACCATATGACCACTGTCCCATCACCAGCTCCAGCTGCAATCTTCTTCCCCGTTTTGTCCCAACTCGCTCGGACTAGATTCTTCTCAATGCCCATTTGAGCGCCGTCGAAGGTTCGAATATGCCGTTCGGTAGGGGCAAACGGTCGGATATCCCACGTCTTGGCTGTTGAGTCGTGAGAGTAGGACAAGAGCGACTGAGAATCAGGAGAAACGCGTAAGCTCGTGATGGTGTCGTTATGGCCCAACATCGAGTACACAACGGCCTTCTTCCGCAAATCCCAGACCTTGATATCGTTGTCGATGCCGCCGGAGTATAGCTCGTTGCCTGCTTCGGATACGGCGACGGCAGTGACGGGGAAATCAGTCTCGATGTGGTCCGCAGCATTTTTCGTACGAGGGTCCCAGATGCCGATTGTGCCATCATCGCTCGCGCTGATCAATAGCTCTTCGCCTCGCTTGCTGATATCCATAGCATTGATAATCTCTTCATGGCCCACATACCGCCGTATTCTAGCGCCCGATGTCAAATCCCAACTAGCAAGATGCATGTCGGCGGAGGCTGAGTAAAGAATTTCGGAGTCTCGCGACCACTGCAGATCGAGGACAGCGCCCTTGTGG
This sequence comes from Astrocystis sublimbata, assembly GCA_022453515.1. NCBI lineage: Eukaryota > Fungi > Ascomycota > Sordariomycetes > Xylariales > Xylariaceae > Astrocystis > Astrocystis sublimbata. The sequence goes on along the minus strand of JAJNNY010000001.1, from coordinate 1,364,402 downwards.
CCATTCAGGACACCATAGTTTTCGCAGGCGCCGGATGAGTTCCATAGCACTGCAGTTGCTGTTAGAAAGGATTTGGTACGGGTGTGATCATTGCTTACATATGCTCCTGTCCATGGATCCAGACGCAATCAGGTTGCCGGTGGGATCGAACTTGGCTGAAAAGATCTCGCCTGAATGGCCACCGAGCTCCATAAGAGGAGCTTCAAGATTGCTCGTTCTAATTGTCTGCACCCAGAAGTCATCAGCACCGGAACGTAGCTGGGAAAAGGAAATAGCAAGCGTGGGGAACATACGGACTGAACGAGGGCACCACCAGAGGCGTCATCACGTCTCGACAGCGCGGTGCTGGTTCCCGGCTTCTGTCTTTTCACAACAAGCTGTCCAGCGCCGGCATCATCGCCGGCAGGGCGTTTTTCGGCGGACATAATCGGCACTGCTCTGCGTTCGGGAAGGATTGTTGGTCGAATGAGACGCTTCGTCCGCACGTCTGCAGCGAGGCCTCGGAGGGCAATGTATTCAGTTCGTCCCACGTGGAATTGAGTCGAGGATTGTCGGAATATAGAGCTAGGGCGGAGGTGGACGGGGATTGTGGTTTTCTTCTCAGCTTCGGCGGAGGTGAACGGGCAATAACAACCTTGGGATGTATTGTGGTGGAAATCGGGAGCTTTACGTCGCGCTTCGGCTGGCGCAATCTACACTTTTGCGCCTGCAGCTCATCGAGCTTTAGCTGGGCCAAGTACTCAAGTACCTACATACACCACTTTTCGTACTATATCCATATGAGGCTTAGCGCAAGTCGCCGCATCGCCCAGAGTTTGGAATCGTATGTACGAGTAGGCTTCTCTAACTTGCTGTAAATGATACAACTTCCATAACATAAAGACTCATCTACAGAAACCAAAACATAAACAAAATGTATGTGTTTTGCTACCTATAATAGTTTTGAATATACCTATGCCTTTGACCTGCATGCAGTGATCACCATGTTTTATTAGTGATGTTGTTAAAAAAGTGTCAAATTCTCACATCGACTTTCATGTTCATGGGCTGGCTAGGTTAGGTTTAACTTCTTCTGCCTGTCCTCAGTCAAGTCGAACGTTTTTCAGAAGAACATACTAGGTACAGATGTGAGGTAAAGTGACCTTTCCAACAAAGCATGCTTAAAACTCACAAGGGATGGATCCGGGCAGGCGCAATTGATCAATACGTCTTACGACGATACCCAGCAGCAGCGTACCTACATATGCCCCTCTACCTAGCCGAGACTCTCTCATTGATATGCGCCGAAGGCATCCATCCGTAGGTCTCGTCACTGAGTCGCACCACTAATGACGCACCCGTAACTGAGGCTCGAGGGGCACAGGTATGCCATAACACATCCCCTCTTACCGCCCAAATACTGCCAAGCGCTCGCGTGCGCTCCTATCCCCAACGGCCTCGACTTTGATATCCTTCTCAATAAGGTACGTCACATGGTAACTATTGCGCTTGCAGCTAGCATCGTGCCGGAATAGATGCTCTGCTCGGGAGACATTGTTCATGATTTGACCAGGTGCAGCGTACAGCTCGACAGCCGGGCATGTCAGCCACCAAAGCCGCCCGCTTGGGCGAAGAGTATGTCCACCAGATCCCGTTATGTTTCGATGAGTGATGGGATACCCACCCGCTAAACAATAACAGAATATGGAAGTAAGTTTGTGTACATTGGATCTTCCGACCACTGGCTCTTAGGGGTGCGGTTCTCACACACACAATCTGCAAAGGGGCCGTGTCGACAAAGTGAATGCCGAACTTGTCGTCTTGACCTACGGCACCATAGTTGCCCAGCTATGTAAGGACTTTGATGGCGACTACGTCGAGGTCAACAAGCAGTTGGACAAGATGGGATACAACATCGGCCTGCGACTCATAGAAGACTACCTGGCCAAATCCAACACCATGCGCCGATGCAGCAACTTTCGCGAGACGGCTGATATGCTGGCCAAGGTACAAAGACACACACCGTCTCGCAGCCGTGACCTGTAATCACTCAGAACTAACCATACGCTTGCAGGTCGGCTTCAAGATCTTCCTCAATATCACGCCGACAGTCACCAATTGGACGAGTGACAATAAGCAGTTCTCACTCGTCTTCGAGGAGAACCCTTTGGCAGATTTCGTCGAATTGCCCGACGATGGCCGGGCACAGGACGAGTTATGGTACTCCAACATATTCTGTGGCGTGCTGCGAGGAGCACTGGAGATGGTGCAAATGCAAGTCGAGGCGCACTTCATCAGTGACGTGTTAAGGGGTAACGACACAACGGAGATGCGGGTCACGCTAATTCGATACATTGACGACGAATTGCCTCCAGAGGATGATTAGACTTGAGGTGTTAGAGTTACAAATTGAGAAATAATAATAATCGAGACGCATTGTCGCTTGCGATAGGCACTGATAGAATGACCTTCATTGTGCCAGCTTAATGAGGCTTTGGACGTTTTCTGGGCAGGCAGGCCGCCGTATCTCGACAAGGTGGTTGCTGACCAGCCAGACGAACATGATCACAATCACATGGACGCACGGCACTTGGTCTGACTTAGTGTGTTGGAGATCTCTACCTTCCCTTGATGCAATCCTTTTTTATAGGAATTCAAACCCCGCCTATGTTTTTGAGAAGAGGGACTCCGGTGAGTTAATCTTTCTTGATAACTGATGCTGTACTGTATGTCGGCTGTGGAGTCAGCATAAAGGCAGCGAGCGAGATCCCCTAGTGACGAACCCTTCGCTAGATCTCAATTTACCTCGCATGGAACGCGCCGTCTTTACGGTTACGCCCCGCCCTCAGCCGAGCCGGACAGAACCGGGCGGCTTCACACAGGCCATGTGTTGGTTGCTAGACTAAGAGCGTGAGCTGAGCATTCATTGAATCAACCCAACGGATCGAACAAATCTACGAGTTTGAGATGGACTGCCGCCAAGGTGATCAGATTACAGTACGTGATACCACCTTGCCACGATGGGGGAATTAGATAGCGAGGGTAGTATTGCTTGCGAGTCGATCCATGCAAAATGTTCCTGCGTTGGTGTTCTGCCACCATCTTTAGCGTTCCCTGCTAATATGTGACACCAACCTATCATAGATATGCAAAGCAGCCGAGGCGGGTGTGGATGGTATGCGGCGGTGATGCGATGCATCTACGCTTACGGAGAGCACTAATAAACTTGAATTTCGCTACCCCGAGCGTGCCTGAGCTGACACCAGACTGCTAGATGCGACTAAAAAACTTCTTTTTGTATTAGTTAAAATAATTGTTCAACATTAGCTTTTCCTCCTATCTAAATCAATTCTTTCAGCATAGTAACCGCGGATCTGAGACAAGGCAAAACTCGTACACTACAACAACATTAGGTCAGGACCTGAATGGGTTCGTTGTGCTGGTTGTTCTGCCCCTGCATCCGCCTTACGCTGCTGGCAAGGTCAATGTTTGATTTGCGTGATACTTCTGGATTGTTTGAGATATATAGAGAAATGCACCCTCTCCCGTCAAGAGAGAGTCGGCATGAGCCTGTGACCCGATATGAAGCTCGACTGCGTACTATGATACTGAATATGTTTGCTGGGCTGGATCCTATCATTGGCCAACGTACCTACATAACACGACTGAATTGATGCTTAGCTGGTAGACGGTTTGAAGATTTGTCGGTTCCTCATAGATTTACGGGTGAGCGAAGCCAAGGCAGCAAAGTGGGGTCCGGTCCAAGAAATACCCAGGAGGTAGCTGAATGCCTTTGGGCGCTGATGGCTGGAGAAGATTGCGTGATTCCACACAGACTGGTCCAGATGGGGCGCAGAGATACGTTCCTGATACCTAGCGCCTGTGCTCAAATGTTCGCACAGCTGGAACTCGAGGTCCTCTTGCTGCTTACCTCACTCCCGTCTAGGTGCTGCCCACAAGTTCCGCACTGTGGCAGTACCAGCACAGTTGAACACTCCGAGGTGCCACACAAAATAGATGAGACACTTCCAGGTTCTTAATAGTTTATACCCCCTCAGAAAGTAATACATAATGTTCATTGTTTTATTATTACCTAGTTATATGGTATTTATTTTAAAGATAGTTTATTAATTCTATAATAGTTATTCTACGAGTAAAGGAATATTTATTATACTATATGCCGACTTAGAAAGCATACAAGACCGTCGCATATGTTTTATGTGGCGCCTCGACGCTCCATTGGACACACCTTATGCGCCCTTGCGTCCCAGACCACTGGGAGTATCTTACCTAACCTACATGTATCTACTACGTGGGTAGCCTTAGCTAACTTTCAAGTGCCGCCGTGGTTATTCAATTCAAGAACCTACAGTGATGTAGGTACTGACCCGACCTGAGAAGACCTAAAGAGAGTATCGCAAGATTAGGGAGGTTTCGACGACAACCTATAATCTGATGAGGATATATGGTAGTAACATGGCTTTCGTCAACCCTTAATTCAGATATGGAGAAACTCAGTCTTTATTCATATATGTAGAGCAGAGGCAGATCAAGCATGGAGCATGAACACGCAAAAACAATGTCTATTATACAGGTGTTCAAGACCTCGATCACAGTAAAGTGCGCGGCCTATGACGCGTCAAGGATTAAAGTTACTGAGTCGGCATGTAGAAGCAAGAACCGGAAGCCAGCGCCACAGGTCCCAACCGTACCAGGTAAGCCAGGCCCGCCAGGTAGGTCAGTAGTATACTTGACTGCGAGTACCTAGGCGTAGAAAGAAGATATAATAGAGAAATGAAATCATCTCATTTCCAATGATAAGGTTCGCAGGTAAGTAGTTAAACATATCTACCCTACCTACGCAGAACGGCATTTCTAGAAAGCTGAGAATCTTGGTACCTGCTGTCCTCAAGATGGGCAACTAACGCACAATGAACCTTAAAGCTTACCTTCTGACTGATTACCCCCCCTCCCAGACGGGATGAGAATTAAGTATATAATAAATTCCACCTTTCCTCTCTCCTCTCCGTCTTCCTTTCCTATCAGATATCTGCGACTTCTCCGTGACAGCTTTTTCGTCGTGTCTGCTCCACGTCGCTGTTGGGTTTTACATACCTAAGTATAATCAAGAACCGATCACTGACTGGTAAGTGGACTGTTGCTAGCATTCCGTTCCTCTGTTCGTCCGCAACTGGACCCTGCCTAGACACACTTGTACATGTCGTTCCTGTTGTTGGTTATTAGGTATATGCCTAACGGGCTGACTGAGGATGGCCATGTGGTCACCCGACGTGGACGTTGGCACTGGCAGCCTTGTGTAGCAGCATCCAAACCCCTCTCCCCCTCAGGTAGCACCTCAGTCGTCAGTTCGTCAGGCTTGGCTCATCAGCTGAGCCCAGCCGTGACGGGCAGTCAGCTTGTCGCTTCGTCCACGCGAGTGGGGGCTCTACCAGCTGACAATCGCCAGCTGGCTGCCGTGCCTCTCTCTCTCTCTCCTGGACGTATCTGCTCTGTACTCAAGCGAGCTTAGCAGCACATATAAGGGCCCTCCCGCGCCCATCGTCTCCATCCGCAATCGTCAGCGCGCGCGCATCGCATCGCATCGCATCGCATCTTCTCACTCCGACAGCCCAGAGCATGATCGGAGCCCGCACCCAGCTACGTAACGCTAACGCTAGCTAGCACCGTGAAATCAGGACCTGCCGAGCCTGCCTGCTTGCTTTTGCGCTTTGCTTGCGAAGGTATTGCCTAAGGTTCCTAATTGCTGGCTGGTTTGCAGGGCTGCACCGGGCGCACCTACACCACACTGAACGCACTGAACGCACTGAACGCGTAGATAGCTCCAGGTACGTAGTGCAGCGACCCCTCGCACTGGGCGGCGCACGGTAGGCCCGGCACTGGTGGATTGGTCGGTCGAGCCACTGAGAGCGGGCCACCCGTCTGGGTGAGGCCGTCCTATCTCGACCAGATCATCCACCTACTTACCGACCTACCTGCCTGGCCAGCCATCCTCGCCATCCTCACCTTCGCCGCCGCTGCGAAATCAATCCCTCGCCCCTTCTCTTACCACACCACCACGCCAACACACCCACAGCCTGCAATCACCCATCACCACACCCTTCCATCTCTCATCTCCCTCTCGTCGCATGTGCATATCTGGACTTTGCTTGTTTTCTGCCTGTCTGCCGTTGCCGCCCATACTATCGCAACCACAGCCCCCGTCGCCTCTGCTATTTCTCATATCGCTTATATCATCACGTTTCTCACCCACTGTATGACAGGAATCTGGTCTCTCTGCGTCTCCGCCCCTTGGTCATCGCCACTTTCCTCTGCATCCATTCACAAAGGGGAGTCCCGTCCCATCCGCCATTCCACGACGCTCCGATAAGGCACTGATCCCGAGAATCATCGGGTTACGCGACCGTTGACGCGCTGCCAATTCACCTGGTACGCATCCTGGACCACCATCTCCTCGACGATCCTGACCGCAGCCTGGGCTTGCTTGCTCTGCTGACGAGAGGGTCCCGACAACCTCGCACGTCGCGCTGTCGCGTATACGTCGAGAGCCGCCCCACAACCTGTCGGCGGTCCTGATACCTACCCATTTGCCTGGCCATCGAGGATCCCTCCGGATGCCAAAGCGCTGATCCGGCACACTCCCCTTGATTGATTCCTTTTGGATCCCGGCAGATTCATTCTGTCGACCCTGAATCATGAATAACGTGAATATGAGCAATATGCCAATGGCTGGTGGGCCCGTCCCCGGCGGACCCATGGCTATGATGGGTAACAATCCTATGGCCGCCAACCAGGTCCAGCGCGGCCCTGAGAACAATCGTGCCAACCTGAATACATATATATACGATTATTTCCTTCGGGAGAACATGTTCGACTGTGCGCGCGCGATGCTCAACAGCGACCAGGCCCTCAACGTACAAAGGAGCCCTCGCCGCGATGAGAATGGCAACCCTATCGGCAACGGCGTGGGCGACGACCCCATGGACACCGATAGCAAAGACGACGTAGACTCTAAACGCCCACACGATCTACCGGCCCCGAACGTGCCCAACGGATCCGCCGAGGGGTGTTTTCTCTATGATTGGTTCTGTCTATTTTGGGACGTATTATCAGCCCAGCGCAATAAGGGCGGTGTCAGCCCAAACGTGAACAACTACGTCGCCCACACCCAGGTAAATACCACATAGACTTGTGTGACGGTTTAACTCTTACCGCTCCTCGTATCTAACTTGTTTGCAGCACCAGAACCGCCTACGCCAAAACCAGCAGCAAGAAATGATGCGTCAGATGCGCCCGGATATGTATAACACAATGATGCAGCGCATGCCCAACGGCATGCCGATGAACCCAAAGCACCCGACGCTAGCGAGGGCAGCCATGGCCAACAACCAGAATAAGTAGGTTGATCGCGCTCGTCGGACCTTGACATGTGTTGGCCACTGACAGTCGCCGTGTGTCGCAGCCCCCAGATGCAGATGCTCCAGAAGCAGAACCAGATGCAACGCGATGGATCCAACATGGATGGCTCCCAGCCTCGCCCGGCCTCGCCCGGTGCTGCCGAGAACGCCCCATCGCCTAGCAAACGGCCTCGATTGGAAGGACAGGGCCCCTTCAACCCTCAGCATCCCAACATGATGAACGGGCAACGACCTCAGCAGGGGCTACCGGGACAGCAAGTAGGTGATACCAAAGTTGTTGACATGGTTCAGCATATGCTCCTTACAAACGGCATCGACCCAGCTAATCTGAACTCTCAGCAGTTCCGAGACTTCGCCGCAGGGTCTTCGCAGACACAGGCCAAGTCGATACAGGCATACTCGCAGAATCTGCAGCAGCACCATGGTCAGCAAATGCCCAATAAACAGGTTCCCAACCCGGGTGGTCCCCAAGGTCAAGGCTCACCTATGATAGCACAAGGTCCTGACGGCACAGCCGCTATGAGTGCATTTTACCCCGATAGCGCCGGTATACGACAGGGACCCGGCGGCGCGGTCCAAGGGAGCGGCAGCAACCACGCTCTCCAAGATTACCAGATGCAGTTGATGCTCCTCGAGCAGCAGAACAAGAAGCGGCTAATGATGGCTCGGCAGGAGCAGGACAGCATAGGTGGCATTCCACGTGATGGCGCTGGTCCTAACGGGCCTGGAGGTCCCGGCGGCCCTCCCGGCGCGAATGGACAGCCCTTCCAAGATACGCCGCCGCAAGGTGGGAGACCCGGCGCCTCGCCTAACCCGAACGAGCAGAAGATGCGCGGAACACCCCAGATGAACCCCGCCGGCATCCCTTCGCCCCTCCAGGAAGGAGCTCAATCGAGAGGCTCTCCCAACGCGATGAATTTCATGCCCAACGGCATGGACCCCAACATGCCGCAGAACTTCTTCAAGGGGATGGGTGGAATGGACAGCAACATGGTGGCGGCCCAGATGGGGGCTAACATGCGTCCGCCCAGCTCACACCCTAATCCAGCCTTCAATGGACAAATGAACCCCCAGATGATGGCACGACAGCAAGGGGGTCCTCAGCAAGTACAGTGGCAGGGTCCTAATGGAAATGGCATGGCGCCTCAGGGCCCTCAGGGACCTCAGGGACCTCAGGGTACACCGTCACAGAGAGCGATGCCGCCACCCTCAGCTCCAGCCCCCACTGCTAATGGCAATGCTCGGACAAGTACCCAATCGCCGCAAGTAGCCGCGGCTGCTCCGCCGACACCACAACAGGCTACGAAGGCAGCACCGAAAAAGAAGGATACAAAGGGTGCTAAAACTAAGGTATATTAGACTTGCATCCTAGAAACGAACCTCATGAGGAAGCTGACTGACCAACTCGTCACCCAGGCCGCGGCACAGAAAAACAAGCCGCCAGCCGCCGGTACTACTCCAGCTGCTGAGCCGAACCAAGACGCGGAGCCTCCAACACCGGCCACTCCTATTACGCCCAGCAATCCGGGCAATTTTAAGACAGGCCAGAACGCCGGAGCTATTCCTCCTGCTGCATCCGCACCACAGGCTGCTCCTGCACCTGTGCCTGCTCCTCAGGTTGACCAGATGAACTTCGGGGACATGAACGGCAACAACGGCGCAATGGTAGGTCAGGCGTTCAATTACGAGATCTCCTCAACTAACCATAAACAGTTCCAGAATATTCCAGAGTTCAACGATATGTCGTCAGGCGATGTCCTGCCTGATTTCGATTTTGACTCATTCCTCCACGATGGTGATAATGACGGTAGCGGATTCGACTTCAATCCCGCAAGCTTCATGGAGCAACCCCCAGGAGAAATTGGGGCTGAGTAAAAGTCTTCCCTAAAATAAATCTCCTAAAGCATAATGCGGCGTTTGTTGGCTGGATTGGTCTCACATATGGCATTTCGCCATATTATCGTCGCTTGTCACGCGTCTTACAGACACAGAGACATGACCCCCTAAAAGCTTTTCTCTCCTCACCTTCACCTCGGTTACTGTGGGACGGCGGTCCCGTTTCACTGTCTGCCCGGGAACCAGATCATCGTATCACAGTCGACTCACTCGTGTTCACCTTGCGCTTTTGGGGTCTTACGGGTCGTTTCTCGTGCATGGCTGTTGTCGAGAGAAGAGACATAATGCTTGGCGGTCTCTGCTCCTCCTTCGTCGGTAACGTGGGTCGACAAGGCTAGCGACGATTCTGTACTAGTCGGGGTGGATATTGCAAATGATCTGCTTAGCTATCGCAAGATCGGGGGCTCGAGAGGAGTTTGGAGCCATTAATCAGTTATATTGACACATTTGATACCTTTTTCGTTACTCTCTCCTGTTTCTATCAGTTTGGGGCGTCTTGACTATTTGCAGAAACCATACTTTATGTCGCAGGTTCGGCAAGAACAACACATGTGACTGGATGGCGCAGTGTCAATTCGGAAAAATGAGAGGCGCATTGGCACGGTCGGGACAAGATGGATTGAGTCGAGCTGTATGGTGAAGAAGAAAACGACATAATCGGAATGGACTGCTTTTGCAACGTGGTGGTTCATTCTTGTGTATCCAATAGAGAAACGTTATATGCCGAAATTCGAATGGCTTTTTCATATACCCTAGCCTGAACTCACGGGTCTACTGTAGTGATACTGTGAAGAAACTCTGTGAAGACAATGCAAACTCTAGTGCTCAACATGCAATAACAACGCAACAGCTTGATATTGATTCAACAATTCTTAGCCAGATATGAATTGTGTCCTATCTGAATGTAAACCTTGTAAAGGTGAGACGAACAGAAATTAGGTTATTATAGATCTAAGTTGTTGTTTTGATGTATAGAGTTAGTGACCTTTCTGTGATATCCTTGCATATAGCAACGTTGAATCCGTAGGTTTAGGTAATCTCCAAGATAGATTCTACAACGTTGAATTGGGCAGGGGTGGTATCAGGTACTACCTGCCTGAGTCTCTCCCCCTTCTGCTTGAATTTCATCGTCATCCACCCGTTTGCTATCGACGGGTGGTAAACGGGCCAACGATAGCACCATGAAACCAAGAACAGCAATACCCTGTATCCTTACGTCAGCCGTTTTCTGCATCATGTATTGTGTTGTGTTGGATTGTATGGGGTTTGGTTCGCTGATTCCTTACCGCATTGCAGAAGAATGTGAGGTTCGGTTTTCCTATCTCGGAGAAGGCGGCAAATATGAGGCCGAACAATCCCTAGTCAAGAGCAGCAAAAGTTAAGAGATATTCGTATGTGACAAGATGGATTGGGGGGAGTATCCTGGCTCAGGTGACTCACCTGCGTCACTAGCATGGCCGCGCTCTCGACGACAGTAATGGCACTGATGGCATCGGGTCGCTGATGTGGCGGACACAGCTCGGTCATGACGCCCTTGGCGGCCGGCGCCGAGCCCGAGGCGAACGGGAGCAGGATCCCGGCTAGGTACACCTGCCACGCGGCCGAGGAGAAGCCTGCGAGAAGGGTGACGAGGGCGTCGATGGCCATGCTCCACCGCACGAACATGAGATCGAAGCCGGTGCCTGTGTCCTCCTCCTCCTCTTCGTTGCGTTCGTGTTCCGGTCCCCGCTGTAGCAGTGCCTCTTCTTCTTCTATTTCCTCTTCTCCTCCTCCACCGCCGGCGCCGGCAGTGCCCATGTCTTCTGGACATGCTGGCGTCACTTCGCCATTGACGAGTTGGCGCTCTGTGTTCTCGTCTTGCGGCTGGGTAGTTTTGCCGTTGAAGAAGGCTCGGCCCGCCGTGATGATCTTGGGGAATAGAAAGAGCAGGAATAGTCCGCGGATAGAGGATATGCCGAACATGAGGTAGCCGTTCTCTGTCGTGTTGAAGTGAAATTCGGAGGTGGCGTACATTTGGAGGAGTAGGGGGGCGTAGCCGGAGGCAAAGACGCCGAGGAAGATGCCGACGGCTAGGAAGACTAAGCCGTAGTTCTTGACTACGTTGCCGGATGCTAGGCGATATTTGCGCGGGACGATGATCTTCAGAGGCGCGAAAAAGCTGTCGAGGCCGCGACTAGATCGCTTTTGAGCACTAGAGCCTGATACTACTGTCTTGTTGGGCAGGAAGATGGCGCCGTAGATTGTGGAGAGGACGTAGAGGAAGAAGGCGACTTCGAATGGGCGCCGGATTCCATAGATGTCACCGAGCACGCCGCCAACTGCACGTGTTGTCGAGTGTCAATTTTCACTACTTTCCTTAACTACAAAAAGAAGAGGATCGAGACTTACGAAGGTACCCAAACGCTGTTCCCAACATGATTGCACCCTGTAGCCGGCCGAAACAAGCCGTGCGATCTTTAGCGGCCACGGCTTCACCGACAGCTGTGTTCAGAACGAGTCTGTTATACTCTAGATTAGTTGCCGTGCTTTCTTTTTCCGGATATTTCACAGATGCATTCAGATCTGACAGAGGCAGCAGATACTTACTGATAACCACGCGGGCCCCCTATTATACCGATGGCCTTGGTACAACACCTGAGTCAGCTTTGCTCTCTCATGAAGATTTACCAGGGGTCTCGGGAGCTTTCAAGATACGCTCTGGCCTGAGACTTCATTGCAGCAACGAACCTGGCAGATCTGGAAGATGAGCTCGCCAGCCCTCCCACCGACAGCAACGCCGATGATCTGCGTCGACACTCTCAGTCCTATGAGCGATGTCTGCGAGACGAAGGACCATCGTGGACCCCACAGCTTGATGAAATAGCCGCAGACGAAGAGGTTGAGAACGCCACTGAGCGATGTCGACACTGTGAGAGATTAGGATGTTAACTTCACAGTCTATGAAAAGACATGGGTCTGCCATAGTAGGAGTAAAAGGAGTCACGAATACTGACTGCCGAGGATCGAAAATTGTAGCGCGGTACCGGCGTCGATCGCACGGCGGTAGCATCGATCCTCCACCGGACCGGAAAAGGGAGGGTTGTGCTTGTAGAAGATGTCGCATTCCATGAGGCGGAATACGTAGACGATCCTGGTTTCATATGCTGTAAATACTCAAGCTCCCAACATCACTAACCGCCAATGACTTACGGGACTTGTGTTATACCGAGCGTGAAAGCCATAAGAAAGCCGGCAAGTAGGATCCGGTTCGCGACGCTGAACGCGGTGTGCGATACGGCAGCCGGCGCGGCTTTGACCTGCCCGGCAGACGGATCAGTAGCGGCAGCGGCAGCGGCGGCGGCGGCATAGCCGTTGTTATTGCTGGTGCCATTGCCATTGCCATTGCCATTGGCGAGCAGGGGCGTTCTTTCACCCGCCATTTCAACCCTATTCGGTATACCTTGCGTACCTCCTGACTCACCTCTGACAACGATTCCGGGAAATGGAGGGATTAGGTAGAGTTGACAGAAACTCTATTTGGACATCTACTTAGCTACATCAGCTACGTCAGCTACATCGGAGGGGCTATTAATTAATGTTTAGATGCATCCTTCCCGCAGACGGGACTGAGTCACATCATCCTTTGCTGGTATAACCCCGGACGTAGGCCGGCTTTAGCGGGCACGACATGGGCGCTATGCACTACCGTCTCCAAATGTCTTGTCTGTGGAGTATAAGTATTTCCTTTTACAAAACATAATTATTTCCTCTGTTCGTGGTTGATGCTAATCTCTGTCTGAGCCTTTCTCTCTTCCCTGTCGATGCACTGGGACCCGATATGCTTGCAGCGAGATGCATATGCTTCATCCCGGGAACCCCCCGGCATCAATTGGTCAGTTGGCCAATTGACCGAGGGCGCCGGAAGTCGGACTCCGACAAAGGGAAGGGTTGTCAACATCTGGTGCAGCATGGAAAACCAAAGTCATATATAGAGCAATCCTCGACAACATCTCGTTGCTTACCATCTACTATTAGAAATTGGGTTTTCGGGAGGCTATAGAATTCGAATACGATTTGTTTTATCGTGATCGGGCTCTATGCTCTATATTGTCAATAACAAACCCCTGCCGTGCTTTCATGCACGTTTCGATTCTTCCAGAGTATGGGCCTCCCCACCCGGGACCTGCTGCTCAGCTTTCTCCTCGACCTTGTCTTTTCTAATATTCCATCCACCTTTCCAGCCTATCCATCCGCTTTCCCTCGGGCCCCTCACCAGTCCGATGAGGATAGCTGTGCCAATAGCCCCAATACTCATACTACTACTCCAAACCCAACCTCCTTGAGCGTACAACCGGTTCCCCGCTGCCGTGCCGGTGAGTTGTCCGGCGAAGCAGAACACCATGTAAATGGTGTTGACTCGGTTCCGTGCTTTTGGATCGAGACTGTATATATTGCTTCTGTTGGCTGTGTGTGCGAAGTTGGAGCCAGTATCTAGAAATGGTAGGGTTTCGCAATCAGTTTCGGCCCGGACTCATAAGCATAAGAGAATGGGAGACGATATCAAGGTGCTTCCACTCAACATGTTAATAGACAAGAGGATATTCCACTAACCCATGAAAATGGCTTGGATTATCGGCCCCGCAACGGTGAAGTTACTGATAAAGGTCCCGGGGATGATGCCAATTAACTCTACCGAAAGACCGAGAATGCTCGAAAACAAGAACACAAATCTGTCCGTGATGAGAAACGACCATACCGGGGCCAGAGAGATGACTGCAACGCCAATAAATGCAAACAAGCCGATCTCCAGTGAGGAGTAATTGTAGGGCGGAGATGCCAACAAAAAGGTAAGAGTTGTCCAGAAATTGGTGAACGCAGCGCTAAGTAGGAATCCCATTAAGCAAGCTTGTATCAGCAGTGGTTCCGTTACGGCAAGCACAGCCATCTTCCATAAAGCTTGAAGATAGCTTAAACCCTTGTTTTTGGCCGGGTAGTCGGGCAGCGTAAAGAAAACTTAGCTGAGAGTTAGCGAGTCGCCCTAGAAAATCATGCTGAGGCATAAGGGCTTGTTCTGTCATTATTGCCATCCCATGTGTCATTTGGGACCGATATGAACCCTGGTAGTACTCACGAAGAATGAAGGTCAGGTACTGAGCACCTAGTGCTATCCAGTAGATATTTCTCCACTGTTGGACTCGAAGTCAGTCATTTCTATATGAATGCGTATTGTAAAGATGGCAGCACTCACGGCGGTAAAGTTCGCCACAACGCCAGAGAGCACTCTCGCGACCAGCAATCCCAAGGCTAGACCCGAAACAACAATCGAAAGAGAAGAAGCTCTACGATGAGCTGGCGCAAGATCCCCAACAAGTGGAAGCATGAGCTGCGGTGTAACAGTCCTACTCGTCGCATCAATATCAAAGGATTGACATGATTATCATTGCCATGGCGGGGAAATACGTACCCTACACCACACAAGTAAGACAGGCTGAGGAAGACTTGAAAGTTCGACGTCAGGCATAAGCCAATCCACTGACTTTAATTAGATCACCGGGCTTTCTAGCATATTACATGGCTTTATACGGCGCTTACCAATGTTGCGGTTGCTAGGATGAGGACGAGAATGAAGGGTCGCCGAGGGACCATGTCACCCAGCGGGCACAGGAGGAGTAGCCCAGCTATACCACTCCCAGTCAGATTTTTTCGATTTAGAGCGAAAGAAACACCTGAGATGCGACTCACTTGCGTAACCTGCCTGCGACAGCGTCGCTACATTCGACGAACGCTCGTAGCTGACGTGGAAGTCTCTCGCGATAACATTGAGGATGGGTTGGGGATAATAAAGGTTTGCGACGGTGAACGTGGTGCTCTTATTACTCAATCAGTATGTCTCGTCCTCGTTTATGCGACATTAAAGACCGAAATCTTTGGGCTTCGTACAAAAGCGAGTAGGACATTCATGGAAAGAGTGAACTTTGGCGGGTGATGCGGATCGTACCGACACCATGGCGGCATCCAATTGACGGATTGCAAGAGCCTCCCCACGAGCCCATCCTCGACCGTTATTGGTGATGCCAATCGAGCCTCATCATGGTCATTGACATCGGATTTATTTTGCTTGATGTCAGTCTCGTTGTCGGCCGACACTGCTGCCGCGATTCCGCTTGTCGCACTCATGTCGGCCTTCTAAAACGTGATCGAAATGTGATCTTAGCACATGCACAGTTGCTGGTTCTTCCCCGAGATCTCAGGTACAATACAACAATAAGGTTGTTCCGTGTCCGTGGGGAATGTCCTGCATGATAACGCTTTAGTCACCACCTCGCCACCCAATCGAGTAAGTAACCCTTCGGGCAAGAACCATGCGGCTTATTCCCACATCATATCGCGTCATTCGGGATTCGGGGATCGAACTTGAACAATTCGTTATCGTCCATCAAGTCCTAAGCGTGCGTCGGGTTTGCGAACCCCAATGCATCCAACAATGCAAACGGGTTAAGTGCAGGTAGACAAAGAATCAGTGCCAGCCTAAATGGTATCGAGACGAGATGGATTGCTAGATAGCAAGCAAGCCCTGATTTGAGACACAGACTCACTCAATACATCGTCATCCAATGTCCCGTCTCCAATTGATGCAGTGTTGAATGCTACCCCATCCCCTTATCTCCGACGTATTGGCCACGAGGAACTTGTCGGTCGTACATATTGTTGGTTCGCAAGAAGCATCCTATGGCGAGATTGTAATCTTGATTTCTGAATCGAACCAGTAAGACTGGTATGTGTAACCGCAACATCATGAGAGACGAGAGAGGTACCTCTCAAGTTTTCCGTGATTCATATAAGCCACCAAGGGCCATCACGACTTTTATACTTGTGCATTTTCAGAAGATTTCCTGCTGAAGAACAGCTATTGTATTACTAATTAAATTAGACAGTATAACGACGTACACCCGCTTCATTGTCTTATTCATTCGCCCATTGGCCTAGTTCGACCCATAGCTTGCACCTCTCGCCGCGACCTCCTTCCCATGACCACCCCGAAACCAAGTTGAACGTGGCCTCGAGGGGAGGATACGAGCCATCGGTGCTGGGAGCATAGCTTGTGAGATTCAAAGGGCTTCCGCTAATTGCGAGATCGTTATATACGGGCATTCCGCCCGTCATGTTCATGTTGACCATGTAGTCCTTTTCGGGTCGTCCGCCCCATTGAGGCCAATTCCCAGCGCTAGCAGCGGTTATATTTCCTCCGTCAGTGGTACTGATCTGCGCTGTATTGAGGCTTGGGTCCCCGTGGACAATGAAGTTTCCCCATGTTTGTTGAAGAGCAGTACGGAACGTCTTGTCGATCCCCGTTCCTTGAATATCTGGGTCGGTGAACAATGTCGCAAGGTCTGAGGCGTGATCAGAGATGGGTACCGAATACTGATATTTCCAAGAACGCTTTCCTCTTGAGCCTCCAAACGCGTCCGCTAACCAGTAAGACGGACACACAAAGGTAGTTTCCGCATAAAGGTTGTTCGCTGCTTGCTGCCACCCTGTTGCGAAGTTGGAGTTCGTAGTCGAGAACGGCGCATCCTGTCCGTTTGAGTCGACACGTGCGTCAGTCACATCATCTGGCAAGGTGTATAACTTCATTACTTCAGTCAAATTCTGCTCGCTGAGTCGCGGGTAGTTAGTCAAAACAAAGCTGATGAAGTCCTCCTTTGTCGTGATGTTCCGTGGAGTAAAGCCAGGGGCCTCGTTCTCGTTGTTGCCGGTCAATACTCGAACGCCGTTGACCCTCCTATTAATCGCAAGTTGTTCAGACGGCCGTTTGCGAATCAATTTACCATCTGTGACGGGAATAAATGCCCATTGACCATAATTGGCTCTCCCGCTAACCTCAGCGCTGGCGTTTTGGAGAATAGCTGTGTCTGCTGCCTGTAGGCAATCAAATGGTACTTTCGCATCCGAACATCCAACATGGTCCACGAAGGCTTGGTAGCTAACAGTTGGCCACGCATCGTCAAATTGCCTAGTCCTCAAGATCAGCAACCGTCAGATCATGCATCGGAGCCGATATGGATCCTCACCATTGTGTTGGTAGGTATGGGCTGGACGCAATCACACCCTTGAAAAGTGAGTTTCCTTCTCTCCCATCATTGGCCATAGCCAGCAACATAACACTCCCAGCTCCTGCGGACTTCCCAGCGATGGTCACTCGCTCTGGGTCACCTCCAAAGTGATGGATGTTCCTCTTGACCCACTCAAGTGCAAATCGCTACTCATGACACACAATAAGCGGCGTTCAATAGAAACTGCAAAGAATTCGAGGAGCACGATTTGTACATGTGTCTCCAAGGAATGCTTGAACGGGCTCGGAAACTGACCTGATCATGAATTCCAGCATTTACAACGCCAGATGCACCAACATCGGCGGATGACAAGAAGCCGAAAGCCCCCAATCGATAGGCGATCGATACAGCGATATATGAGTTACCATTCGTAAGCAGTTGATGCTGCAGATCGTCCGCGAAGTTGCTCCCGATACCATATCCACCGCCGTCTATGAACATTAGTATTCATATCCGTTCTATTATCTGACTCTCACTTACGGATCCAGACCAAGACAGGTAGTCGTTTGGCATGTCTCGGTGCCGCAACATTCAAAAACAGACAGTCCTCGTCGCCTTCCGGCGTCAATGGTGCTCTAGTAGGGTTAGCAAAGAACGGCATAACAGGGGTAGCTGTCTGAACTCAACATACAGTGTCTTAGCGGGAATAGACTGAGGAGGACATATAGGCGCAAAGTCTACGGCTGAGAGCACCTCCCTTCGATCTCTTGCAGGGTGCTGTGGCATCTGCCATCGCAGCTTGCCCACTGGAGGGGCTGCATATCTTATACTTTGTGGTTGTTAGCCCCGATTCCGTGTCTCAATAACGTTTTGACTTGCCCTCTGAAAACATTTTGACCAAATGTGGAATTGTAAACACCTCGATATTTTGCATAGCCGAGATCTACAACGGGTGCACAAGTCTTATGGGCTAGACTCAAGCCAACAAAGGCGAGAATCCCACTTAATATCCTCAACATGATATTGGATAGAAGCATCGTGAGTGTTGTAGGTGCAGTCTATACTTAGAGCCTACCGTACAAGAGCGAAACCGCATAGACTGCCTGGTTCTGTTACTGGCATATGACATCTTGACTCTACATGTTTCTTATATATATGCCAGCCAGCTCGCTAAGCGCTTCCGCGTCATGAGCATCCCACCACATTTCGTTTCGGCAAGACATCGTGCGCGGTTCGCAGCGACCTGCCCGCCCGTAAAAGCCGAGGGGAGTTGACGAAAACGGCGAAACGACCTGACGCCTCCCCCGCAGTTTTCTTTATTCTCTGTGAGATATCATCGTAGTCTGGCTCGGACCACAACTATTTCATGCACGAGCTCCAGTAAGTGACCTGTGATATTGCATAAAAAACCTGCCAGATCGGGTACTTGTATCCATCGGCAGAGTCGGAAGGCGGTTGCAGATCGATATCCGATTTCAAGCCTTGCACCTCCAGGTGCTTCGATTTCTTGGTTGGCGAAAAGCCTCACCGTCACGAAAGTGACAGCAGACTGCCATTGGATTTGCTGCCACTCCGGTCATAAGTCGAGGGTGCCACACAATCGGCAAGCGAGTCTTTCAAACAAAGAAAGCACCATCCGTTGTCCCTAGCTGCAGCTAGGCTTGCTAACATCAGCGCCCGTCGACGGGCCTAAATCAATGATCGAGCGCAAAGCACACGGGACTTATGAATGATGACAATAGTGGTGACAACTTCCACACCGCAAGTGAATTAGCCGACCCTTCAATTGTTGTTCAAGGTCTTGCCATTTGGAAATGCAACTGCGTTGAGCTTGGACGTGCCGTGATGTTGTATGCGTCATGTAGGTGATGCATACAACACATCATAGCCAGCTCTGTACTCCATCAAGCTTGCTACCTAGATACCTATCTTGCAGTAACCACCCGTAGCGCCGAGCGACATCTGTAGAATAACCCGTGACATCCTTGTCAGAATGATTCGGGCACGTGGATACTAAAAAGTGCCAGGCACACTCCCAGACCGATATCTGTCTACATAGTATATTCGTGTAACCTACCTCGTCTTCGGCTGGTCTACCTAGGTATGTAATATAATTCCAACTATTCTTTGAGTGACATTCAGTTGTAGATTGCTCTACTAAGTGATAAATGCTACTTGACTATGTACATAGATGATCATCAAGGTGCTACCTGACCAAAAGAACTACCAAAGCTTGGCAATTTCTTCAGTCTCCATAAACGATAACAGGCTGGCATGCCTACCTAACCTAAGTTTTGCCTGGGCTTGTCATCGGCTCAGGTCTCAACACAGAGGTCTGCTCAATTAGGAAGACACACGTCTCGAGGTCTCTCGAACATAGTCTTGGTCTTGCCCATGCTCCTGGTGTTCCCGTGGTTATAATTACTAATTAGGATCATCACTGGGCAGTCTTGATTGGAACAGAGCTAACATCGTACCCCGCACGCTACAGAATGTGGGCGACGAATTGGGGCGGGCTTCCCCAGGTTCTGGACCAAGCTGAAGCCGAAGCTGATGAGCGGGAGGATGGGAGTGGGTTGGGTGTCGAATTGGTAGGGAGACGTTAGCAGTAGGTAAGACAGGAGTTGGCCTTTCGCCAGCCAAACCGCCGCCTTGACTCTCTTTGTTTTATTCCCGCGATTCGTTTACCCCGGAAAAGCCCACGTTGTCCAACGCCAGGCCCCTTTTGCGAGGTCTGTACCGGAGCGTTGGAAGCCTGCAAATCATTGCAAAGGGGTCCTTTAGAGATGCGTTGCACTTATACTCCCCCTGTCGAGAGCGAAACCAGCTACGCTAATGTCATCAAGCGGCCGCGATGACGAGTTTCTCGAGAGGTCGGGCAGCACCGCCGCCAATACTCGACGCGTCAAGAAGAAGCGGGTTCGAAACTTTACCGACGACGACCGGGCAGCGCATCGCATATTCGAGAAGTCGAGGCGGGAGGCGTTCAAAGAAGCGTTGACTGTAAGCACTTCCCCCTTTTAAGCCTTCGCCTTCTTTCTGCTGACGAGAGCGCAAAGAACCTGGCGGGACTCCTGCCTGCGCTCGCGGATACGGAGCCGCAACGTCTGTCGAAACATATTGTCGTCGATGAGGGTATCGCTGTAATCAAGTCGCAGCATGAACAAATCAAGAGTATGACCGAGCGTCTGGAGGCTGTGGAAAAAGAAAGAGACGAAATTCTGGTCGAGCTCAATCACTGGAGAAACGGTGTAGGGATCGACCCGCGACCAGCCAACACTCTAGTCAATGCCGGCGCAATGCCCGAGTCAATGTTGCACGCGATACCCACTGCCTTGCAACCTCAACCTCCCGAGTCGGCAATGGACGTTGTCACCGAAGCGGCTCCATCCTTCATCCCGCACCCCTTTCGCTCCGAGCCCAATCTGCCTCCAAAAGCGATCGGGGCAAATGTGGGTATGCAGCAGTGGGAAAGCTTCGATCCGCAGCAAATCCACCACCCCTTCGCAAATCACAAATATAGGGAGAATGGGCCCAACGAAGTAGTGAATGCGGAGCCACCGCGACTGAGCGCATACCAGACCCCTCATCTGCCCAATCTCTCACCACTCAGCGTCGACCGAGGCCAGAACGGAGATGTCTTTCTGCCTTCCGAGTCACCTCAATCGTTCGACCATTACATGCATAATGCAGTGGTGCCCCTGCAGAGTTACATGCCTCCATAAGACCGTTTCAAGAAACCAGCAACTACCGAGCTCGCGCCCCCATGTACGTTATCTCAGCAGACCGTCCTGCCTGTAGATTGATATGGGCGCGCCAGCATGTTGTGCTTCCCCAGTAGGGGTTTAATAAGGGTGACATTGCAGAAAGAACACAGATCACTCGACTATCTCGCCCTCGGCTTATATGCACAGGCCCGAGATATTGATTCCCCGCATCGCTTCCGGTGCTCGGTCCGCCACTTTGATCGTTACTAATAAGGCTCTCCGATACCTCCACTTGCCTGCTGTTGACAAAGGCTGTTTCTTGGAGTGCCCAATTCTAGTCGGGCACCTCTATTCGCAAGATAGTGAATCTAAAGCATGATATCCTTGTGACCCTAATCTGCTGTGAAACTCGGTCTTTGACAGCATAGCACGCGCGCAAGAGTTGTCTAAAGAATTCGGAGGGGGCGCTGAAGCTCGGCAATATCCGTGCTTGATTGTCCCTAATCATTTGGCTCAACTCGACTGATCCAATGCGATCGAGAGACAAGTGGCACGTGGCAAACACGACTCGCCCTCTGTCATCACTTGATTTACGATGAAGATACTGCAGACGAGTCTCCTTGTATTTGACTTGCCTACTAACATTACAATCTATTGGAGCATAACGGGCGAGTACTCATTGCCAATGCATAGAGACACTCGGATACATGTTAATGAATGAAATATATCCGGGTACTACTGGCTTGCTTCTGACCCAACATTTGACATTTGATCACTGCCCAAAATGCAAGATCATCTCTGACGCCTTATTCTAATAATCCAATGTAACTCCCAATATAATGAGTTGAGAAGAGTAGAGAAGCCTGCTAAGCTGCACGCAGTAGTGAGACGACCGATTAATAGTATCGGTTTCTGACCAGAAAGATGCGAAATTTGCTTTTAGACCTGTTTTAAATATTTAATAAATCTTTTACGATGTTAAGGATCAGATCGAGACACATCTATAAAGCGGATCTATCCTATAATTTGCACATTCAACTTTATGAGTTTTTGCGTATTCTGGTCGAAAGTCTCCTACTATCTCATTCTCAGATATTCTCTCGGTCTGAACCCCTTTTCGTAAGAATTATGTAACTATTGTTAATCGCTGACAACCAGAGCCTGTGTACCTCAAGAATCCATGAAACCTTCATGTGCGACGGTTAGGCTCGTCCAGCCCACCAGCCCGAAGTACGAAGACTGAATGACTCTTCTTCATTATCGCCAAGTTCAGGTTGGAGATGAGCCGTTATGTTCAATCATTCTGTCGTACGAATGGAACAATGATATAAAGAACAGTTCAAGTTGAGTCAATTGAGTGAATATAATTTACAATAAATCGAACAGAGGATTGACCAGAGCCAGGTTTTATATCGTCTATAAGTCGTTTCTCGCACCTCCGCCGCCTCCGCCTCCGTGACCCCCTTATATTCACAATAGAACCCCTCTTTACCCATAGCGACATTCCGGTGTTATTCGATCGGTTATTCGACCCGTCATTCGACCCATCATTCAATAACGTCAATATCGAGACGAGAGATCGAGGCATTCGCACAGTCTCTGTCCGGATTAAAGACCGAATGACACACCGAACTGCCAAGAGAAGCCGAAGACAGGGCGCAACATGTCGTTGACAAGTCAATCCTGAGATCAAAACCAGAGCAGCTAAGTCGGATTCGATACCCGTGATACTCGTCGTTGGCCTCAATCACCTTGGAATACCCGGCAATATCAAGAATAAGACTAGGTCGACCGAGGGCTTGGAGATATCGCGATCGCTTCCGAAGACGTTGCAAATAAGCAAGCTTGAAGCGAGGACGGCTCTCTATCTCTATCTCACATGTTATCTATGAAGATCGCGTGCGTGGGCAAGAGGGTTTTCACTAACATTCGCGCTGTTCTTAACCCTCTCAGTAGCGCATCACGTTGCTATTAAGCTTTCACTTCTGACCACTGAGACGATATCAAATATATGACTCTTCACCTTTTTCAAGATCACTCAAAGTTGACATATATGGGCCATATACACACTATGAAACATCCAATACATTAAGTCTGCTTGTGAAGCCTCCTGGGGGACACCCCTCTGTAACTAGCGTTTGGGTGAAGGCAACGAGGCGTTATGGGACAACGTACAACAAATGAACATGTCCCGCGAGGCTTAGCTCGAATGAGCTTGTGATAACTCACTCAGGTCAAAAAAAACTGACACATATCGTCCCGTGAAACTTTGGGCTGAGAGATCGAGAGCTTAGCAGTAGTTGCGGACAAGAAAGAGCGACGTAGCATCGATGTTTCTCCCTTGATGGCATAATCTAGAAGTCCATATCAACCTTGGAAGTCATCTACATCATCGCCCTTGCATGTTGTGCATGTACCCAAAGGAATACTATCGTGATCGCGCAGCAACCTTGAAATAGAAAAAAAAATGGAAGCCACTTCACGCCACCCCTAGTATAAAGTCTATCCAGGGTCCAAAGGGGCCGAAAGACCATTGAGTTAGGCACTATCCTCACTCGGGCGAGCATGAAGAGGAAGGAAGAGTAGATGTTTATTGCACATGTTGTTGCTGGGGCTATGTTCGGATACCAAACGAGGAATGATCGACAGAACTTATCGAGCTGTGTCGTTACAGGCAGGCTCTTTAAATATAACTACTGTCATCCGCCCCGTGTTCGTGTTACACAGCTTGGCCTACTGCGGATTTAGCGGCTAGGTAGGTCCTATAGTATTCAAGCGCTCGGCTACGCAAACCACTAAGAACCTGACTATCTTGTAGCTAACAACCCATAGTACATTCATAGCTTCTGTGACCCATATGTCGTCCAAGGTTCTGAACTAAAATAAGAATAGAGTATTTCTTATGGACCCCATGAAAGCCTTGAGGCATTAAGCCCCAGATGTGGGCATGCACACTCACAACACCCACGAGGTACAGTAACCTTCAGTGATACCCATCCCAGTCTCACTACCCCGGATAGAGACAATCGCAATCCTCTAACACAATTTCCCGATTATTCCCTCACGTTGCGTTGTTGACTGTGAGGTCCGGTAAGCCTTCCTCACACAAAGTCCTAGTATCATCTTAGCTACGAGACTAGGACCAGCTTCCTAGTTCGTTATTTGTAGGATGCGCTCCGTTGCGGCATGTACCCATAAGATTCGGTTGTTGACAGAGGATGGAAGATCTCCCGAGCTTGGTGAGCTACTCGCTAAATCATGCACAATAGGCCTATAGGAACCTACAGTACAAAACCAGCAGATCTTGGCAAGATAGGACTTACGCATTGATCAATACTTCTTAAGAAGTTGCCCCTATATTCGCTAGACGCATGTTCTGTTGGGCACTGCCAATCCTCTCAAAAAAAAAAAAAAACAGTTAGTTATTTCTCGGATCTGAACATATTTGAGTCAAATGCTATTCTAGGTAACACGTTCATGTGAGGTGACAAGAATGGACCAGCGGGACTCCGCCGTTCTTGGAAACGTGCCGGGGTTCTTATTCATGCCCCCCTGTCCAGGAAACAGCCCCCAAAATCCACCTAATCCTCCATCCTTCGGCGCACTACTTACAACACGCTTTTTCTTTTCCCTCCATCTATCCTTCTCGATCGTGCATCAGCTGGTTAGCTCTTGCAGATGAACAGACACGAACCGCGCGAGAAATAAGTGTATGGGCGGCCTCGATCTCGATCTTAGCGCATCTGACATGCATTGAAAAGGCAAGCCACCTACCAGCTAGGTAGCCAGCTCGTTTTCGAAGGACCGGCGAAATTGATAGTGATAGCATCGTACATGGATGAAGCAAGTGTATGTTGACCGACACCGCAGGCTGCCTCCGGTTCAGCTCAGCTGCATGTACGTGTGAACGGCTTGCAGGACACATATTGACACTGACATGCATATATCGCAGGTAGGTTAGACAGGTTATGCATCTTTCTATTCATGGAGAAGTTCAAATCGGGGGGAAACCTGCTCAATCAGGTGATCTATGTTGGTATAACATCGGTAACGTGGCTTGAGAGGGATGCGATGTGTGTACTCTAAAGCGATTCCTCACGCCGGGTTCACTCATAGGTGGCATCTTGTTGGTCCATTGTCGGATGCCTGGGAGCTGACATACTTATGCTGCAAGGTACTTCCTTACTTATCTACTCACCCGGCAGATCGGGATGTCACAATGCGAACATGTAAGTAAGATAAATATCACCAATCTTTTCTCGATATTTCTTGCATTACTAGTTGCACGATACAAGTGAGTCCATCCATCAACATACAGTATCCAGACGTTCAATAAAAAGGTACGTTGCCGATCATTGCCCGTGCGACTCTTATCTTGTTCTCGCTCCCTGTGCAAGGGGACTTTTGGGCATATCTTTATTGAAAGCCGATGCGGACTATGTCTACGTGCGTGTGTGCGTGTGTGATGAACATTCTACCTCCCGAACTATGTCATTCTGGGGTTGATCAACATGCATGATGGCACGTGTCTACACTTATCTAAACCCACCCCGACATTTGGGGTTACAGTGCATCATTTGCAATGCAGGGCAAGCTTTGCAGTCATTGCTGCCACTCAGCCTCAATTCAGAACCGGTTTTCTCTAAAAAGTTATATTGAAAGAATAAGTTTAGTGTTGCACACTCTGCAGATGAAGCACCAGTCCTTCGGCGATCTAGTGCGTGTAGAAAAATAGCAAGCATAATAATACTGTCGGTATCGGCGAGACAATCATTTAAAAATGTTCACGATCTGCACGAAGTGTGTACGGGTCGTACAGCTGGTGCCCAATATTCATATCGGGTGTTGGGGACATTGCGGCAAGATCACCGCCTCGCGTGAATACGAAGTCAACAAATTTATTACTATATATGTTGCTTTTGAAGTACCAGATTCCTGCATCCCCACGACTGGCGAGATGCCATGCTTCGTGTCCCCCTGAGAGACTACCGGTCTAACATTTGGATGTGGTGGCCTCTTTCGTAACCGGACGATTCGAGACTTGGGGTGCTGAAATTGTAGTAGGCGGATGTAAGTGAAAGAGGCCGACTTTGCCAGCGATGCTGTAGTTGTGCCGAGCAACTAAGTCAACATCGAGTCGACAGTTTCAGTAGTGGTAAGGAACCAGTCCATGCACCATTCCATGTGTCCTGCGCCATCCCCCCAACCAGATCCGTTCCAGCTTTGATCAACAAAGATAAGAGTACATGGTATTGCTGCCCGAGCAACAGTAGTGTTGTTACACAAACTAGCTGTCCCGCAGTCAGTAGTAGTGAGGCGAACATGACGCGAGCTGAAAATAATTGGAAATTGTGTCAACAGCATAGAAAAGAAGAAAGATCAAACAAAAACCAAGTTTGAGAAAATGAAACAATTGAAATGAGAGGCGAATGTTGTAGCCTTGTAAAGAAAAATCAGAAACCCATGCCCAGCCTAGTAAAAAAACGCCTGGTATATCTCTATCCCCATCAATGCGTAACTCCATTAATCCATAATCCTGAAAATGCTGTAGAATTAAGCCGTGCTCGATTCAAGTAGTGTCATCGTGAGGGGACCGTTCCAAGTCGTAGCGTCATATTTGGTGCGTTGTCAATAGAGTTGTACGACGCCAAATAAGTTGCAAACTGCCACGGCTTTGCGGAGAACGTTCAGAAGAAGTGTGGCGTCGCTAATCCTGTGTCCATGTTGAGAGATGGCCAAGACCGGGCCATAAGTCGTTATGTGTGATCAACATCACAAGGCGAATGTGTCCTTATTGTGGGTTGCGTGTCATGTGCCGTGGACCAAAGACGTTGGCGCTGACGAGCCAGAGCCGAAGAGCCGCCGAGAACATGGTAGATAAGCAATTGGACTTTTTCGTCCGGAAAGGCCAATATCTCGTCTGTGCTTCGGTAACATGTGCTTTCGTCGTGATGCATAAGCCATAATAGGAAGTTCGTTCATCCTCCAGTAGCCCAAAGCATGCCGCAGCATGAGAACCCTCCAGGGATAGTAGAAACCAACGGTGGTAAGATGCGATCGTATCCCGCGAGCATTATTGATAAGTGGGAAGTTCGGCGGAACTGCGAGTGAGGATACGATCTAGAGAGAATCGAACAGGTGTGGGCGACCCGATGTCGGATCTCGAAAGTAGGCTACAGGGGCCACGCCACAAAGATGAATCTGAAGACCCTTCACCGACGGTGACGATACGAGTCTCGGCTCGATTGGCTGCTGTAGTAGCCCGAATCTGAGTAGTTTTGGTTGCCTGCATAGGTGCCGTAGCTGCTTGACTGAGTGTGGACTGAGCAGGCATAACCGACCGGGATCGTTTTTCTTGAGACCTCATGACCAGGGCGGCCATAGGAGGCGCATCGATCCACGGCATGTTGGTAGTAAAGGCAGCGGCAAGATGCGTATACTTCGACGACCTGGTAACACATTGTGACTTCGGAGTGGACAAGTAAAGACTATATGTGTAGGACGATATGATGTTACTGAGGCAAGCTAAGAAGGATGACACAGAGAGGAGGGCGAGTCAAGATGATAAACGACTTGACAACTTTGACTGAGGATCGACGCTACGGTTGATATAGAAGATGAGTAGAAGTGAAGTGCTGTATTAGTCAGGATAAGGCAGCAACAAGGCCGGAAAGGCGGCGGCGGCGGCGGCAAGAAAACGGAATTATATTAAGAAGCCGCGTCTATAGGACCAGACGAAAGGAAAAGGGCTTGTAGCGAGCGTGCAGGTGACTGACTGACTAGCGAGACGATGAGTCGAAGGGCTCGGAGGCAGGACCAACAGAGGAAGCCATCGCAGCCTTATAGGTCGGCAGCCTAGGACGGACGGGACAAGGGCCTCAGGATAGAAGGCAGCAGTGGCAGCAGTGGCAGCAGTGACGAAAGAGCATCTTACCGAAACGGATTAACAGTAGCTCTTGGACCCATAGGCTTGTATGCAGGTCAGCCGTCACCCGGGTCGCGGAGGGCGGCGCAGGGCACGGAGGATGATGGGTGATGGAGATGGGATGGGATGGGATGGGATGCCATGGCATGGCATGGCAGGGCAGGTGCCTTGCCATGGGTGTGCGCTGGTGGCCGGATGAGGCATCATCATGGGTGTTGTCTGTACTAGAGAGTACAGAGAGTACACAGAGTATACGTGTGAGCGGACGGGCTACATAGCGCAGTGCCGCGCGATGAGTAACGCCAGCCCAGCCCAGGGAACGCGAGGGAAAAGGTCACGATGCGAGTACCGTGCTACGTGCTGTAAGTAGTCTACCGAGCACCCGTTCTGTGCCTGTTCTGCGCCTATTCTGCGCCTGCATGGATGATGGCATGCAAGCGGAGGGACAGATGTGGTAGTATGGACCTACATGTATGCTAAGGTTAGTGTATGACGCCGAGTGGATCGCGCGGGCTAAGTAGGTAAGTAACTTGTAAGTGAGTTAGTTAGAGAGCTGTTGTCTTCGTCGTCTGGCGTGAAGCGGATATCTAGGGCTTGCTTGCCAAGTCGACTAAGTAGGCTACGCCTGTGCAGCCTAGCTGGCCGACTGCGTTGGCCTCGGTTTGGTCTAAGTTGTGAGTGTCTGCCGCGCTAGCGCTCGTAGGGGTGAGGGTCGAGGGTCGAGGGTCGCGAGGGTGATACCAGGATCTGCGACCCTCGTTCTCTGGGCAGTGAGAGAGAGAGCTTGTAAGTCGTGAGCAGGGTTGGGGTTGGGGTTGGGGGTTGGAGTTGGAGTTTGGGGGTGCCATAACCGCGGCGGCCACGAGCTGCTGTACAGCCGCACATAGAATAGCATACATGACACATACTAAGTACTTACATACCTGGTAGCAGTATGGTATAGCAAAGCAACTCCATCCAACTCATCTTTACCATGATCATCATCATCAATCTTAGCTCAGTTGGCTGATTTTCGGTATCTACAATACAACCACAACCCCAATTACATCAGAGACCTAGGTATAGACCGGTGCTGACAAGCTCCCTTGTACTAGATAGTCCGATGAATCTTCTAATAGACACCCCCGTGCGCGACTGGACTGCCGAATCCCTCGGTGACACGGCGATACAGATTGGAGTATCATAGTATCACCATTAGGGGTGGAAACCATGGAAGCTCATGCGTATAACAACATTGAACAACATCGAACATATGGACCACATTTTCACATATCACGATGATTCATACCGCGTACAAAGGTATCTTACAGGCAGGTAAAACGTGACCCAGTACTTGAGTAACGTAGCCTGGCGGTCTTGTCGCTGGTCTCGTTACTAGCTTGGCTTGACCTTGGCAACCCAAGCTTTACGCCTGGTCCTGACTGACTGATTCTGCTGGTAAAATTAACTGCGCTACGCTTCCTCGGCTTCCCAGTTACTTGCTGCGCCAAGCCGCAATAAATAGAAAAGTACCAAGATGGGCACTAACTCAACAGAGCCCTGTTCCGTTGAACAGCCTCCGTTCTGAGTGCCGGACGGCAGGGATTACATCCATCTCTGGTCTCTCATGCTCGTACTGGAGCAACAGCGTCCCCCTCTGCGCAGCAGACGAAGACGTCGTTTTTCTAAGGCCCAGTTTAGCACTCACTATGTTGGGGTCATGAAGGTGCTGCCACCTGACAAATACGTATTAAGCGCCAGTTCGTCCGATTCCGATGCCAACAGTTCCGAAAGTGATCAGAAATCCGAATGATCGTACCCAGCAGCAGTGTTATGGAAGCAGCTTACCCTAGCACGTCCTACAACGGTGCCTGCTTACGATATATGATGTAGGAGCTCTCAGTACGACGGGGCGCCCTGGCCGTTGGAGTATACCGAAGCCCCCTGCTCTCGTGCACGGGTGCTAAACCCCCCCTTCTCTTTCGCCAATGGAGGTGTAGCATGCAGACAAGCCCAGATGATGAGCCGAGGGAATGCTATGTAGTCTCGGTGTACGCTAGGTAGTGTTAGTTCCGGTTTGTTCTGCCTGCCAGTCGAGCCAGTATACAAGGTCTCACGGAAGTTGACGACGATAGGGCATAAATTGTATCCTTGAGATTGCTTGGCTTCCCCACTCAGATGCTTCTGAACCTACCTACCTAACCTTAGTCCCAGGCGCCAGTTCTTGTCCGATTACGTGATACGACAATAGCGTTAAGTCTCTATCGAAATCTGTTGGCCCAAAATCTCACATGAACAGGTACTGCGGCACTGAAAAGTTCTACGACTATATACACGTCTTTCGGAAAGCAGGGCAATTGTTTATTCTTACCCTAGGGACGGCGTAGGCTCGGACTGTGGTCAGGTTATGTTATGTGCTTGGAGAGTCACTATTATAAGGTTCACCTATGTTGTCAACAGCGATTGCCATTTGGGCGGTATTGGCAGTAACGAACACATTCGACGACATCGGGTCAACGAAGTTGATAATTAGCATTGAATATACCGTATAGTTTGAGGACAATTGGCATTTCGCATATCATTTGGCAAGGACTCTATAGATCCGCTAACCATGTCTGGTAGGGCTGAGTACCTGACTGTCTGTACCTTGCCTTGGTGTCTCTTACTCACATAGGTAATGCTGCCAATACCTTAGCGTGAAAGGTGTTGCAGGTTGCATGTCCGCTGAGTCCTATACTCTCTCTCCATTGGCTGTCGTACGCCCAGCAACATCGATTGCATACTACAGGCTACAGGACATTGACTGCTGCTACGAGTTGTCTGGCGGGAGGTACGTAGAGTAACAGCTGGGAACATGGCCATTCGCAGTTAGGACAAGGTTGGCTTGATTGACAATGCGTTAATTGAAGGTCGATGACGTATCTAATAGTAGCCCATGGTTAGACACACAGGCCACTTTATCCTCCTCACCTTACCTAACCTGCCTAGAAACTCTATAGTAGTACTAGTAGCACAGGCGGGCAGGGGAATCGAGCTGAAGAGCTGCAGGCCTGCCTAAAGTTGCTTTGGACGCAGGACCCAGTTAGCAGCCTGCCTTAGCAGCAGCAGCCTAAGGTTGCCGATGTGCTTTGGCCGTTGGGCTACATGGAGGGAGGCAGGCAGTGTCATAATTAACGAAGCTGTCTGAGATGGCACGATTCGTACCAACAGCCAATCAACATCATCCCTCGGCTCGTCCACACAACGTTCATGACAGCACCATACCAACCGCAGATACGAATCTCATTGTATGGTAGTAGTAGTCACAGCCTGCAGTAGCGCTGGCTCAACCGGCCTTGTACACCTGAACATCTGAAACAAGAACCGGGTCCATCTAAGACAGAACCCTGACCATCCCATCCCATCGCCAACCTATAGATCTACGATGACACTCATCATACCGAACTTCTGGGTCGAGTCTAGAATGCTCGATTACCAAATTATCCGAGGACCCTCGGCACCAGCCCACCCACTCGGGGCGCTCTCCCGCATCTTACCCGTTTGTCGACATATTGTATTTCCCTCGTAGTAGATGAAACGCACAAAGCCAGCCAGCTGACTCGGATACTATCCGAGGTGAGGTTGCAGTCCGCCCCGAAATGAATTAATTGGGCTTCCCTACTCACAGACAATAACGACAGTGCCGTGAGCGAGGGGGCATAGGAAGGGGACCCGGGGAAAATAGAAGATCAAATGTTGTCACCAAGTATCGCCGTTACTCGCCAACATGCAAATCGCATGTTGTTCGTTCGTCCGTATTCTTGTCCGGACCGTCTGTCATGTAAGTTGGATCATCTAGTTATGTATGTCATCGGCCTACTTGTCCCCTGTACAGCTGACATCAAGCCCGGGGTACATGGCCGAAACATGGTCGCCGCACTACCACATAACGCTGGTGGAAATACACCCTTCATCAGCTCTGCTACGGTGGTCGGAGACTTTTGTTGAAGATACCGCATTCGGGCAGTCAGTCGCAAGCACCGGCGGTCAGAGTTCGTCCAGCATCCACCATGACGATCCACTCCGACAGCCCGCCGTTGCGCTGCAGCATACCCTGCTATACTATGAGGTCAGCTGTCCAATGGCGGACGATGCGCACTGGACACAGAATTAGGACGGTGGGCGACAGCTGTGGCTTGTCAGCCTTGAGGGTGCCTTGCGAGATCCTCGAATACCGGCGGATCAAGTGGGGGATCCCCTCGCAAGTCGCCCAATTGCCTTGCTAGTCTCCGCATCTAAGATCCCCAGGTCGTCCCCAAGCACGGTTCTGTCAAGGGTAGTTGTCGTGGGTGTCAGGGGCCAACCCAGCAAATTAGCGGCCGCGTCGTATGACTACCATTGCCGGGGTGAGCTGCGCCTCAAAGAAAAAAGTGGCTTCGAATGAACAACAGCCCCCAATCCTCGACGAGCCACTGTTCACTCGTTCGCGAAACAGACCTCGGTTTGTTGTGTCATCGAGCGCTACCGATCAAAACCCTATCGGCTTGTGGTCCGGTGTCCATGTCTTCTATAGGCCCGCTTTCCAGATCAGACGGCATCGCCGGCGGCGTGACTATGTCTAACAAGTATCAGATTACCTACTGCTTTACGGCGACCTGCTCCCTATGCTAACATCGCAGCATTTGGCTCTACTGCCAACTCCCATGCGGGTGGCTAGGGGAAACCCACATTACCACTTCCAAATCAACCAGCGTTTGGACGGACTCGCATATACTTCATGCCACGAGATTTTGCGTGAGAAAGCAGACGCCGGGTGCTTGGCATACCTCCTGGTACGCAGTATGTAAGTTTCCCTATCGGTTAAGCACTTTTCTGTGACTCATATTCCTCATCCGGGACGACGCACGTATGATCTCAAGTGACCGGGGAGAGCTCGAGTCAACGGCCGGAGCACAGCAAGCTTGTCTTTACGGATGCCCCACTGAGTTGCGGCGTTCGTCCACCATTCCGGTCGTCGCCACGATCCGGGACCGTAATTCTAGGGCTTTGCTCTTTTTGAGCATGCCTGCATCTAGGTGTCCTTAGGCGTAATGCTGCCTAGACGGCCAAACATGTGAAACTACGCCATGTAGGATGATGTTGATGATGGCCCTCGGTATGATCAAGACGCCATATGTCCTTGGTCATTACTAGGGATATATCCCTACCTTGTCTTGCATTGAACTTATTGAACCTTTTCCTTTGTGTGGGGCAGTCAGTCATAACCTCAACGCCCACTGATCCTTCAACACTATGACATATGGCAATGTGGAATATTTGAGTCACGTTTCTTTGATGTTCAGCTTGGTAGTTTAAATGTGCCCCGCGTAGTAGGATAGCAACATCCAAACGGCGTGGAACGGTCTTGATCCCTATTGCCAGAACGTATGTCGCACGAATCTATGAACAGACGTACTCTTACTGTCCGTAAGTAGCATGCGTAACCTCATACCTTGCTTCTCATGTAAAGCGTTGATTCCAGCTGACGGTCCTCTTGAGGCAGTGCCTTCTCAATGTCCGTGTCGCTGTGAAATCTCCCTGGACACTCAACCTGCATTTTGACGCATATTGATCCTTTCATCAGAATCCATGCCTCTCTCTGCCTTCTATCAATCAACTGCATATAAACATACTAATCGACTATTTATAGTAAGAGTCTCATGATACTAGGAGCATAGAGTATGATGTGTATTGTACAACACCTACATCAATCAAATGTTTGAACATTAGGGGCATTCAAGCGACACTTCGGAGACATCAAGGCTGAGCCAATGTCGCCCCTTGATCCTATGGAAGACCTTTATGATGTTGCTGCCTTAATTTAAGTAGTATATAGTCAGGAATGGCATAGGCAGCCATGTTCTCGATAATGTATGCAGCAAAAGAAACATCTATCAAGTATGATCAGTAAGGTCGACCAAAAGGCTTGAATTGTTCGGGTATTCCCGATCGTCATTCGTCCAATCGCCCAGCTCTCCAGGTACCTATCTAACAGCGGGCGTCGTAAAACACCGCGACTTGACAGTCAGCTGGCAATTCTCCCTAGCGCAGCGATGTCAAAGTCAAGCCACCGACCGCCAGGTCACAGGGGGATTCCCCCCCGGAGAATGGGATTCATGGCTGCATGATTGACACATGCCTAAATGGCGGCGTGGCTTCGATCCCAGTGTGGTAGGTATGTGAGCCATCTCGAAGAAGCAGGTGGGGAGGACAAGCCACGCGGTGTGCAAGGAATAATCTGGATGATGCCCGTTGATAGGCACTATACGACAGGCACAGTCTGATAAGTCCCGTCACACGTCACGGTAGCAGTCAAAGCTGCTTATGCAACAAATCCGATAGGCTGGCTGCCGTTTGGCACCATACAAGATCGCTGAGCAAGAACCTGAGCCTCCTCGGTGATTTCATGACGTCCTTCTGGTTCCTTCTCGTTGATACAACGCCTTTAGTGGTCATCACTAATACGATGATTTGAAGTATTTATACAGCGTTACATCGATGGTACCCTAAAAGGGGCTACTTAAAGTGGGAAGCATCTGACATACATATACCCAACCCTCGTGCTGGCCAATAACACCAACATCCGGTCTCTTCGGGAAAAGCCATTGAAGAAAGATGTGGAATACATACAAGATGAGTGTTGACGGAGAACTGAGCGTTTGGGGGTCAAGTGGCGTCCGTTAGGATGCCTTGTAGCTCGAGATACAGAGACACGAGGCAAACTCGTGGGGACACAACTGACATAGCTGCTCACCAAGCCACATGCATCCGGTGTTTCCTTCTGGAAGGTTGCTCTCACACAAGATGGCGGTGACACATAGGTTCCGCCCTGATAGCGGTCTGCTAGTATTACTATTCAATGCAAGAGGTGAGACAGCGGGCGAAAAAGTAGCACCGGCCATCTCGTTGCAACATCTCATCTACCCGTACAGCAGCACCCCCACACATTACCTTAGGTACTCACCACTCTTTCTTAGCTGCAGGAACATGCTATCCGTTGTAGTAACCGTGGAACTGAGGGACATCGATACTACCAATGCAAGCGTATGCATGGAGGGTCATTCCAGATCCGACTGGAAACCGGCCAAAAGAGCCGCGAAAATGTCATCAAGGCCATGAAGTAGGCATAAGCAGCCAAGACCACCGTTTCCAGTAATGATGCATGTGTATGTATTTTCGTCAAGGTCCCGTGATCAATACGAATACAGGGTCTTCGCCCCAGGTCATTGCCTCTATCATACGGGGAAATGCGAAGATATGCATGCACGACAGTGGCAGATGATGGATAGTACCGAGAGTATCTATTACATCCAAGTCTATTCTTGAATAGATGAAACAGCGAGACCGAGACCAAAAATTGCCGTGTATCCCCCACGCCAACCGGATCACTCGGTCTCAGAAGTGACAATTGGGGGAGGCGAATTTACAGGTAAAACGGCCCCTTCACGTCCCCTACATATCCGTAGCAGATCCCATAATTATCTGACTGAGGTATCGAATGGATACGCCTGTCCCATACTCGATTTCGTTGTGTTTTGCCGCAGATGCTGCATTGGGTATGTTCTATAATCGTCGAATACATGAATAGGCGCGAGGGGGCTAGTGCTGAACAGCATCGGGGTCGATTTTCAGAGTTTCAGTCGAATCAAATGCTAAAGAAGAGAGTCAGTACCACGAGGATGAACCCATAGCTCTCCGATAGTCCTACTAGAGGTCCATGTGTATAATTATAGCCCATTGGCCCGAATACTTTCCCTCCTTTGTCTCTCAACTCAGAAATTGAATATCGACACTGACATAGGTACATCCCAAGTTCGACGACATCAGATTTGCCTTACCAAGAATAGCACGAAGTCCTTTGCCCCTGAAAAGGTCGATATGATCCCTGCGGCAAGTGAGTATGAACCGATCGCCAAGCTAACCACTAAGCATTCAACTCTGGAAGTTGCGTATATCCGACGGCCCGCAGACACCCACCCCCATTGACATACTATCGGCCGCCATCCGGGCCGCTTACACCACCTCCTAACATTGTCTGTCACAAGACAAGCGAATCGTATTTCAAGGAACACTTGCCTCCATGGCTATGATATGGTCTGTCAGCCCAGCGCACTTTGCCACCAACAACGGAGCCCGAGACAGCGATTCTAGGCCCTGCAACCTCCGTGGCATTGCCGAACTGCGGTGCTGCCTGTTCACCGATCTACAACCGCGTGGTTAAGTCTTGACATCTTGGGGTGGTTCTGTGACCTTCTCTTACCGTTTGTATGGCTTCTTGGATTGAGCGCCCACACACAGCCTGATTCAGTGTCATGGCTCTCGCTTTCCGCCTCCGCCCTTTTTCCCTTGGTCTCACGAGCGGTCTAACAAACGAGTTATGGTCTAGTTGAATTTGAGGCGAGTTCATAAACCACTCGCTTGTTGGAATCCAAGCAATCAATGTCTCTCTCATGTACCCCTTGTCCATCGTATGACTCAACTCGCAGATATAGCTGCCTAAAGAGCTTGTAGACATGTGCTCTTTAGTTTGACTGAGACAACCTAGGGGAAAATATCGATTAGTGACCTCGCACCAGGCCACATTGACATGATTCTACCTCTACAGAAGTTGGTTTTCTTATCTTTTCACAGTTTCATCAGCACATCCCCCGCCAGTTCGACAGTTGTAAAACATACCTAGGTAGTTATGTTGGAAGAAATGTTCTCAGTATCTACTATTGGAACAATTCCTTCTTCCAGACTGATGAACTTCGAAATACGCAAATAGGTGCCACTAATGATGAGGATTAGCTAGACAGAACAAGCAATGCTCATTTTCAAAGTAATTGGTACTCCGGAGAGTACGCAATGCTTCAGTAACCGTCCTTGCACCTCCCCCCGAGGCAGATCAAATAGGTTGTGAGGAAAAGTCAAGTTGGCTGCTTGACGATCGCTTGTGATGCTTCAGACCTGAATCCTGAATTCCAGAGCAGTTCCAATATGGTAACTTCACAAAACCTTTCATAGAGATTGTTCATAAGTAAGTGGCGGTGCCAGTACACCATCCTTCAAGCGATGTGAAGTGCTTGTATGGTAGCGCAGACGACATTTGCTCTCAGCGGGTTGCGATAATGGTCCATAGGACCTCCATGTACCTACTTCCCGAAGTTGAAAGCTGTACTGTAGGCGGGCTGCCTGCAACCAATCGAGCAATTACACAAACTGATGATCTCATATAAGTATGTATCGATCATGGGCATGGACACTGTTCAGCATTGAGCAGACATCAGGGAATGAAGAACTATTCAACACCGAGTTGAAAATGTGGACACAGTTCACGCAACGCAAACCTCTCTTTACCATTCAAGAAAGGCCAAGGATATTGTGAAAATACAATGTGGAGGTAAGAGACCGAAATAATCGTCCATCGAGTCCTACGCGAGCTGTTTTCGAGACTCAATCATTCAGCTTCCTTGTCCGCAATCTCCGCAGTCTTCTTGTCCTCGGCAGCTTTCCCGTTAGTAGGCTTGTCAGCAGCCTCCTTTTTCGCAACGGCAATGGTGCCAGACGCGACAAGCTTCTTGACCGCATCTACAGTACCAGCAGGGCTGCCGGGCTCCGCAAGCAGGACCTTGCCGCTCTTGTCCACGACGAAGACGCCACGGGTGGTGCCCTTTGGCGTCTTCTTGAGACCGATGGCCCCGATCAAGGTTTGGCTGGGGTCGCAGAGGAGCGGATATGTCAGATTCTGCTTGGTCTTGAAGGTGGTGTTCGCCTTTGGCGAGTCTGCGGAGAGACCGTAGATGAGAAGCCCGTCCTTGGTGAGATCCGCGTATGAGTCTCGAAAGAGACAGACTTGGTTGGTGCCTGTGCTCGTGATAAGTTATTGAACTTTCGAAAACCATTGTCATCGCTGCTTAGTACTCACAACCGGGCGTGGAGGCCTTGGGGTACGTGAAAAGCACGACACCTGCCTCACTCTCGTCTACGAGAGCTTTGAGATCCGTCTTGATGCCATCATTGGTCTCAACCTCGCCGCCAAAACCATCGAGAGTGATGGTTTCGCCGACGACAGGCTTTCCGGATTTGGATGAGCCGTTGGTATCAGCAGCAGGTTTGGCAACAGCGGCTTTGACGGTTGTTTTGACCTTGGCGGCTGCCTTTGCGACCTTGGACTGCTTCTTCGCAGGTCGCTCTGGGACGGGCGCGGGCGCAGGCGCCTTGCGCTTCCGAAGCTCGACGGGCATTGTGTTATATGATGGGGTGTTTGATATAGGTGATATTAAGTAGGTATATATTAAAATTACGCGACAGATTAGGTGATTCGGAGAGTATCGAGGTAGAAGAAGGGATAGAGAGAGGGATTGGAAAGCGGAATGGATTGAAGCTGGGGAGGAATATGAGCAATGGAAAAAGAAAGCTGGGTGCACGTCGACCAGAGTGTCGACGAGGTTCAGCAGTAAACAAGCATATCGGGCGGGCTACAGGGGGGCTTCTCTAGCCTGGATGCCTGGGAGGACTGTCGGCGCAACAATGTGTCTGGGTTGGAGAGATGAGGAATGCCGGTCGCACAGGACGGAGGAGTAGGAGCAGGTCAACTCGGTTCGCGTTTCGCGTTATGCTGGCTGCCCAAGTGAGCCAAAGAGAAGACAAGGCCAGGCACGAGTTAGAGTTAGGGTGACATCCGGGAAGTCGCTCAAAACAGCTTGCTTGAGCTTTGGGGTGTAAGTAGGTGGGTGCAGCTGGTGTTTTGCAGGTATGATTCTACCTAGGTAAAGCCTGAGAGCTAGAGCGCCCGGGCTGGTCGACTAGTAGTATTCCTCCCGTCACTAACACCAGCCCATCTCTCTCTGTCTTTCTGTTATTGTCTTCTCTTGCCTCACTGGCTGGACTGGACTGCCTATTCAAAAGCATATACCTACCGAGCCAACCAGGAAAATACCTAAGTATATAGATAACATTGAGCTGTAAAACAAACACACCTCAGCAAATTATTTCTTCCTGAAAATAAAGATTTGATTGGATTGTGAGGGATGAACGTGTAGGTTTTGCGCATCGGTACCCGACCCAGGCGTTGTGCCAGGCTCGCTCGAGGCATACCTACCTAGGTACTTCCTAGGTAAGCATCTAGCTAACCGCCGTTCCAGCAGCCCCCTCGGCCCCCTCCCCAACCTCGTCTGTTTGTCGCTTTCTGCCACCATAGGTCGGTGCGTTCGCGTTGGACGGGAGAACAACAACAATGAAGCTTTGCAATTCACAGCCCGTACATCTGGTTTCCCGGTGTATTCGCACATTTTTCATTTACTGATGATATGCTAGCTGGACTGACAAACTTGACGGCCAGGTATCCAGGCCCCAGGCAGGGCGGGGAAGAAGACCCTGAAGACCTGGTGTGGGCGGAGGACACAATGCGCAATGCGCAATGCATCCATCCCATCCATGCCCGCGAGTTCAGTAATCTGAGCTAACGCAATCTAACCAGGCGAGCCAGGTACCATTCCACCTGCCGTGCCGCTGGCTAATCAACGCGTGGACTAGGTAGGTAGGCGCTGGTAGGTTGTGGTCGGGCCGTTGGGATAGAGCTTCCAGTCAGTCCCCAGTGTCTAAGCACCTTTTTTATTATTAAAGGTGCGCAAGCCGGGTGTGCAGAAGCACAAGCTTTCGAATAGGCAAGGTGCTATTTAGGAATGTCGATGCTTTCCGCTCACTGTCCGCTCATGGAGGCCTATTCTCATTCTCGCTCAGGTGGTGTTGATCGAAGGCTGGAACCTCACCCAGTTTCTCACACCTCTGCTGAGACCGACAGGAAGGTTGGGTTGCCCAGTGGGAACTCTTCTTACTATTCTGGATGTCAGAGAGCGAAGGTGTCGTGTCGATGGTGAGTCTCGCAATCGCACATCTGGACAAGATGGGCAGATCATTCAACCGCTCAAGGTAGCATCCACAGCATCAAACACACACAAACCGGCAGCTGCGGAATGTGAAATGGCCAGTCAAGTGGCGTGGTGTATGGCCATGTGCTTCTCTCGGCATCACCGCGCACCTCGACCACCGTAGCAGCAACCGTAGCATATACGTAAAGCAGGACAAGCGACGAGGCACGATCGGCAGAATGCGGGGGATCCCCCTCACTTTGTTGCGTCTTGTTGCATCTCAGTATTACCCTGGGGCCTGAACAGGCGTCCTCGACGGCAACCGACAAATAGCGAGCCTGGCCTACCGGTAAATACCTCGACCACCGCGTCCGGTACCACGGTCAGCATCATGGCAGTACCCCAACATACCGCCTTGCTGGGTAGACAGCTGCCACTTTGGACCAGCCCGCATACCCCGTTGCACGGGTTGACCCGTGACGAGGTCCTTTGGGGCCTTGATGGTTCGTCGCAAACGGCTATATAAGGCAGTGAGGGGCGCGGGACGCCATCGTTGGGACTGACTGGTCCCAGACCAGACCAGACCAGGTACGCCAGGAAACCAAGATCTCCGACTACCACAAGGGACTTAAAGAAAGAGGTGTGTGTGAAAGTGAGAGACAATCAGCTCCTCCCCGCCTCTCATTT
This sequence comes from Astrocystis sublimbata, assembly GCA_022453515.1. Taxonomy (NCBI): domain Eukaryota; kingdom Fungi; phylum Ascomycota; class Sordariomycetes; order Xylariales; family Xylariaceae; genus Astrocystis; species Astrocystis sublimbata. The sequence continues at coordinate 1,323,890 of JAJNNY010000001.1, read as the reverse complement.
CGGTTTCGACACAGTATTTGGTAAATGAGACGGGCTTGAACTAGCTTGGCTCCGTCATCGGCGACCCAGGACCCTCAATACCTTTGAATCTGATTTCTTTTTATTCTCTGCTACCGCCTCGCCAGCCTACGTTGCTCATTGGCCGCTGCGTCACTCGTCGACTGAGCTTCATCTTGCGATCTGAGATCTCGTGTGTGTAAGTGCAGCAGCGCCAGGACAGACAGGACATCTCGAGCCCTTTATATGCACGTTCATGTCGTAGACTGAACCCGGCACCCTCGCAACCGCCCACCGGTAGCCACCAGTACCCGCGACACTCGTCGTCCCTTTGGCCCGCGACGGATCCTGCAGGTCGGCTGCACTCGTCGCTGCCATTGGCTTCCTCGGCTGTTCCGCCACTGGTCTCAGCAGCAGCGCTCGGCAGTCCTCGTCGTGTCGCAGCGACAACGCAAAGTATATTTTCGTGCACTCTTTCTTTTTCCCCGCCAACACGATGAGTGCTGTGTTCCCATCCGCCGCCCGTCTCATCCGGCCATCCTCTCTGCCCAGATCGGCGCTACCACTCTCCCGCCTTCCTCTCTCCCGACCCTCGCCCGCCCTACCCGTCGGCCTAGTTCGTCTATTCCACCAGTCCAGATCCAACATGGCGCCGAAGATCAAGGTCAAGAACCCGGTTGTCGAGCTCGATGGCGACGAGATGACCAGGGTTATCTGGCAGGACATCAAGGACAAGCTCATCCTGCCCTACCTCGACATCGACCTCAAGTACTACGATCTCAGCCTCGAGTACCGCGACGAGACCAACGACCAGGTCACCCATGATGCTGCTGAGGCCATCAAGAAGTACTCCGTCGGTGTCAAGTGCGCCACCATCACTCCCGATGAGGCTCGTGTCGAGGAGTTCAAGCTCAAGCAAAGTAAGCCAAGCCAAGTCGATCCGCGTAGATGCCCATCGAGATCTTCATGCAGTATCCTACCTAAAGCCGCCATGGCTGCTACTCTCCCACTGCGGCCCAGCTGCAGTCATACACAATATTACTTGCATGGGCATGTGGCATGCGACATCATCGTCATCCATGGCAGGCATATGCGACCCCGCATCCCTTTGTCGCAGGGCCGCATAATACTGTAGCATTGTATGGCTTGTCGTACGGCATGCTGGCCCTCTCGCACCAACCAAGCTTCTCCGCGACTGCATCACTCTCCCCTTGCTGCACATCGAGGGATGTTTGCTGACGTGCGATTTGTCTGATAGTGTGGCTGTCTCCCAACGGCACGATCCGAAACGCGCTTGGTGGCACCGTCTTCCGCGAACCCATCGTTATCCCCCGCATTCCCCGATTAGTACAGGGCTGGAAGAAGCCCATCATCATCGGACGCCATGCCTTCGGTGACCAGTACCGCGCCAAGGACCGGGTCATTCCCGGCCCCGGCAAGTTGAGCATGGTCTTTACTCCCGAGGGCGGCCAGCCCGAGGAGCTCGAGGTTTTCCAGTTCAAGTCGGGCGGTGGTGTTTCGCAGACGCAGTACAACACGGATGAGAGTATCGTCGGCTTTGCTCATGCCAGCTTCAAGCTTGCGCTCGACAAGGAGCTGCCCCTTTACATGAGTACCAAGAACACAATTCTGAAGAAGTACGATGGAAGATTCAAGGACATCTTCCAGGAGCTGTACGACTCTCAGTACAAGACCCAATTCGAGGCCAAGAACATCTGGTACGAGCACCGCCTCATCGATGACATGGTCGCCCAGATGATCAAGAGCACTGGTGGATACATCATGGCCCTGAAGAGTAAGTTTTCCGTTCACGCCATTATCATCAACCTGGTTTCGGCGCGCTGACTGCGAAACTTCCAGACTACGACGGTGACGTGCAATCCGACATTGTCGCCCAAGGTTTCGGCTCGCTCGGCCTCATGACCTCGGTGCTCATCACACCCGACGGCAAGTCGTTCGAGTCTGAGGCGGCCCACGGCACCGTGACGCGACACTACCGCGAGCACCAGAAGGGCCGCGAGACGTCAACCAACCCGATCGCGAGCATCTTCGCCTGGACCCGGGGCCTGATCCAGCGCGGCAAGCTCGACGACACCCCCGAGCTCGTCGCTTTCGCCGAGTCGCTTGAGAAGGCCTGTATCGACACCGTCGACATCGACGGCGTCATGACCAAGGATTTGGCTCTGGCCTGCGGCAAGACCAGCCGCGCTGACTACGTCACAACTACCGAGTACTTGAACGCTGTCGAGAAGCGCATGAAGGACGTCCTCAAGGAGAAGCTATAAGCTAAAATCCACAGAAGTTTTGGCTCCTGACCGCGCCATCATGGCTTGGGTACACGATGCCCGTCCATCGCACGTACGTGCATGCGACGAGAAAGTGCATTTGCACTGGATCTAAAAGCCAATGGCAATCCCACGAGAATAACCTCCCGAATACGTGATACCAATCTATCCTTCGTGTCTTTCGTTGCATAGAGCGATTCTGATACAAAAACGGGCACATTCAGAGAAGAAGCTACACCATCTGTTGAACATTCATATGCCACTTGCTAGATCAGATCTTGTTTGTATCTTGGGCCTCCTTAGATCGAAGCAACCGATGTATATAGACTACGCATTTTACCTTGATCTATTCATAGCATCGCATGGGGGGAAAAAACTTACCAAATGACAAAAAACTTTCTGCATCTGTAAATTTAAGATAAGTGAAGGATTATCGGAGCACGCATCGTAGCTGGCGAGCTGGTTCAAGGTTTGGCTGAGCTTAATGATCTTTTCCAACCTTCGGTAAGTATTTATTTCCCTGCCCGTAGATAGCATGGGCCAGGGAAATCAGTTCGCAAATGAAATCGCAGAATGCAATTCTAATAACGAACAGCCGAACAGCCCTCGTTATAAGCACGAACATAAAATATGTGGTTCCAATCACAGCGTGCAAAGGACCTGATATTTTACACACGTTCAGGTTTACAGCACGTTCCACTACTTCGACACTACAACGCCTAGTACAGGCGTCTTTTACGGAATACTTCGTTTGGTATAGATACGTGATTGCCGATATTTGGTTTCCCATGCGTGTGAGCGGGCCCAGCAGGCGATCATGCCTCTGCACATGAATATAAACACTCCTTTAACGCCGAAATTCCTGTATCCGAGTCGTTGGGCGCCACCCTCTAATTTGGGCAGCACCCAGATGCCATGCCATAGAATAAACGGCACCACATAGGCAGCTACGTAATGTACCTAGCTAGTCCGTCGTCTCAAAGAAAATAAATAAAGGGGGTATCATCCATCCACATTTCCAAGTCCTCAGCGCCTCTTCTGTTCCTTCCACTCATGGGTTCGTTCATCTTGCGCTACCCGAAACAGCCGCGCTATGCAGACTGCTCTGATTTTAGTTGTCTCACATACGTCGAAGAGGTTTATTTCCGGACCCCTCCTCGTGGTTTCCCGACTAATGTTTCTCCGGCGGCATCGTGCTGGGCGCATTCTCTGCCGTAACGCCGCTATAGGCAGGGCGGTCTTGCGACACGGTCAGAGACTCGGCCATGGCCTCGTCGTAACTCGGTGGCGGCGCGTCATCGTAGGCAGGAGTGTTGTCCGGCCCGAGTTGTGGCGGATACAGCGGGTCGGTAGCTCTCGGCGGTATCGGCGGCCCGCCAGTGGTGCTCGGGCGAGGCGGAGGTCGCGGGGCCGGGCCGTTGCCGTTGCCGTTGGAGGAAGGGCCTGCAACACTCACGCTTGGACCGGCAGTGGTCGGGGCTGTAGCTGTATTTGTATTGACTGCGGAGACCAGCGCAGCAGGTGGCTTGATGCCGGAGAACACCTCGACTTTTGAGAAGGTCAGTGGAAGCGAAATGATTTGCGGCATGACGCTTCTTGACCCCTGCAAGCCCCAGCTTAAGCTCATCTTCACTTCGAGCTCGTACCGTCGCATGAGGTTGCAAGTTCGGAAGGAGGGCGCGACGGTGTTGGGGAGTCGATGCGTCGCCCATGCTGTGTTCGGCACCTCGAACTCGGTGTCAACGGCGTCGGTGGCAGATCCGAGGGGTATGGAGAGGTGGAGCGCGGACGCTACAACCCATACTGTTCGCTCGACCTTTTCAAAATTGGCCACGCGCACGTGGGTGAAGCCGACCAGGGCTATCTCCAGCGCCGTCAGATGTACCAGTTCTTGCACGGGCGCGAGTTTCTTGGCGATCAGGCGCAAAGGAACCGGCTCGTTGCATGTGAGGATGGAGGGAAACGGTAACCGCGCCGAGACCTCGACTGCGGGGCAGGTTCCCGGTCCATCAGGGTTATTGGACGGCATCTTGCCAAAGAAGGACCGCTTGGCCGTAAGCGGGGTGCGCGGCTTGAAGGTGAAAGGGCGGCGGGCGAAGGCTTCCTGCTTCTGCGAGTCGGACCGCGGTGGCTCGATGGGCAGAAATTTGAGCCCGATCTGATAGCGCCAGTTCTCCTTGAATATGCCGGGGCGCTGTATGGTAACCTTGATGTAGTAGCGTATCTCGGCTTGCTGGGGGAATCCGGTGAGGGAGGGAGGGAGCGTAGACTTGACGTGAGCGAGCATCAGCTGCTTTGATCCGTCCATGGTGCGGAAGCCCTTGCCCAGGAGGCCGCCGTTCCCGCCGCCGCCGACGCCGCCGATACCCATGACGGCACTGATGGCGCGCGCATCATGGCAGATGTTGTTGAGCGGGACCTTGAAGTCGAATTTGAATTCGTGCAAGCCTGGCTGGAAGGACAGGGCAACGCCGTCGTCGGGGTAGACCTGGAAGACTCGGTAGAGAATCTTGTGGTTCTCGGCTACGCTGTTTGCTGGGTCGTTGTACTCGTTGCGAGGATCAGACCGAAGGATCAGAGCGGTGCGAGACTCGCCCTCCAGCTTGACGATGATATTGCCAATGGTCTCGGGGCGCTGGAGCACGATGATGACGCGGCCGCTGATGAAGTCGAGATTCGTGTAGAACTCGGGAGGTTTGTCGAGTGCGATGCGTATAGACATTTCGGCAGCGCCGGCAGCACCTGCAGCTGCAGCGCCTGCCTAACCGCTGAAGTACTGTTCGGACTGGAGTTGGGTAACTAATCCGTGATGTGTGTGTGCGACAGTGCGTTGTATGCAACGCATGCAACGAGGGATAGCGAGGAAGGGCCGGGGAAGCAGGACTGTTCCCAGGTAGGTATATAAATAAGTACCTATGCTCTGTATGCCTCGTATGATGCTGGCCAGTGACCAGACCATGCAAGGACCGGAGGGAGACAAGCAGATGTGAAGTTGAAATCGAGGTCGGTGGAGGAGAGTGGTGAATGGTGGCGCTTCGACCTCGATGCCTAGATGCAGGGTATAGGTGCCGTTAGGTTAGGTATTCGTGCCTCCATTGGGCTGCAGCAGTCAGTCAGTCAGCCAGTCCAAGTCGCAATTGGTGCATTGCAGAAGTAGGTAAGGTATGCATACCAACGTGGTTTTGTCCATGCCTTGAGGGGACCACAGCGAGCAACGAGGTCATGGATGATGGAAAAGAAAAAGCATGGTTGCTCGGTTGCCTCCAAGCCCAAGAGCTTCTTGCGAGATTGCGCCGGCCTGCGCGGGCTCTGGTGTTCTATCTAAGGTAAGCTTCCAAGTCTACCTACTTCATAGCGACGGTGCAGGCAGGGGACCCCACCAACTGGCAACGTCATACCTAGGTACCTAGTCCGTCTGCTCCTTCGTCACTGTTGCAACTTGTTGCATCAGCTCTCTCGCATCAGCAAAGTGGCTCATCCGCGCCTTATCGTTATCTCGCTTATCGCTCATCTCATCGCTGCGTGGCTGCGTGGCGCAGTCTGGCGCAGCCCTACCGAACGCCAGACAGAACTTCGGAGCACTCGGCTACAGCTGACGCCTGCAGATCATACCTAGCCTGGAGGTACCTATCATCGGCTTACAAACAACTTTCTAGAACAACAATGAACCTTACCTTATTTATGGTGAGCTCAATCCTTCACGCAATTCAGCGTATTCAGGGGCTACCTAGATTCGGGCGCCAAGGTGATGGAGCTACAGCTCATAAAAGGTACAAGGTACCCCATTCTGCCAAAAGCAGGTAGTGTCGGCGATAACCTTCCCTCGCCTTACCTAGCGGACCTAGCATGTAGGTATTCCGCACCTTAGCATGGTCACATAGTGGCAGCCTGGCGTGCCTGGCACCTTGGCCATCTCCTGATCGTCTCCTGGTTCCATCCTGCCATGCCTGTCGAGCCTGTGCCGTTCTACTGCCACAGTACCGTACTTCTCGCGGACGCATAGGTATTGCTATCGTGCTGCCTGCTGCCTGCTCCTACTAAAAGACGAGGAGTCTCGAGGAGTCACGACAATGCCGATGACGATCGGCACCCCAACATATATACTCAGGCAAGCCGAGTAAAGCAAAGCAACCATGAGAGATCACGCTACAGTCGGCCATTTGCTCCGGCCGTAGCGTAGCAACTTTACGGTGCTATCAGCAGCGGGAGAGACGACTATCGTATGGTGGGCCGGGCCGTGCCCTGCTCTCGCCCTGCCAGCCAGAATGCCTCCTGCATCAACTCCTGCATGGAGACCAGATGACAACCGTAGAGGCACCCAACACATGAGCATAATTGGCTCCATGGGCAGAGCGGCAAGCCACTCTGGCAATATCCGAATGTTCGAACGAAGAGTCCCAGCTTACGTGATGATTGTATCAGAATCATCTTGGATTACATGGTATGGAGGGCGTCTTTCGATGACCTGCCTCGACCGACCCTAGCCTGCAGGACTTTGTGGGGAATCTCTGCCGGCCGCGAACCCCCAAGTCGCTTATGAGACTATGATTAGTGTACCGCGTAAGACCTGCGAGCGAGCCTGGTGCTCCTACCTCATCCTCGCTCGTCCTACCGTAGCCCGCTAGGTATATGTGTGTGGGCGTCTCTCTTTCCAGACATCGTCCGCGTTCGAGATACGGAGTACCACTCTCGCCGCGCACGGTATATCTGGGCCAGTCTGTTTCTAGGGGGCTTATATCCAACCATGTCGTTTTAATTAGCCCAGCTCTGCCGGGGTATGGGTAAAGCCCACATGGCATATGCCGCTTCTGACGCTCGACCTGACACTCTCCACACCCGCCTCAAACCGCCATTTCGCGAGATTGTAGTGTGTACGTATAAAGCAGCGCTGAGAACTTGCGAATCCGAGAATCCGGGACCGAACAACGCCCGACGACCCAACTAGCTGGACTTGACAGAATTTGAAATCCCTCAGACGCGGGAGACTATGGAGACTATGGAGTCAATAGACCCGATGGAAACGATAGAGCCGATAGAGCCCTCACAGCAAATGACCGTCTCTGTAAGGGTTCGCCTGCGCAAATCGCGCCACGGCTGCCGGACATGCAAGCAACGCAAGATCAAGGTATGCTTGACAAGTTATGCCCATTGTCCAAGACTCTTCCTTGGCATGCCTCTCTTCAAAGTTCCGCCGGCTAACTGATCGGGCTCTTGGCCATGCCTAGTGCGACGAAGCAAAACCCGTTTGCGGTAACTGCGCGAAGAGATATCTGGATATCGAGAGCTGTGAATATCCAACAGTGCCCTCGTCTCGGACGCGGCACAGTAACAGGGAGTCCTCGAGCTCCGGCTCGAGTCATGCGGGTGACGCAAGCGTCGTCCAGCTCAACTCAAATATGCCGGCCCCGAGCCTGACCACCCGGCCCACGGGAGCATCCGCCAACCCCGGCCAGCGGCAGTTGGAAATGCGCCTCATGTACCACTACACGCAATTTGCCGCTCTCGAGCTACCGGCAACTTATGGCTACTCGAGCAAAGAACTTTGGCTCGACAAGGTGCCCCAGATGGCTTTCGAGTCCGACCTGCTGCTCGACGCCTTACTCACCCTTGCAGCCATACATATGAACGATCTCATGCCTCAGGATCACAAGTTGGAAGTCGCCGTGAACCACTACCTTGACCGAACCTTGACGAAGCATCGATACTCCCTCGGCACTATCGATCAGTCTCTCGCAGAGCCTGTGTTTGTGACCGCTTTCATGCTTTGCATTACGTCCTGGCAACTTGCGCACCGGAGGTCCGCGACGTCGTCGGACACCTATCGCATCCCCTCGAGCGTTTTTGCCTTGGTCCGTGGATGCTGCGCCCTTCACCGGCAGTACGATGGTTGGCTTTCCAAAGCAGGCTATGACCCACAAGCTATCTACTTGGATCCCCAGAGCAACAGCAGCATCCAGGCCGATCACCCGCTCCTGCACCACATACGACAGGATCTAGCAATGCTACTAGAAGCCTTTCATGTCGACGCCATGCCGACCAACGAAGCAGATGTGTATAGGGACACAGCCGACTGCATAATCGGTCTGTATGTGGCACTATGTCTTGGTCAGACTAATACTATCCTTCAAAGACTGGTCTTCACCATGGCGGTCCGGATGAAGCCTCAGTATAGTAAGTGGAATTGAATGCACCTCACTCAATCACCCAACCTAGCCAACAATACACAGCAACACTATTGAGGAGCAACAGCTCGAGATTCCCGTAACATACGCTTTTGTACATTTTGAAGGACAATAACTGACAACCGACCGTTCAGTTGCAATGCTAGAGGCTGGTGAGCCACTGGCCCTCGTACTCTATGCTCGCATACTGTGCGTGTTGGGTTTTATCGACCATATGTGGTGGAGCCGAGGTACCAACAAACGAGATGTCCTGAAATTCAGCATAAACGGTATCGTTAATGCGATGCCCCTGAGATGTTCTTGGGCAATGGAATGGCCGCTCAAAGTTGTAAGAGGAGAAGTTTCAATGGCCACAATGACAAGCCAACTTAATCAGGCAGCGGCGGGATGCGAAAGTTAGCCTCCTCATACGCTGCATCACCGGATTCGGAGCATAGTATTATTATCGCCAAGAGCTCCACAGGAAAGAATGGTGTAGGATGCAGGTATTATATCCTACGACATCTTTGTGTCTCAACGAACTGTATAGATAGCTAACTTGATATAGTCCTAAATACCCCAAATCTGAGAGTGTTGTTGTGTTGTAAAGATAACCACACGTACCTGACTAAAAGAAAAAAAATAACACGCGAGCAGTACGTCTATACGATGGTCATTCTACAATTACCGACCGCGTCTTGCGACTTTTATCATTCAGAACGACTATCAAGACTACACTTCCCACGCAATTTTGATCCCTATAAAGCTGCCGAATCAGAGAGATTATGACGCGCCCCAAAGGGAAGTGCTGCGGGCATGGTGAAGAGCCCTTGGGGTATCTTCGTTACGTCTGGACTCAGTCATGCGAATGGCTGTGTGGAGATAGTTCTCCGATTCCGAGCTTCCCCGCAATATTACGTGCTACCTTAGCATCGCCAAATGATCGAACCATAGAGGAGAGCGGCCGCAAAGTTGAACCCGTAGTGGTATTCAATCTGAAATTCTCATCGGCAATTCTACCACCTCTTTTGGAACGATCCCGTAGCTAGTAAATTGATCACAGATGTACGAGTCAGCGGTTCTAGAGCATCACATCTAGACACCAAGATTCCACACTGGAAAATCGCCATCATGTCTACTACCGAGACTCTGACCAATGGAATGGCAACTGCAATGAAAGGAGCACATGGAGACCAGGGCCTAGCCCACGTTCAATCGATTGGTACGACAAAGAGTGGGAAAACACTGAAGATCAGATCATACCCGAGGTTTGACAACCTCGAAGACGAGCGCTTGTATCGGAAACAACATCTTGCGGCTGCCTTCCGTGTCTTCGCAGACCGCGGTTTCGACGAAGGCGTGGCCGGCCACATATCGGTCCGGGACCCCATACTACCTACTCATTTCTGTAAGGCGAAATCAGGCTATCGATGAGTTCTCAGAGTAGGTATACTAAAGCATTCCAACGCAGGGCTCAACCCCCTTTCGGCGCACTTTTCGCTCATCAAAGCATCCGACTTGATCCTCTGTGATGAAGATGGCAACATCGTGGAAGGCAACGAACCCATCAACGGCGCCGCCTTTGCAATCCACTCGCAGATCCACAAGGCCCGGCCTGACGTGACGGCCGCTTGCCACGCGCACAGCGTACACGGAAAGGCTTTCTCTGTGTTCGGACGCGAGCTCGAGATGCTGACGCAGGATGCGTGCCGCTTTCACAAGTCCCACGGTGTGTATCGTGATTTCAGGGGCGTGGTACTAGACGCGGAAGAGGGGCTTCGCATCGCCGCCGCTCTCGGAAATGGCAAGGCCGCGATCCTCCAGAATCATGGAATCCTCACAGTGGGCCAAAGCGTCGACGAGGCGGCCTTCTGGTTCCTCAGTCTCGAGCGAACTTGCCAGGCTCAACTTCTCGCCGATGCGGCTGCTGCCGGTGGCTACGAGAAGAAGCTCATTGATGACGAGGAGGCTGCGCGCACGGCGGAGCAGGTTGGGGCGCCTGAGAAGGGATGGTTGGCTTTTCAGCCATACTATGATGAGCAGCTCGTCAAGACAAAGGGAGATTTTCTGAATTGATGTACGAGAGTCTGGAACGAGGGGGATCAGCTGGTCGAATTATTTATCGCTTGCACTCAATAATTATGTCAAATTCTATGGCCCCTCACGAGGCCGTGTCAGTCAATGTCAGCAACATCTCATTGTTTTAGTTTCAGTTAAGGGTGATACAGTTCCTGGCTCACATCTCGACGCGATACAGTACGAGGCCGTCTAACTTCCTACTGTCCGTTCTAAGTACCATCTCGTTGAAATTAAATCCTAGTCACATGGATGTAACTTAGGTATGTGTACGTGAGTTGTAATTTCACCTCGACCCGCTATGAACATTTCTGATTTTGACATTGTAACCGTCAATCATATAGTTACCCCAGCAATGAATGTTACATACGTTGCAGCGACAAAGCTGCGCCCTCGATCATGGCCTCTCCCGCGGTCTCTATGCAGAGTAAGCAGTTATGCCAGTAAGTGTAGGGCAGACGATGCGTCACAGAGTCACAGCCGATAAGCATCAATATCAACAGTGATCAACAAGCAGCGTGATCGCTGGCGAGATGGTGATTTGCCCAATCGACGCGATTATTGATGAATTGCTAAGCTTGAAGAGTCAACACCATGCGAGATTCACCTTACCAGGTGAGACTTGTTTTCGTGATGTTACAAACAACTTCTGTTTCACATCGAAGTTGGTGAGTAATTAGCATGCTGAAATGGTCTTTATCGGAGATTGTGCCTCTCGAATGCAGAAAACGAAAATAAGTAGAGAGTGGATAGGGTTTTTTTTCGTTCCTTTATAACAGCCAGCGAAGAGTGGCATTGGCATTCACGGCCACACTGACACATTACGAGGATCGTGTTAAGCGTATCATGTCAATACATGGGCTGTTCGAACTTCCATATATGTATAGCGACACTACCGGATCGTTGGACGCGCCCGGCAGGAAACTCCTTCAACCCGCGGTTACCTGCTGGTCAGTGGCTTGGGTGGTTGACCACATCAGGGAGGATCGAGAATCCTAGTCGCTTACTATTCCACCATCTTGATTGAGATGGAGGGGAGGGGAAGGCGGGAATCAGGCATCATACATACCAGACGATCGAAGTCTCGTCTGTGCTCCCATCTTACTTACAAGATATGCAAGATATGTTTCTTTCTGCATTTCTAGCCCTAGAACCATTCCTAGGTCCTGCGTGGTTGTTTGTGGTTCATATCAGGTTGATACTCTCTCTCCAAAACGACTGCCGGTGGCGTGTTTCCGGCAGTCAACTTCACGAACAGTTAGCTAGCTTCGCTAGCCTCTCGACAAGCGTGCCCATCTCGGTACACGTGTATAGTGGCTGGTAACCAAGCTAGCGGAATTGAAGCCCGGATAGCTAGGTAGAAAGGGTGACTATTGAACGGTGATGGGTGACACTGGAATCCTCCGTGGAACACGTTGTGACGTGGGTGCTGCTGCCGTCCTGAGTGAGTACTCACTTAAGGTACTCAACAAGGCCGGCGGATCGAGACGTTTACCCTGGCTTGAGACCATCATTGGTCACACCCAGCTAATCGAATGAAGGACTGTTGCAACGCTGATTCTTTAAATACATCTTCAATTTTGTCCATGAGGCTGTAAAATGTCACGGCCACAACCCAACAGACAACACCAAATTAGGCAATGGCCGTTGCACCCTTCGATGAACCAGAGCACTGCTTACAGACACATGTGCCTTGCTTGTGCGGAAGGATTGGTTTTGGACGATTGTTAGTGTAAGCGAAACACCACCCGGTACATATGATTTTCCCGATTTGGAAAACCAGGCGGGTTCACGAAACCTTAGCGTCGCCCATATGGCACTTTTGCGGATTTTACCGCTCAAAGCCTCACTCATTTCCTGGACTGCTCGATTTGTTTCTCTCATGCTTCGAACTGCCCAACGAGGTAGGTACTTAGAAAGATTGGTAAGCCATGTTGAGATATACGCATAGAATCATAATCTGCTATCGAGTCGATTGAGGTCGTCGACATGCCTTATGTTAGTTAACAGGAGAGCTTCGTTTAGACGACTTCACACGACTTCCCATGTTTATATGCCCTTCCTGTAATTAGTGCCTACAGAATACAGTATTTAATCATGCAGCCAGCCAGCTACGTTAGACTGAACATTCACGAGATACATAGTAGACTGACTCGCCCGTTGATCGCGACCTGGTTCCGTTGCTCCATACTACCTACCTAGGGGCGTGTGATGACAGGGTTGCCGGGGTCTGGTACTGTGAACGATCTTCGGGGACCATAAGCGCGTCTTCGCAGACCCTCGCTCACCGGTTTAGCATCCCATATACATACTTAGCAGAAGTACGCTGCATATGGGAATCGCTGTGCCTAAACGTTACCTGCCCACCGTTACACTCGGTGCCTTTCTCACATCTACTCGCCCCCCATAATCTCGATATGCCAAGGGTATATACTTAGAATCTCATTAACCCCAGGCCACCCCAGTCTCCCGTCTGATGTTTACGACTATTAGAAGCAGTCAAGCTGCTATATTATATACCCAACCTGCCTTTAGATTAGCGGAAAGAATTTAGCGCTATCACATTTTCACTCTTTCACCACTCACTCACTTCCCACGCGCAGGTAGCGTTTTTTTTTTTTAAACGACGCTGTAGTTCACGAAAGCCTCAGCTGGAAATGTTTCACCGTAGATGATGTCGCTGCTGGCCTCGATTGATTCTATGATCTAATATTGGCGGTTTATGCATTTTACATATACTTCTTCGAAATCACAATGTCACATCCATACGAGGCGCCGCCGCCGCTTCCGGCTGAGAATGGCGTCCATGTCTGGAGAGCCGCCGTTGTGGTGCCGATTATAACTTTCCTATTCGTTGCTACACGATTCTACACGAGACTATATCTATTAAGAAGAAAGATGACTATTGACGATTGTATGTTTGTTGCCCCCTTGCTTCCGTGCTATTCGACGTTTCGTCCAACTCACACCTGGTAGATATCGTTGCCTTCACTATGCTCATCAGCATCGCACACGGCGTCACAATAGCCAACGCAACATATCACGGAATGGGCCTACACATCTGGCAGTTTACAGATGAGCTGAACTCCGAATACTATCTCTGGCTCGGCATCTCCTCACAGTTCTACACTGCCGGTCTCGCTGGGTTCAAGACCGCCCTGATCCTCCTCTACATGCAGACGTTCGGGCTCGTGAGCAGAAGGTTTCAGATCGCCTGCTACATCACGCTCTTCTACACCCTGGGCTATCTCACGGCCAACCTCTTCACCGAGTTCCTGGGCTGCTGGCCCATTGAGAAGAAGTGGCACGCCGACTTGCCGGGCCACTGCATCGACCGCACGACCGCGAACACCTTCTTTGGTATCGGCCACGTCACGAGTGACTTGATCATTGCGATATTGCCGCTACCTCCGATATGGAAGTTGACATTCCCGACAACAAGGCAAAAGATCGGATTGAGTCTTTCTCTGTCTAGCGGGTTTCTGTGCGTATTCTCCCCATGCGCCGTGTGAACATTTCCTTGGGACCTTGCTAACCATCAATCTTAGTGCTTGGGCCATTGCCACTATTCGCTATGTTGTAAGCAATACCTTTAATATCGTCTTATTATCCCTGTCGATCTTTTCGAATTTAGGGGCACCGCCTGTGGTCGAACAATGCCTAGAAGTATAAGTAGTCATGAACTGACACCGAACCCCACAGATATCAACCTACAACCAATTCACATACGACCGACCCTGGTGGGCCGGAATAAGCTTCACATTCTCAATCCTCGAGCTCAACACCGGGCTCATCTGCGCCTGCGTGCCGACCTTCAGCCCGCTCCTCTCCGTCCTCGTCTCCTTCCGCGTCACCAACTTCATCTCCACCTGGACCAACACGCGCGCATCCGGGACCTGGCAGGACGAAAAAGTCCCCTGGGACGACATAGAACTCGAGTACCACGGGCATCTGACGGCCGAGGTGCGCGAGACGAAGCGCAGCCGCGGCAATAGTGACAGCGCTGACGTGCTGGAAAGGGGCGATAGTCGTAGGAGTAGTGGACGCTTCAGCATGGGTTCGACTATCACCCCTGTAGAGTCGAGAGAGATGGCTACGTTTAGTCCAGTGAGTCCTGGTGATGAGCTGCCTATGTGTGATTTATCGGGCTTGCAGGCGCTCGCTGAGCGAGATAAGATATAAGACTATCTAAATTATTGACATTTTCACTCGCCGCTTCTGTGAACGATTAGTTTCTATCGCTATGTTTCGTTGTCACTCCCTCAGCTGCGTAGGTCTCTTCGAACATCAACTATATGTTGAGATTTTTTTTATTTTTTTTTTATTTTTTTTTTACCACAATGGGTTGTCGGGTCACAAACACATGCCTACAATGTCTTGATGTGTGACAGGGTAACGAAACGAACCCCGAGGTAACGCAAGTGATAGAACTGCAGAACTGCAGTTAGTTCGTTTCAAGCTGAGCTATATTTAGCCATCGCCAACACGGACGGCCGTGCACGGCGTAGCATAATCCCAATCTGCAGCCCTATATCAGCAAAGGCCTGTATAGTTAGTACCTATACTACAACATTCATTTATGATTACCTATACTTGAAAGTCGAGATCGATCCAACATGGAGACAGGCAACACTCCTCTATTCTACCAAGTTATCTCCTTGTTGTACACTCTTCTCGAATTACCAAACATGGGAAGCTGAAGAACATAGAGGCTATATTTTTCTATCTCTGGCTCTCATTTTTTCCTTCTTTTCGTTAGCTATATTAACTGAACAGGAAGATAATTCGGTTCAGCCGGTATAAGTAGCTGCCCCAACATAGCATCTACTTCCGGATCCTAATCTCTACAGTAGGCAGGACTTTCCTATGCCATGTAACGTTGTTGCGAGAAAATAAATAAAACATCCATCATGCTCCACCAGGCTAGATGAGCAGAGACCGCTGCCACGACCACGACGGTGGGCTTGTTGTGCTGAACAACACTCTGAAAATTTGCCGCAGAGCTGCAGAGCCATCGTCCTCGTATTCCGAGAACAGCATCCTGCGATTTGACATAGCCAGAGACAAATATTTCTGTGCCGCATTACTGCATCCCTCCTCGACGGCACGGACACGCATTAGTATAGTACTAGCAGTGCTGCCTGCAACAGCGAGATGGGCAGCCAGCCATATGAGTGCCATTTCCCCTCCCATTGTCAGCCACCACGATACGAAAGACAACGGGCACTCTGCTTTGCTCGGGAGGTCAATTGGGAATCTACCGTGTAATCACATACAAGGACTTTGTAGTTGATATGTAGGTATAAAGGGCCTCCTAATCCTCTTTCAGAGACCCTATCATCGTAAATGCTGTCTTTTTCCTTTTTACTACTCCTCGCGCGAGGGCGAATATATAACAAACGCCGAACAACAACAACACATGAAACACTATTATGTTACAAAGGACCACAAACGCCAACATATCCCTGCAGCTCTGGTTCCATCTAATAGACAATCAAGCGTCCTACTTCCTAATGCGTACCGTTCTGTCCGTTTGCCATTCTCGTGGACCGGCTGCGTGACATCCTGTTCGGCACGTTTCGCGGGAGGCTTTCTGTCGATTGATTCTCCGTGGTCTCGTCATAGGACTGCTCAACAGCCTGCTCGGCGAGCTTTTGTGTTTCCGCCGTCCACTCCTCCAATCTATGCGACTCAATATGCTCACAGAGTAGCGAGTCTTCCCAACGCATGGCTTCCAGCATCTTCTCGCGATAGGCCTTATCCATGTTCGCGAATCGCCGGTCAAGGTGTTGGGTGTAGACTCCGACAGATTCCGAGGGCGCCAGCCTCTGATGAGCAACTTTTGTGCGACGGTTGGTTTCTGTATTTTTAACATCAGCACCGAGCATTTTCAGGACATTACTAGTGAACTCACGGTGTGCGTAGAGAGTGCAGTAGAGTTGGAAGAGGTCAGTTTGACCGATGACATCCATCGTCTCCTCGTCGACCTTCAATGAGGTATTGTTGATCGCTGTCCAATCCTCACGCAATAAACAGCGTCTCCAAATAAGTCGTTCAGCTTGAAGACGTTCGTCACCCTGGAGGCCATTACTAGCAACCTGTAGAGCAAGGAAAAACTGATCGGCAATGTTGTCCTTAGTCTCTGGAGACAGGGTGATAAGTGTAAGAAGGTCTATGAGGGTGAGTGCATCGAGGGCTTCGTGCTTGAGTAGTCGTTTGATCGCATCCTCGAAGAGTTGAGACAGTATTTTATGCTTCTTTGGCACCTGGAGATGGAAGGCTTCCTTCACGAGACCCAGTTCTTCAGATTCGTCGAGGGCCACGCTGGTCACAGGTTGGATCTGAGTCTCGTAGAACTCGTTTTGAATGCTAATGATAGCAAGCTCTTTGTCAATGGCATCTAAGCGCATGTCTTCGCTTATTCCGTCGATGCTCGCCTCCTGGACACCAGACATTAATGCTTTACTGCCGGGGCGTGACGATTCTGCCATTCGAGCTAGCTTGCCCAGACTCAGCTCGATCTTCTTGTTCCAGACTTGCTGTTCCCGAGCTAGGCCCAGGTCAACAAGGGTATCGGCAGCATGATCGATATCTTCCTCGTCGACGATATCGTTGATCCACGATATCTTGGCCAGCTCTGGCCTTGTCCGCAAATACATGGTCTTATACTTCTTGTCGACATTGCTTTCGAGAAGTGGTTCCACTCCGTAGGCGGAAAACACATAGTCGTAGAATGGAAATGCAAAATCTTCACCGTAAGTGCTAAAGCATTCTTGAACCTTGTCATCCTTCTCTCTCTCCTTGGACTTGAGTCTCTCCAAGTGCTCCGCACTCACATCGGGAGCAATTTGCGCCTCGCGAAGTAGCGTGATTTTGCGGATGAGAACCTCGGCTAAGGCGTGTAAAGATCGGTGGGTCTCTGCGATCTTGATGGCTGCCTCCCAATTGCCAGAATGAGCCAGGAGGAGGACCTTTGCGTGACGATCTTCCCGGTAGACTTCCTCGTACTTTTGGCCCTCTGCAATCAACTTAGGGTCACCGCTTGCCAGATTCCATTTGATCAGCTCTTGTAGCACCGTGAGATAGACCTCGGTCATTTCAGGCTGTGTTTCACGTATCTTGTGAACCAGGCTTGTCTGGTCGTCGGTCAAGGATCCATCTTCGTGCTTGACCCATTCGCTTGACAATTCAGCCTGACGCTTCACATTGTTGGCAATGAATTTATTAGCAGTCCAGGGTGTAGGCAGGCCTGCGTAATCGCCCAGAATTCCGTGGTCAAGCTTCTCTTTCTGAAGCCCGTAAAGTTCAAGATGCGTCTGTCGAAAAGCGAACGCATCACGGAGAGTACTGTTGTAGATCTCGGAAGCTTCAAACACCAGACGTGTAAGAGAGGTCGCATCCAGCTTAGCTTTGGAGCTGTGTTTGATAACTTCATAGCCCCAGGCGATGAACAATTCCATGCGGTGAATGTCGTGTATGAACCAGTGCCTCAGATCGTCCAACTCCCCTTTCGCGCGATCAGGCTTTGACTTCTCCTCGGAACGGATGTACTCGACTATTTCTGCAACAATCGTCTTTTTCGAGGCGGCAGGGCGGAGGTGTAGGAAGTCCTCATGCTTCCGCCAAAGTGTGCTGGCGACTTGCATTTTCTCGGCATTCCACAACAGCTCCCATTTCACAGCACGGTCCAAGTCGACGCCAATACTCTTGATATGGGCCATCATTTTGTCCAAAAGTTGAACACGATCCTTGATGTTGTCATCAAGCCTCGCTGCTAGTGGCGAAAGGTGCGGGTTGGTTGAAGCAAGAATCTCGTGGCTGAGCTCCAGAGCAGCATCTCCGTACTCTTTTCCACTGAAGCCGGTGCTGTGCTTTATGTCGAAAGCCAGTGGAGTATCGTCCTTCATGCCGAAGAAGACTGCCTGCTCCAACTTTATTTTCGCAGTGAGTTTCGGGGGTGCGACGCTCGCAAAGCGCTTGCAGTCAGGCACGGAGATTCGCATGGTGCCGGCGCCTCGAACAAGCAGCACAGCTGTCGGATTCTTGGTCTTGATCCGCACAGGTCGTACTACGTCATCCTCGGCGTCGTAGATCTGGGGCTCTTCGAAGCCAGATCCCACAATCTCGAGGGCGGGATCACGGCGCAAGTCGATGACGTCTTCGAACGCGGCCGGGAGAGTATGGTTGTCTTGCATGATTTGTGAATCGGGGGATTCGGGAGGTTGGGCAATAGAGGCTACCACGGTAGCAAGGTCGAAAACGAGAAATGCGATCATAGCTGGCTTGGGGACATATAAGCGTGGCTTCGAAAGCGCATGCGCATTGGGTGGCGTCGAGTAACTCGATATCGATCGAACGATTCCAATGTCCACACATCTGCCATGCGACGATCCGTTGTTTATCACCAGCTCAACCAGGCTATACCGGCACAGATCCTTATCGTCGAGCGAAGTTAAAAGTAGCAGGTGTTGTCGATTGTCGGATGCTGGTAGCTGACGCAATTCGCTCATGTCAGCGTATTGGGATGACAAACCCTTGGGTACGAAACAAAAATCGAGGACTTTGAAGGAATCGGCATTTAGTGCGGTGTTCGATTGATCGGCTTGGTGGACTGCTTCGACAACAGCAGCTCGAATGTCCAATTCGGCAAGCAGATCATGATGACCGCCCCGGTGTATTCTCCATGAGTTCACTCGGCCTTTCGAGGTCACAGCTACGACCGTGCATTCGCCCTGCTTGGACGCGCGATCGGCTCGCACCGCTGCTATGTCACCCTGGAGCGCGGAATGAGACAGAGCATTTCGTATGCTGCCAAAAAGTCCGACACTCGAGGGGCCAAGGCTCGTCCGCAGAAATTGTACCGATACCTTGGGTCTTCCTTGCGCGTCTCGTACACTTAGGTAAGCAGTTCGTCCACTGCTGAAAGCCAGGACAAAACCCGCGGCTGCTTCCACATTGACAAGCTGAATGACGCGCTCGCCAGAAAACATGCCGGATATCGAGTCCTCGACGCCGGTTCGCTGGTGTCGCATGAAATCCAAGGTTGTGGCGCTCGAAATGGATTCCCAATAAGTGATCTTACCGCTTGTGGGCATAACAACAACAAGGCCAGGCTCGGAACAAGACGCAGACGGGGACACAAGCAAGCCAAGTGGCAAGGGATCTGTTGAGTGCTTGGATGGGTACGGCAGTGTGAAGGTGAATGACTCGGGGGATGTTGAAGATGACGCATAGGGCCAGACGACGGCATGAGTGTGCGTGAGGCTCAGAGCAAATCCGACGGTGGGATCGACGAAGCCATGCTGGCGACCTGGAGCTATATGGTTAGGAAATGCACATGCACGTGTTGACTGACGGGGTCTAGATTTGGCAAACACGTACTGGTAGCATCGAGCTTTATTCGCTCTGGTAAAGCTGCAAGCTTTCGCACGTCAAACGCGGTACTGGCAGACTGAGAAGCGGTGTTAGATGACTTTGTCTTGAGAAGCAGAAGCCGATGACAGGAACAGGGAACGCGACACGACTTACCAGGAGCGTGGTACCATCGCCTTTGTGCAGCCGGTCAACAGCCCGGCTCTTCTTTGACCGCACGCTCAATTCTTGTCGCTGCGCAGGCACGGGCTGCTCTATGCCGTCCTGTTTGACCGCGAAGGCGGACTCCTGTGCAGATCTGACCTCGTAGGTCTCGGGGGCAGCGGCGGCTATGGGCTCGACGAAGGTCTGGTCCGTGACCTGAGGGCGGTCGGACCTCAGTCGTTTCGACTTGGGCATATGGGGAGAGTTGTCGGAGCTCGCGGGGCGCTGGCGTCGGCGGCCACGCGTGGTCATGCCGGTGGAGGCGCCGTTCTGGCTGCCGCCGGTGGGCGCGGGTGCAAACATGATGGACGATAGTCGCAGGAACGCTGATGACGCTGATGGATCGATGCACGGCTGGTGGTCAAGCTGGCGCGAAATGAGGCAATGAGAGGAGGCGACGCGCGGTGGATGGATCCGTATGGAGCGTTGCGGCGTCTGTGTGGTGGTTGTCGATGAGGGTAGGGAGATGAATTAGGTGATGACCATGGCGACAATGCCTAAACTAAACACTACACTACCTGTGACACGACGCAGCGGTCAGAAGGGATGTACGGAGTAGAGAGGATAAGTGCGGGTGTGGGTGTTGATGATGATGGTACGTGGATGCGGATGGGGCAAGGGAAGATTGACATTGACCAAGGAGAGGAAGGAAATAGTGAATGCCTCCGAATGGACAGATGTGGATGGAAAGATGCGAAGGAAGAATGACGAGGCCGTTTGGAGAATGACCAACTGGCTTGCTGGAGATGCTGGCGACAGGAGGGCGATGCTGGATCTGGATTCTGGGCTCGGCTGGGCCGCCGCTTGATTGGATCTCGCAAGCTGCCTAAAAAAAAATAATACGCATCCAACCTACAACTCACCAGCCCATCTCCAATTGGCCTAGCACCACTCCGAGATGTTTACTTCGAGCTGCGACGGCTCAGGCAAGCCAGGACAACCGCTACGTGGGTACTTCCACACCCTCCAAACTGCCGCCTCAAAAAAGGTACATCGTCCAGGGTCAGTACCAGGGTCGCCCGAAGCTACCGGGGGCTTCCATGTGTGGATCTGCAGGACGGCTGTAGGTGTCTACCTACCGGGGTATCTGCCACTGATCTCAAGGATTATTCTGTCCCTCTGTCAAGGTAGAGCAAACAAGCTCAAACAACAACTCAGACAGGCGCATCTCTTTGGAGTTGACTACAAATTAGATTGAGGGTGTTCAGTGGCTGCTGCAAGTGCGCACGGAACTCCCCAAAACGGATCGCCGTTGAGATATTACATGTCGGACCAACACATGTCAATGCCAGACCTTACCCAAGCCATCTTAGTGAATTGCCGGCTGTTTGTTGTTCACTTACATGGGAGTACTTAAATCAAGCTAATAGATACTTCTTTGTCGCCGCCTTCAGCCGGGCAAACAGGAGTCCCCAGGTAGGCGCGATATGTACACTGCCTAGCCGGACAGTGGGGGCGTTCAATAGAATGAGATCCTACATATCGTCATCATCTTGCATCAACCACTCACAAGTTCAGAGGCATCAACATCCCAAAACATTACCAACACGTGGGAATTCATTTCAAAAAACACACAAGTGAACATGACAGAAAACCTACTCGTAACTCACTTTAAAAGAAGTCACAATTCTTGAAAACTAGCGCAAACCACGCATACCAATTCAAGCACATCTCAATCAACTTTATACCTAGTAGAAAGTAATACCCGAACTGTTACTTTTGAAGGCGTTGCCCGGCAGCATCCCGCTCAATGAATTCTACACAACCTCTAGATTCTACGGGACTATCAATTCGAGACCGGTAGTTCCGATAGGCATTTATAACACAACATGAGACGATACTCAAGTTCCGTCACAATCACCGACCCTCTCGTGAAATATCAATCCCTGCTCGCGACTGGGCACTGCTGCCCAGACCCAGCACAACATCGCCTCGCAATACATCTCCAGAAAGTCTACCATCGACTAAAAGACTACAGTCCCGCAGTGGAGTACCGCACGAGGTTACGGGCAACAACAAAGGCTTTAGAAGAGAGAAAACCGAAGGGAAGCGACGATGAGTCCCGACAGCTCGCAACGGACAGCCACCCGATCTGGCGCAACCCTCTTCTCGCGCGCTTCTTTGCTCGCACACAGGGAAAAGAAAAGGACACTCTCGCCTTGACACGTGTGCTAGCCGGCCATGAAGAGGCAATTAACATAGACTCGCCCCAGGGCCTCTTTCTTTCAGGTGAGGTAGGCACTGGGAAGTCGATGTTGCTCGACCTCCTCGCTGAGGGTCTGCCGACAAGTCGTAAGCGGCGATGGCACTTCAACACCTTCATGCTGTACACGCTTTCCCAACTGGAGCGGCATAGAAAGATGAACTCTGCTGATCCGGGATATGACGGCGAGCCGTATTCGCTGCTCTGGATGGCGCGGGACATGATTGAGAAGTCGCCCATTCTTTTCCTGGACGAGTTCCAGCTGCCGGATAGAGCTGCGAGCAAGGTCTTAAGCAATCTTTTCACGGCCTTCTTTCAATTGGGCGGGGTCCTCGTTGCTTCGTCGAATCGCCTGCCCGAGGAGCTCGAGAAGGCGGCCGGTTTCGAATATGCGGCGCCTACTACTACTGTAAGCGGCCTGGTGAGCCGGACCCTTGGCTTGGGAAAGTCGAAGGGTAAGGGGGAGCTTTTCGGCTCTTCGAGTGACTTCGCAAACTTTTTAGAGGTTCTGAAATCACGTTGCGAATTGTGGCAGATGGACGGTGCCAATGACTGGAGGCGGCGAGACTCTGACCGCTCACCTACCAACGTTCATATGAATCTCGCCGACAGCTATATGCTCGAACAGCAGCCTGAAAAGACTACAGAGTTATTGCGCTCGGGAGCCCCTGAGGCACTTACTGAGAATACAACGAGACCAACGGAATACTACATCACAGGCCCAAATCACGAACCTTTGTGGCACACGGCCCTAAGCAGACATCGAGCCACGTCGACTCCTGATAACACGGCATGGAAGCCCGCAACCATAACAGTCTACGGCCGCAGAGTTACAATACCACAGCAACGCGACGGGGTCGTAATATGGGACTTCCAAGAACTTGTAGCGTCGTTCGGGCCAGCAGATTACATCACCATGGCCAGCTCCTACCACACGTTTATCATCGACAACATACCGATTCTCACACTACAGAAGAAGAACGAGGCAAGGCGATTCATCACATTACTCGACGCCCTCTATGAGGCGCGATGCAAACTCATCGTCCGAGCCGCCGTGGGCCCCGACGAGCTGTTCTTCCCCGAATTCTCACAACCCTTGCAAACCAATACCAGCCCTTTACCCAATTATCAAAGCCAAGGTCAAGAACGAGTCGACGCCGACGCGATCCACTCCGAGACAATCGCCGAGGCCTACCAAGACCAAATCTCGCCCTTCAGGCCCAACATATCCTCCTACGACCCCGACCAGAGCTCAGATTCGGACTCAGACTTCGGTCCGGATCCTAAGAAAGACATGTCGAGAGTTGACTTTAGCAATACGGGCGCCTTCACGGGCGAGGACGAGCGCTTCGCATATAAGCGCGCCGCCAGCCGGCTGTGGGAGCTGTGCGGCGAGCGGTGGCATGAGCGCCAGGGGGAGTGGTGGCAGCCCTTGCCAGTAGAAGCGAGACACTGGGAGGGCGGGCCAACAGCCAGGCCACTGCCGTGGTTGCCGGGCGAGATGATGTCTGGCGACGTTACGATGGGCCCAGCCGTTGAGCTCGAGAGGCCTGCTGGGCTGCAGAGGCTGAGGGTTGAGGAGTTGGAGAATATCAAGGAAGGGGATAAGCAATGAAGTTATAAAGCCCGCGACGGCAGTCGACTTTTGAGAGTGGCCGCGAGCTATAAAAAGCTGGTCTTTGTATATAAAGCCATATTGGATGTAGTATCTATCTGCAGAGAAAAAAAAAATCTAGATGGGCTGTTATAGACTCATCATCGCGTTGATCGATCCCATCCGTCTTTCATGTCCCATAACGCCTAAACTCCGTGCTCAATGCCCATGCAAGCCTTCGAAAAAAAAAAACCGTGGGAGCAGCCACTGCTCTCTTACACTCCCTGCTGGTCGAAATAAATCCCGAGGAACAACGATGATGGTATGTATGGTCATCGCCGACCGGGCTCAGTTCAAACTCCAAGCTCCCCCTTTCACTCCCTACAACGTCGCAACACCCGGCGCCCACAGCTCCCCGATCTTCCGCATTTCATCCGCAAACTTGCGACTCGTGATCCTCTTTGCCGCCCCGCCCGGCTTTGCGCCCGCAATCACCGTCGTCTCGTCCGGGTCGTAGAACGGGTTCTGCAGCAGGCGCACATAGGCCGTCTGCATGGCGCGGAAGACGGGTTTCAGCTCATTGTCTCTGAGTCCTATGCCTCCCGACCCTCCTTTCGCTCCCACCGTGTTATTGTTGTCATTATTGTTCCCCGAGGGCAAGATAGATGGCGACCGGCCGCGCAAGTCCACCACCGCGACGAATTTGACCCCCGTGTTCGTCTCGAAGCCGTACGCGGCCAGTCTGTCGTCGATGGCGTGCAGCAGACCGAAGTCGCCTGATAGGAGCAGGCTTCCGGGCCCAGAGGCGGGGTTGCCCCCTGGGTGCGATTGCTGGCGCGCGCGCGTTTCGAAGACGTCGAGGGTCCCGGAGAGGAGGAGGGAGAACTGCAAAGGTGTGCGCACGGGTACGTATGTCCGGGTTGTGCTGTCGAAGGATGGGAAGATGGTTATGTGGAGGGGATTGTTCTTTGCGAATGTATGTCAGTTGTGGGTTGAGGAAATGGAAGAATCAAGGATGGCTTGTGAGTGACGCAGAACTGGAGGGTTTGATGGTCGCACTTACATTTCGCCCTATGACGCCCAGGCAGGCTATCGACGGTACTGTTTGCGCCATGGCGACGTGCAGCTGCTCTGTCGATGAAGCTCTCGTGTTGGTGACAAGAGTAGCAAGGTTGGCTCGGCTTGGTTCTAGAAGTTGAAGACGGCCCCTGGAGCTTTGGGATGCCCCACCACCCATCGGTCCTGGCCCGCCTGGCATGCCTATGCCTGGGGAGCGGGCCGTAGCGGGGTCTTTCACACCCCCTACATTAGTAGGACTGCTTGCTCCAAACTACCTAGTATGGTATGGTATCTCTGAGAAGTGCATATTTACATTCAACTAACTACTTTGTTACGAACAGGATGTTCGATCTCATGTTTGGGTTTAGCTCACAGAAGAGCTTCTCGTTGAAATCTACTGATGGAATCATTTTTGGACCACGACGAGCGATCTAGTACGGCGACTTACCCATACGTCTATACCACCCGTCGCAGTATTGTTGGTATTAAAATTACGATATGAAGTACAACAACAGCGGCACCTTATACAAAGCCATGTTCAGGTGAGCCCATATAAACCTCATTCATCCTCTTCGACCAGAGACTCGGTCTTCTCCAGTCCCTTCAGCACCTCCTCGATCTCAACCGGGTCCGTTATAGCCCACACACCACCGCCTTTTACTGTATCCATACCACGCATGCCAACTTCTTTTCCGACCAGGTTCCGCCCAACCTTGCCCGGCCCTATACCGATCCATCTGCGCACTTTCTGCTCTTGGTCTAGATATTTGATGCTGTCCCACCATCTGACAGTTTCCAGACACTGTCTCGCCAACAGCTCCTGGACATCGGCCGCGCTCGCAAAAGGTCGCGCAGTGACATTGCTGACGCATTCCATACGCCCAGGAAACGTGACGACAGGCTGATCCCCCCGGCCCTTTACCCGGCTCTTCTGCGTCAGCAGGTCGCGCATGACATAGTACGCCGGCCACATAATGGGGCTGTGAAACGGACTGTCGCTATTCAGTCTCACAGCCCTCGGGTCGTGGCCGAGGAACTGGCGCACGTGCGCGACGAGCTCCTTGATCTTGTGCAGGGAGCCGCTGAGGACGATCTGGTTCTTGCTGTTGATGTTCGCAATGAGAACCTGATCGATCGGTTTTCTCGAATCCGCGCTCTCGCTACGTGTCCCCGCGCTCCTGTATCCCACGAAATCGTCGATCGCTTCCACTAGGCCCGAGAGATACTCTGGTTCCGTAACTATGGCTACCATGCCATATTCGCCTCCGTACTTTTCCACGGCCTTTCGCGTCGACTCGGCCATGGACTCGGCGCGGCGACTGACCATGTGCAAGGCGTCCTCAAAGCTCAGCACGCCCGCGGCCACGAGCGCTGCGAACTCGCCGAGGGAATGGCCCAGGGATACGTCCACGCGCTCGGCCGTCTTGAAGTGGTACTCGCGCTCGAGGATTCGTAGGATCAGGATCGACGTTGCCATGATGGCTGGCTGGGCGTTGGGCGTCGAAGTAAGGACCCCACTGGGTCCCTTCTGTATTATATCCGAGAGCTTGTAGCCCATATATGAATCTATCTCCTCGAGGATCGACGCGGCGGTGTGCGGGAAGGCCTCGAGCCAGGGCGTCAGCATGCCGACCTTCTGGACGCCTTGACCTGTGTAGCCAAAGAGCCACGGTCAGCTTATGAGACGGGACAGACTCGACTGATCGGAGGTCGGTAAACTAAAGCACATACCCGGGAAGAAAATAGCGGTGCGCGGCCGCGGCTTGGTGGTTGTAGAGCCATGTCGTCGAGCATATGGCGCAGTTGGTGTGGTGGTGGTGCGGAGAAGGGGAGCCGCCGATCTATATGTACGAATAGAAGTCGTCTGAGCGCCGACAGAGACGGCAGCCCGAGGGATGGGCCGGCAGCAGGCCGGGGAGACGAATGCACGCATAACCAAAACCATAACCGCAGGCCAGCTAGTACGAGCTGCGGTAGAGGGAAGCTCCGATCATCGAAAATGAAATTGGAAATAAAAAAACTGATGCAACCTGACTTGGTAGCAGCCACGGACTCCTGCTATCTCGAATGCCTTGAAAAAGACGAGGGAGCCTTGAAGTCCGTCGGGTCTCCCCAAAACTTGAGGTAAGGGACGGGCATTCGGTCATACGGTGTCTGCTTCTTACTGTACGAACTACCCCACACCTTGGTCGGTCCCCATCTGTTCCCCGGACAGGCGGACCCTAGCTCGCCTGGCACGGCTGGGCACGCCTGGTCCAGTCCACCCGAGCCTAACCGCTCGACACCATCGGGCAGGGCAGTCATGCCCAGTCGAGCCAGTCAAGCCAGTCTCGGCACAGACGCAGGTACCTGCCATGCCTGCATGCCTATGCCTGCATTACATGTAGGTACCGTATGCTTGAGCGGGTTCACATGCGAATAACTCAGCAGTAAGGCTTGTTATATATTCAAAGTTCAAACCATACTAGGTAGGTCAAGATTAAATAAATACGAAACGTAACGAGAGGAACTAAAAGATGTCCGGCTAGGGGTGATCAGGCCAGCTTTTGATATTAGACCACGGTAGGTACCTACAACTTACATAGGGCTCAGCCTACCTGGGTACCTAGGTAGGTACCTAGGCACACACCTGGCCCACACAGTCAGTCAGAACCCATCCCAATACATCCCACTTTGCAACTCCGACCTTTTCTCCTAGGAGGTAGGAGGTAGGATTCCGAGTAGAATTGAACAGCTGGACCGATACGTGCGCCTGAAGTTACGCACTTGCGCCGGCTGCTGGGTCCCAGTTACCTTTCTTCACCAGTCTATGCTCGAAATCTAGCTCTTTATCCAATGTTTTCTGTTTGATGAAGAGGCTCAAAACAAGTAAAAGCCCAGACAGTCCGATGAGCAAATAGGATAGACCGCGAAAGCCTTCCACGTAAGAATCTACGATGGCGTCTTTGGCTGGGCCTGGGCCCATGAGAAGGTGCCAAGTCGAGTGATCAAGATACCTGTGAGGATGCCCGACGGAGATAGGGCGATATATACAGCCATCACGAATACACCTGCCAGGAGCGCGCTGGATTCCCTGAATTGGACGAGCTTGGTCTGTCTTTGCTCTGGCTCACAGTAGAAAGATGCGATTCTGCCGAGTTGTCGCCATCCACACGCTCTAGTGGTTTGATCTCTCGCGTTATGATTCAGGATGTAATATGCCCACGATTCGCTGACAAGTGAAATAGCACCCAAGACGTACTTGTTTAATCAAGTGAGAATGTAAATGGGATTTGATGGGAATGATGAGCAAGAGGAAAGGGTAATATCATCCTACTTGTTTATCTACCCAACAACAAGCGGACAAGCAAATACTGGGGCTAGCACGATTGATTCAACTTCTGATCAGAGCCTCGAACGATACACATAGCGAGTGTCTATGGTTGGGCATATTTACCGGGAATGGAGGCATACGAAAAGTACGAGTGCAGCCTTGAGAACGCAGACTGCGGCACTTCCAAGTTGTAACCTGTCCGAAACGAACCACATGGGCAGAGGCAGGCTGCGAATTCGATGGCAACGTTCAACTTCTACAGTGCCACGAGCATAGATGAAACGTTTAAGATGAGATTTCACGAAAAAAGCCTTGGGCCTCGGGTAGCCAAACATGCAGCGTCGTGTCGATGTGATGCTTTACGTACTACTACTTACTATGTCTGCCGAGGGAGCAATCTTGATGCCCGGAGGAGGCGAGACTGTCCTTGGCGTGTTGTATAAGTGAAGGATACCTGACGTGGTGCAGACCCGACGGTTATGTATCATTTCCTAAGTTCATTGTGTTACACGGCAGACCTGTCGCTGCTTTATGCTACATGCTAAATATATAATCGCACCCCCCCCCCCCCCTACCCTTTTCCATTGTTGGTAGTGTGTGATCACTCGCGTCTCCCGACGTTATATCGAGCAGAGCCTCACCCAACAATTGGTGTGATCAGCTGGAGAATGGGGTCTGCTGTCTAAACCTCTGTTTTTGTTTTTCTTTCCTGTGTCTTTCATCATCCGATTCTTTCTTTGGTCATGAGCATCTACGCGTCCACCACCGCATTCGCCCATCTTGGCTATAGTCTATACAACGCCCACTCATTTTGACCAGAATGCCGGAGTCCAAATTTCGCGTCGTCATAATTGGCTCTGGGCCAACCGGCTTATACCTGGCCCATGCTCTCAATACGGCCCAAGATAGACTATATCATCCTCGAAAGGGCCCCATCAAATTTCTTTGAAAGGGGAAACCATCTTTTGATCTGGCCTCATACGGCGCGCCTACTCGATCAGATAGGATTATTCGAGGAAGCCAGTAGGCGCTCGTACAGACTGGTGTCTAAGCGTGATATGCTTAGCAACGGACGCACACTCAGCAACTACCCGATATGGAAGACACTTGAAGAGAGGTGCGTTAACTTATCATCAACCGTGATGAAAAACCCCCTTGGTGATCGCAGCCACGGTTTCTGGTACTGACATGCCGCAAGCCATGGATATCCCATCATGCCGCTGCAGCGGTGCGAGCTGCTCGAGGTTCTTTACAAGAGCCTACCGAACCGCAAAGAAGTCATCAGAACGGAGTCTAAGGTGACTAAGATAGAAGCTGTAGATGATGGCGTCCGCGTACATTTAGCAGATGGGTCAATTGAGAACGGGTCGGTTCTGGTTGGGGCCGATGGTACTCATAATATGACCAGGACCTACATTCGCGACTTGGCACTGAAGCAGCATTTGGATTGTCCCAACCTTGGCATCACTGAGATTCCAACTACTTCGCATTTTTACAGCATTTATGGCGAAGGCCCAAATCACCATGGAATCGAAAGCGGGGTCTTCTTCGAAACTAGACAAACAGGCATGGCCATCCAGATGGGCACGAATGGCGACATGCTGCGCCTGATTCTGTATAAGAAGCTGCCCCAGCCAACGACGGAGCGAGTACAATATTCGAGCCACGAAATGGAAGAGGTTGCCGAGTCAATGTTTGACATGTCGGTTGCTCCTGGGGTGACACTTCGGGAGATCTGGCCACTTATTCACAAACATTCCGCTCGATCGGTGAGCCAAGATGAAGGCTTTGCTGCGCGGTGGCACACAGGTCGAGTTGTGTTTACAGGCGACGCGGCCGTGACAAGCTCAAGCGTAAACGGGCTCGGGGTGAACTACGGCTTGCATTCGACTGCTTTGCTCGCTAGCAAGCTCCAGCAGGTCTACATATCTTGCGACGGCCATCCTGACTCGGCGTCCCAGAGGCTGTGTTTGCCCAATATCAACGCTTTCGCTCTAAGGAACTTAGGAATATCTACAATTACCGCTATTCCAGTCTACGCTTAATGACCTGGGACTCATGGACTCACTGGTTTATCGATCGGTTTGTGCGGCCTTGGGTACCTATGAATACTTTCATGAACGCGTGTATGATTCCCATGGTCCGCAACGGACAGATTCTCAGCTACCTGCCGTTCAAGGCAAAAGAGGCTCCGGTATCCTAGAGATGGAATCCGGATTCAGACTAGACCCCCGTCTTGCTCCCATTTTCCTAAACTCCTACGTACCCGTCCAGTCCGCCCAAGCTTAACAGCTCGACGCCACAAACACACACACTTGGTACCTACCTACAGATAGGTACACAGCAGATGTACAACATGTAAAAAATCGCGAACCAACCAGATTGTAGATCGAAGAACGAATGCTCGTATTCATTACTGTACGTTTTTCATAGATACACACGTCATCAAGTTAGTTCTTAAGCTATGTGAATTGAGGGCATGATAGTTTTGTGTTAAAGCACACTCATGAAGTCGGTAGTTGCCTTGGTACGATTCCAGATTTCAAGATTCAAGGTTTCTAAGATAGTTAATTCGAAGCTTGTAGTCTGTCAGCTAAAGGATCCGGTCTGGTAGCGAACAGCAACACTAATCTATGCCATGAGCCCACCCAACGCCAATTTGGATGCTAAGGTATTTCCAAGACAAGAGCAGACCAGGGGCACGTTGAAACAAGATGCTGACGGTGACAGCTAGCATCTTATTTCAACGCCGCCCTTGCTGATGGTGAGGTATTTGACACCTTTATACGGTTTAATCCCTTCCCCTAGTCCGCGACTTTTCCTCGCGTCGATGATGATGGACTCGACCCTGACGCCGCTGGGAACCCATCCCTTGACGGAGAAGCTGATTGACGCAGAGCTGGGCATCAGGATCTTATTCTGCGCTACCTTTCTTGCGTCCCGCTCCTCGTCTGATCCTTGCGACTTCGCCTTCGTCGACTGGCGCGCTGCAGAGCCCTGGTATGGTTCGTCGTAGGAGTAATCCCTGCCAAAGCCGAACCCATTAGGATCTTCTTCGAAGGCATCGTCCGCTACCGGCCCTACAACCGTACATCGAAGGCCAAAGTACGACGCCCCGGCCGACAAATCCTTCGCTGGTATCTGCCACTCGAGAAGACGGTCTCCAGGGTTATAGCTAGCATCCCCTCTGCTAGGCCGCACATCGGATAAGTTCCTCACATCTTCTGGAAGTGGCACCGACACGACCACATCTTGAAGAAGAGGGGATGCAGCGGTTCCAGCGTGTGGTCCACCGAAGCCTCGTCCCCCGGACCCTCCACCCCTAGAGGATGGTCCGGCTATGGACTGACCAGTTGAACCGAAAAGTTTGTTGATGTTTAAGCGCACTTCGAACTCGGAGCCTGTTGAACCGAGGCCTGTCTTCACTTCTATGCCCACAGGCAGCTTCAAATCACGGGCCATGTTCATATTATTGCCGGTGGCAGACGGCAACAGATCGACCCCGTAGCCAGCGAGAATGAAACGTCCGTCGGGAGGTACGAAGCTGAGTTCTCCAGGGCTTTCCTTCCAGCGGTTCAACCGCACACAGGGATGGAACACGGGCAATTCCATGACGCTCTTCAGATTGTGCTTTCCAGAGGGCCCGGTCAGGGTCAGGACTATGTCGGGAACACCAGATACCTTGGATGTGAAGGCAATGGTGCCGTTGGCAAAGGCAGCAAGCGGACGGCCAGAGGGCGCCAGGGTAACCGAGAGAGTTTCGACAAGATCGCAGTATAGCTCGTTCGACGTATGTCGTACGTTGGCCCGCCTCCATGGCAGAGATGGACCGCTCTGTGTGATCAGAGAAGCTGTGTTGGAGCCGGTCAGTGGCTTGCCGGGCAGATTAATGCTTCCCAGCAGTTTCCCCAAGAGGCCCTCGACCTCGACGACATCCCTCAGCGCATTTGGCTCGGTGGTGCTGATGGTGCCCGCATCGCACATTTCGGTGAGGAGCTGGGCGACGACATCGTAGTTGGCTTCGATCTTGTGCGCGAGAACGGGGGCACCGAGGAACTCCTCTAAGGCGTCGATGACACGGTGAAGGAACTCGAGTACGAGGAGGGGTTCAATCTCGCAGGAGGTGGTTGCGAGGTATAGTAGGTTCGCATGGTCGAGGCTGAAGACGAGGGTAGGTGGATTGGTGCTCGGCAGGTAGATCAGGTTCGGCCGCGGTGCGGGATGTTCGAGGTAGAGAGGTAGCAGATGAGTCGCCGAGAGCGGGCGGGAGGTGAAGGTGTGGGAGAGGAGCGCGCGCCTGTGGCTGTGTCGTTAGTGAGGGGCCAACTTTACACGAGGGGAGACGGTAGCGACAGACTTGTGCTCATCGTAGATGTGCAGCGCCTCGATAACGCTGTTCATGGTGGACGGCTCGTGAAGCGCATCTTCGCGCAAGGCTGGTGGGGGGGAGTGAAGCTCTAGCTAGACGCGCGGTCTGGGCATTGGATTGATAGGTAAGGTTGCTCGGTTGCCTTTAGGTGCCGAGTGCGCTACGTCAGTGGGAGGCGAGGATGGAGGGGCTGAAGCTGACCTCAAGACCACTGCAACTTACCTTTGCGGTCCAGCGGTCCACTTTTAAGCACATGCTAGGAAAGGTACCTTGGTACCTAGGTAGCGGTAGCGGGGCTGAACCAGGCCCTTCAGTCGGGACTGGACTAGGTAGGTACGGGACCTTACAGCCTGGGGAAATTTTTATTTTTTTGCAAGTCGCAATTGCGAAGCTTGCAGACAAGACGGCCTCAGAACGAGTCGCGATTCGGTTTGCAATTGACCACAATACTGCTACTGCTCCCAACGCCCTTAATGTAATTGATTCTCCCCCCATTCCTACCCCGGCAAAAGTCATCACCTGCAGAGCAATGGCCGGTTCTGCCAGTACCTCGTCCTCGACATCTCATACCCTCACCCACGCACCTTCACTAAGCTTCCTGCCCGCCCTCATCGACCCGACGAGACCGACCACCGGCATGGACATGCTGGCTCTTTTTGAAGCCATCAAGGCTGGCAACCGCCACGGATTCCTACAGCCATCGCCTGCTCTTCCTAACGCCTCTCTCCAGCTCGCCAAGGCTATTCTCGACGCATACGCCAGCCAGCTGAGCGACGAGCAACAGCAACGTCAGAGAGAGGAAAGCAAAAAGCGCAAGCGCTCCGGGGAGACCCACGGCCAAACACAGGTTCTCAAGGTCAGAAAATTACACGTCGATGGCTTCGAGAGCGGCCAAGTCTGGCAGCAGGCCAAGAGGATCATTGCCAGCACCCTGCAACATGCCGAGCAATTGCTACAGGATCTAGAGGATCAAGACGAGGTCCAAGTAAACGGACACGCCGAAATCACGGAAATAGTAGAAGACAGCGAAGGCGACTCCGATGATTCTAGCCCGAGTGATGACGGCATAAGCGAAGAGTCGGATGAGGAGGCTGAGCAGGGAGAGTCCGAGGCCGATGTGATGAGCGATGATGATCTCATAGAAGATGAAGCTGAGGGAGACATAGATGAGGATGAGTCCGTGGAAGGCGAAGATGTGCAGCACGGTTTAGACGCGGACGAGGACGAGGGCGAGAGCGAGGATGATGACGATGATGATGTTCAACCCTTGATCGAAGACCCAGATGGTTTGAATGACGGCTTCTTTTCTCTCGACGATTTCAACAAGCAAACACAGATGTGGGAGGACGCAGACGCCAGGGCAGATCCCACTGTCGACCAAGGAAGCGATGACGAGGAGCTCGATTGGCACGCAAACCCGATGCTTGCCAAGGTGTCTGCAACTACGAGCAAATCCAAGAAGTCGAGCAAATCCCAGGACGACGAAGATGACGATATGCAGTCTGACTTCGGTGACGACAACAATGACGACGATGACGAGGGCGGGGCTACCTTTGGCAACATGGACCTGGATGCTCCAGAGGGTGACAGCGACGTAGAGGATGAAGATGGCGCTGAAGGGGACGCTGAAGATGACACAGAAGAAGGCAACGCCAATGGCGTTTTCTATAAGGACTTCTTTGCCCCTCCGCGGCGGAAAGGCGCTAAACAGAGCCGACCACAACGGCTTCCCAAGGGCGGTCCAGCCGAGGAAGAAGTAAACCGGGCGATGGCAGATGTTCGACGGGATCTGTTCGACGACGAATCAGAACACGAAGACTCGGAAGATGCGCTTTCAGATGTCTCTGCTGGAGACCCCAAATCAAGAAGATCTGCACATGAAAGGCGGCAGGCCAAATTGGCGGAAGAGATCCGGAAGCTCGAAGCATCTAACGTGGCCAAGAAACAGTGGACTATGGGAGGTGAAGCCAGAGCTGCCGAGCGTCCCATGAACTCTCTTTTGGAGGAGGACCTCGACTTTGAACATGCCGGAAAGCCTGTCCCTGTCATCACGCCTGATGTCAACGAAAGCATCGAGGATCTCATTAAACGACGCATATTAGCCAGGGAATTCGACGAAGTGATTCGACGACGTCCCGACGCCACAGAGTTCGCATCCAACACTCGTCGCGGGCTTGCCAGCGTGGAAGATACCAAATCAAAACGAGGTCTAGCTGAGATCTACGAAGAAGAACACGTCAAGAACGCAAACCCCGATTCCTACGTCAGCAAAGCCGATGAGAAGCTTCGAAAGGAAGAACAGGAGGTGGAACAATTGTGGAAAGAGGTCAGCGCCAAGCTCGACGCCCTCAGCAGCTGGTACTACAGGCCCAAGCCCGTAGCCCCTCTACTCACCATCGTGCCGGACGTTGCCACCATCAGCATGGAAGATGCCCAACCGACCACGGCACAGGGCGTCGGTGGCGGCGATAACACCCTGGCGCCACAAGAGGTGTACAAGGCGGGCAAAGACAACACTGAGAAGGGCGAGGTTGTCTCAAAGAACGGTCTACCTGTCGCCAAGCAGGAGATGACCCGCGAAGACAAGTCGAGGAAGCGCCGCCAGGAGAAGGAGAGGCTCCGCAAGGCGGGTGGCGACGACGGCAAGAAGCCGCAAAGCGCGAAGGCCCAGCAGCGCAAAGAAACTCTTGGTGATCTCAGGAAGGGTGGTGTCAAGGTCATCAACAAGAAGGGCGAGGTTGTGGATATTGATGGGAATAAGGCTAAAGCTGCGAAAGCTGCCTCGAGCGGTACCTTCAAATTGTAGATTGTTCATGCAGATGCTGGCGCTGGTTCATTTTAGCCCTCGCTTTGTAGACTTGGGTTCTTGCATGATAATGACTACTTTTCAATGCATCTCAGACATATATTTACATGATGGTGGCAGTATTTGTTCATAACTTCTTGTAAATTGCTTGATAAACAAAATCATCGGAATTTATTTCAGATAAACACCTAAACAATCGATTTTTGATCCCAGTGTAGCCCACTTTCCCGGTATGACTGCAAACTACCCGTAGATACCAGCAAAAACTTACGACCAAGATATAATCAAGCATCGTATCAATAGTGTGCAAACCCATTTGATGATGCGGCGAGATGCGGCAAGACTCATGGTGGGAAGTCAGTTATATGTGTCCAAGGCTCTAAGGCACATATGGCTGTAGACGCTTGGACCACTTTCGCATCTCATATCATGCAGCCATCTTCCTCCCAAAATCTTATCACGTCGAAAACGGTTGGCCCGATCACACACTCGATACGAAACCTCAGCCACCATGGCGAAGGACAAAATCCCTTCAGTGGGCGTTCTCGACAAGCCTGAGAATCTCGACGATTTACTGAAGCAGGACCGGGGCGAGGATTGCCTCGCGTGTCGAGTAGTAGGTTAGTACCTAATACCGGTTCCATTTATCTCTAACTTCTTTCTTTCCCTTACAGCCTCGCATTGCTATATCTCAACATATATGATGAGTTAATTGATATTACTTTCTGTTTATGATAGCGATGGGATGTCGAAATTGTTGAGAGCTAGCTGTGCTGACATGAATCCCTATCACAGGCGGCGGCGCGTTCCTCGGTCTCGCGGCCTACAGCTACTACTCCGGCACGACGCAGCTCGAGCGGAACGAGGCCAAGATCCTGGCGAGCAAGTCCATGTTCGGCATGCGCAGTCGCAAGCTCGGCATCGCGACGACGTCGCTCGGACTCGCGTGGTTGGGTATTTGGAGAATGTTCATGTGAAACTGCTGCCTGGAGAGAAAGGCACCTGACGCAGAACAACAAGGATGAATCTATACTCTATCAACTTTACTCCATTCTTTGTACCAGTTGTCAGCTCGCAGCGAACAGACTGTACCTATGTGCTGAATCCACGGTACTTGCTCGGTGGCGCATCGCTGACCATACTTCCGAAGAGCAGGGAAGACGAGATGCGCGCTTACGATGAGTTAAAGTTCAAAGGCACCTTTCACAGATACCGGGGCCCTAAATTGCTTACTTGCCTCACGGGCATATGGCCACCCTCGGCCGCTTGTGTAGATTAATACGAAAAGGCACGCTCAAAATTGTCCGCAACCTATTGTTTTGTTCTCCATTGTGAGCTACCACTGCGGGATCGTAGAAGAAACTGGAAATCAAGGAGCAAAAATATTAGAAGTAATTTGCCTCGGTTGGCCTACCAGTTAGCAGCATGGCAGTCGGAGTGAGCAATATCCTAGTTCCAAAGTTCTGATCAAGTCATTCCCTTGCTTGTAATCATGCGATGGTGTTGTAATTCGGTGATAATGAGTTCGGCTTCGAATTCAATATGTCATCACGACTCGGTAACGGTGTCACACCTTTGGGTGGTGCGATCTAAGCATGTGTGCCTCAGAGTAATGCAAATTGGTCAGAAAACGATGTGCCTCACAATTAATAGCATGATATAATATCAAAACAATGGTTATCGCGGTTGCGATGTTAATTGGTTGGGTTTGTAGGTAGGATTCGAATTGAATCTTCTCCAAATTGGCTCATCGGACTTTATTTGCAGGGGGTTAAATCAGCATCATCTACCTAATCTGTAACCTCCAACGGGCAGTTTCCCACATCAGCCTGAACCATATTTTGGGACCTGGATATTGACACCGAGACTGCTTATAGAAAGAGCGAGTAAGGTACCTAAGGAATTGTTGGCTTGATCCTACGAACCCTAGCGGGGTCTAGCTAAATAATCCTCTTCCACTACCCGCCCTGACCACTTATCAACCCTGCTTCGTTTGTTATTATCGTGGCCGCTTGGAGGAACTG
The DNA here is from genome assembly GCA_022453515.1 of Astrocystis sublimbata. Taxonomy (NCBI): domain Eukaryota; kingdom Fungi; phylum Ascomycota; class Sordariomycetes; order Xylariales; family Xylariaceae; genus Astrocystis; species Astrocystis sublimbata. The sequence continues at coordinate 1,286,427 of JAJNNY010000001.1, read as the reverse complement.
CATCTGCGCTTCTGTGCAGATACGTTTCAGCTTTCCTTGCTCTCTGCCCTGTCCACCGAGTTGTCAGGATGCGGCGAAATCCCAATACAGATTACTTAAACAAGAGCATCAAGGCCCAGTTACGAACTCCAATTGGTTTAATCAACTTACGCATTAATACCGCAGGTACCGTACTGGAGGTCTGCATGCCCCCGAATTCTCAAAGTGGACGTCAACAAACACACCGCCGCAACCTCGAGTACTCAAGTTGCATCAGCCAACCGCGTCTGCCCTCCTACCTCCTCCAATGCCACATCGAGCAGCGTATACATACCCATGTTACAATATCCGAGTATATGGAACTGACAGAATGGGTTGTGACAGGTCGCTTAGATCGGCTGACACTGTTGTGTCATAGGTCCGTCCCTACAACAACAGATATATGTTGACGATGCGTTAAGAGTTCCAACTGTGACGCGAGCAGGCCGAGGTGACACAGAGTCGACGTAGTGGTTCGCACCAGATACTGTCATACTCAGGTACGCTAAGGTACAGTCTGATTGCTCGGTACCATCTAACCCACTCTACCTTAGCATATCTGCATTTTGCAGATTAGGATGGCCTACTCTAAGATGACCACGTACTATTAGTGGGTAAGATATCAGAGTCGACGGACGGCCCGCCCCAGCTTGAACCATTGGCATGATTGGGTCCTAGAGCTGTCTGTTTCAGCCACAACGCAGGACGAAGACGATATTTGGTTCCTCTTCTACCTTGATATGGCTTCATGACCATGGACGCCTCTTGATTACATGCACGTCGCAGGAAAAGAAGCGTACATATGTGTAAACTGTTTGACGAACAAGTCGCCGAGTTCGGTGGGCACCTGAGACAGCGTCTTTATTGATAATACAACAACACCTTGGTCTCTTTGATCAGCGTTACCTGTGACATGTCACGATGGGGGATCGATGGAAAGGATATCGTTTTGCTTCTTGTGAGATAGACACATACCTAGGTTACGGTACTTGATAATGCCAGGTATACAGCATACCGCGTTCATTGATGAAGGTATCCTGATGTCAAATCCCCAGCCTCTCAGATGGGCCAGGGCAAGCTTTATAGATGGATACCTACGTATATACCGCCTTATGGCCGTGGGAAAGATGGCAAGGTAGTAAGTAGTGTGGATGACGAAATGACGGCATCCTCATCCCGTAATTCGCGGTGTGAGGTAGGTACAGTACCTCGAGTACCAACCAGCCATCCAGCGTTATGCATATACGTGCTGGGTATTGCCGCAGCAACAAGCATCCAAGACTCTTGCCCCGACGTCCACCCCCCGTCTTGGTAACCATGTCCGACCTCTCATCTATCATAGGCCTGCCCTCTCCTTCGTCCTCTCCAGTCTGTTTGATTGCTGCTCGCTGCTCTCTTGGACCTTGACTGTCCGTCTGTGATAACGAATGCCGTTTATCTAGCACCTGGGCAGTCATTGCTGCCAAAGTGTGGGATCAGCGAGGTTGTCGCTACTAGTGGCTTCGTGGTCCCTTGTCACCTGTGTTGTGTTAGGGGTAATCCAGGGGTAGCCTGGCGAGCCTGGGCCGACCTGGGGCGTGGGTAGCGAGGGTAGCGCTCTCGCGCTCCAAGTTACCCAGGAGCTAGTGCAGTGGCGGCATCCACACTGCGAGTTACACGTAGATCAGTAGATTGGTGACCGAGGATGTAAGGATGTACCTCAGCTAGGTAGGTACAATCAAGGCGGGGACGCCTTACCTGGCGAGCCTAGTCTGCTGGTAGAATTCAAGGTTGTGGTTGGATTGGGCCCTTCGACACGGCACCTGCCCAGGCCTCGCAGGCGGCGAGAGAGAAAGACCAGAAAGAAGGGGTGGATCGTCAGTGGTCAGTGGAATTGAGCTGCCCGTACCTAGCGAGCGTAGCAAGGATGGATGCAGCCACGCCTGCAGGCTACGGGCGAGACGGGTACGGGTGCAGTGCGGTGCGACTGGTGCAGTTAGGTACCTGCACAGGACATACCTCTCGCATACAACATCTGGTAGCAGTACGTGTACCTGAGCCTCTCTACGGCTCACCTACAGCAAGTACCAACGGTCAGGTAGGTAAGGTAAGCGCGAGGTCGAGGCGTCTTGTCCCGCCCGACATGGGAAGTTGCGTTAGTCTAGCTCCTACCTCCTAGTAAACATTCAATCACCTTTGAATTACAGGTACCTAGGTACATATATCTATCTACTAGTGCGACGAGGTACTGTACATATGTAGGCGGTTTAGTGTGTGTGGCCTGGTTAGTGGATCGTCAGCCCCCCGTGCCCGTGTCGCCTCTTATTTTCTTCCCTGAATCAACCTCGAAGCACGAGAACGACCAACCGACCACCCAGCTCACCAGCTCACCCGCTCACCCGCTCCATCACCTGCTCGCCGAACCACCTCCCGGCTCAGAAACAGCTCTGCCGGCCACCACCGAGGCACCAGCCCGCCTGCTGGCCATTGTCCTCCGTCTCTGCCATCGTCAGCCCTGCCGCAGTCTCCCCTCGCTTGAAAGAGCTGCTTCTGTCCCCCTGCAGGTTGTCTGTCGGTCGACGTGACTGGCCGACTCGACTCGTCCACCCACTGCTGGTTGTGTTCTGCTCTGTCGCGTCCCCGGAATGCGGTAGCCGTGTCGATGCACTCGGCTCCTTCGCCGGACTGAGATTGGCACTGCAGTCGCTCCGTCCACGGAGATCCGACCGTTCATTGCGTTGGGACGAGCGACAACAGACCAGAGCTAGATAGTGGTTCACGAAACAGTGAAACAGCGACCACCCTCGGCTCCACCGCCATCGTGTCATTCCCGTATTGCCCTCCGACCCTCGATCTACCAAGTGCCACGCAAGTGCACACCCTATCCTTATGAATAGGGGCCAGCATTTGGTCCCTGGTGGCCCGAGACCAGCTGCGCAGTCTCCGACTCGATCGTGCGTTCCTCACTCGTTCCAGACGCCTGTCTCTCTCCTCAGCCCATCCCCAAAGACTGCCGATGCCAATGTTGTCCTTCACTGACCTGGCATGATTCATACAGCAAGGAGAACATTTTCCACGCTCAGAAGTCAACATCGCATGCTACCCCCGACGATCCAATGTTACGTGCCTCCGCGTCCAACAAACATTCCCTCTTTTCTTTTGGCGGGGATGGGACTCCAGATGAGGTAGAGGATCCCACAACCACCTCTTTTGACTTTCTTCCCTCTGTCAGCTTCGACGATCTCCAAAGTAGTCTCGAGACGGCCTCGCACGACTTCAGATTGACCCAATTTCCATCACCCTCGGGTCAGGGCAGCATCATCGAGGAGGGTTCCATACTAGAGGATAAGATGGCGGGTCCGCAATACAACAATCCCCAAAATGGAGGAGCCGCACGCTCTACGGCACAGACCAACGCCACGTCGAATACCGCTCCGACCAAATCCAGATCTGGGTCGATCTTGAGGAGGCCAAGTGCATCTGGACGGCCAGGTAGCAACAGTTCCGCCATGCCTCTGTCTTCGACTACCCTGGATGCGCCGACTGCCCCAGCAGCCATGCGCGCTCGTCGTCAAAGTCACTACCCCCCGGTTTCCAGCAGCAATATCGCAAAGCCTCCCAGAAAGTCGATCGGACCGGGCGTCATCGACTCTGACTTCAGCAACAAAGGCGCAGTGAAGCGGCGACCAAGTCAAGTATCGACGAGGCCTGATAGATACGCAAGCGATGGTCCTCGGTCATCAAATGAATCTGTTGGGGGGGAGACGGGCGATAACACAAGGCAACTCAGTGCGTCGCGCAATGCTAAGGCTCGTTCTATACAGCCAGCACCAAGGTTATCTGCAGCCTTCTCCACAAGCATCAGCAGTGGCAATCTCAACCCAGAAAAGAGTCCCATGTCTTCGTTGTCGAAGTCGCCGAGGGGCAAGGGTGCTACTCCCGCCTCCCGAAGAGTTTCCGTCATGCCAATCAGCCATGGATCCCATGCCAGCGGACTGGGGGCTAGAACAATATCCCCCACTGATGCGCAACGCATGAAGAGAATGTCAGCACACCCTCAGAACTTAGCTTCAATCGCAACCGCGCCGCCGCCGCCGCCGCCCGCCGAAGTGGTGCGCCCTCATTCCCGTTCACCGTCAATGATTCCTCGAAAGGCTTCCACCCCTACTTCATCTTCAAGGACGACCCCCGAAGTAACGAACAGGAAATCGTACAGCTCTGGTCTCTCCGTCAACTCGACCACCAGTCACAACACTCACAGGACATCAACGAGCTCCATTCAGCGTCTTTCCCTAGCCGGCCCCAGCACGAGGCTACCAGCTCCCAAAACCGCAAATCTCCACAATCCGCCTCCGGCTGAAGAGGACGAAGATGTACCACCTGTACCTGCCATTCCCAAAGCGTATGAGTCTCCAAAAGACTCCCCAGCGGAAATTTCTTGGCTTGAAAAGAGAAAATCCAACAATGCCTTGGATGCTAGTAGCATCCATAGCAACTCCACTGGGACCTTGTCGATTCCTCCGCTACTAGAGCCTCCGGTCAAAATCCAGCCAAGCATAAATCCGCGAAAGCCAGCCCAACGGAAGTCCTTAGCGGCCACGTCTTCGGATATCGAGGAGAAAAAGACAACACACCCCTCCAGAAAGAATCTGCAACCTCTCAGTCTGCCGCCTTGGAATTTGGGTCCTTTGAGTACACCTACCGCCGCTAAGATTGCGGCTTTGCAAGAACACGGTTCCGATAAAGGAAAGTCGACTCCACCACCGACACGAACACTGGCGAAAACCCCTACGACTCCGATGACAGCCTCTAGGAGCACGTTCTTCTCGAGAGGTCACTTGGCCAATGTTGCGGATATGCCAGTTCCACGCAGTAGTAGCTCTGTTCATCACAGTCATATCGAAAGCCCCAGCATGGAAGACACTGCAAGCTCTACTGAGTCCTTCGCGGAATCACGTATGAAAACACCATCGCGCAAACCTGCAGTCTCCCCCTTCCTCTCGTCCTCTGCACCCAAGGGAGGTGACACGTTTGAAAGCTTGATGACCAAATCGAAGACACTCGGAGACTTCAATAATCACACCGTAACAATCGACAAACCTCTCGACTTCAGGTCTGAACAAAAATTAATCGGGCCAAGAGCCCCCAAATTCGCGAAACCAAAGTCTCCACCTCCTCAAGTGAGCCCAGAGGAACCTCCTACTCCATCGTCTATGAGCTCTCTGAGAAGAAAACTGAGCTTGTCCTGGAAGCGGAGTGCCTCAAAAAGCAGCAATCATGTCTCGAACAGCTCCATCGAGAAAGCAGCTGAGAGACAAGCACGGCAGGAAAGCATGCCGCCGCCGCGCATTCCAATTTCAGCGTCGATGAATATCAATCCAGCTAAACCTCCGAGCCCCAGCCATACTGGAAAACCTTTGGGCGGCTATCTAGAATCCAAACGGAGGAAGAGCTCTGCGTCCAGCTTGACCGCTTCGCTGTTGCAGGATAAGACGCGGAATGAAAGCTGGAACACCTCAAAGAAGGACGTCGGCAACTCTTCCATGATTGAAACATCGACTCAGCCGCGGGTCCTGTCGCTACAAAAGTCTATCCGGCCTAGGCCGTCCGTTGGCTCTATTAAATCCAACGAACCCTATATCGCAGAGTTTGATCGCGATGACCAGGTTGCTGAGGAAGAAATGAAACGGATGGGATCGAGAAAGAAGGAGACGGAAATTGCAGCACGCACTCTCGATGCTCTTCGCAAGAGGGCAACACCCAAGGAACGTGTTGGGCCTCAGGACGCTATTCGAATTGCCATCTTGAACATATACGAAAAAGGGGAGATTATCGACTATAGCGATATCTATTTTTGCGGCACTCAGAATGCCCACAAAATCGTGGGCGATTTGCACACCAGCAAGCCCAATTTCGGCTACGATGACGAGCGTGGGGATTACTCGATCATCATGGGCGACCATCTCTCGTATCGGTACGAAATCGTTGATGTCCTCGGAAAGGGAAGTTTTGGTCAGGTCGTCAGGTGCATTGACCACAAAACTGGCGGTCTAGTGGCAGTGAAGATCATTCGAAACAAGAAAAGGTTCCACCAACAAGCTCTAGTCGAGGTCAATATTCTGAAGAAGCTCCGCGAATGGGATCCTAGGAACAAGCACAGCATGGTCAATTTCACCCACAGTTTCTACTTTCGGGGTCACCTTTGCATATCGACGGAACTTCTGGACATGAATCTCTACGAGTTCATCAAATCTAACTCATTCCGCGGATTCTCTCTCAAGCTCATTCGGCGTTTTACAAAGCAAATGCTCAGCTCTCTTGCTGTATTGAAGCAACATAAAGTCATACACTGCGATCTCAAACCTGAAAATATTCTTCTTCGGCATCCCTTGCATTCAGAGATCAAGGTGATCGATTTCGGTTCCAGCTGCTTCGAAAATGAGAAGGTTTACACGTATATCCAATCCCGATTCTATCGATCTCCTGAGGTCATCTTAGGGATGACTTATGGACTTCCTATTGACATGTGGAGTCTTGGCTGCATCTTAGCCGAGCTATATACTGGAGTCCCTATTTTCCCTGGTGAGAACGAGCAAGAACAACTTGCTTGTATTATGGAAGTTTTCGGCCCGCCTGAGAAACATCTGATAGAGAAAAGTACAAGGAAAAAGCTTTTCTTCGACTCCATGGGCAAGCCTCGCCTCACTGTGTCTACCAAAGGGAGACGACGGCGTCCCTCATCGAAAACGTTACAACAGGCTATCAAGTGTGACGATGAGCCTTTTCTCGATTTCCTCGCACGCTGTTTGAGATGGGACCCGGATCGTCGCTTGAAGCCCGAAGAGGCCGTTCGCCACGAGTTCATCACCGGACATAAAGCTACAGTACCTCTCAATCGGACTCGAGATTTGTCTCCGATCAAGCGTCATAACACCATTTCAACGCCTAGACCACTGCCAGAACCGCCGGCCTCTACCAAGAGCACAGCTATATTTCGCCCTAGGGAAGTAAGTAATGCTAGTCCACAAAAGCCAGGCCCTGGTCCGAGGCGCGTCTCTGCCATCAATGGGGCAACGACTGCTGGAACAGGCGTCAAGCGGACAAGCACTGGGAATGGCCCTGCTTCAAGTGCAATCGGCAGTAGCAACCTACCTCGAGTCACTGGTCGAACTGCTAGCGGCAACATGGCGTCCGCAGGTGCCAATGCCGCCATGAGCCGGCGAGGCTGAGCACAGCTATCGCTGCACGAGTCTCAGATCGCGCTCACACCACGCGCATCGAGGACGCTTGGGTATACTTCTCTGTTATATACCGCAGAACGAACGTTATGAGCCGCGGTTTCACCTTTTCTTTGCTTTTGCATGTCAGCGCACTGTACCATTGTAATGAAAAAAGACAATTTAATGCATTTGCATAAGTCAGCACCAGCCGTCCAAAAATGAATCGCTTCATATCTACCTATCACCATCGCATCGAAATCCTCACTATATAAATTTTCGACTTCGACGCAGCACACAGGGAATTAGATGATGCAAGATGCCCCCCTCATTTTTTTCTTGGCAACAAGCCTAGCAAAAAGGCGAAGTTGAAGCTCTGTTTGGGAAGACGGGTTTGCTTCTTAGGGTGTATAAAATATACCATTCATGAAAACATGCTTTGAAATGGAGGGATGGATAGGAGACGACTGACTCCTCATGAGAAACATTCCTGAGAGTAGAATACTAGGCAGTCGGGTCATGATGGATACGCTGGGCATAGATATGCATTTTACGTGTTCTAATAGCTCTGCGCCAACGGTGACGGGAACCGAGACGTCTCATCAATGCATGGTCTGGTGTAGTAGAGATTGGGGTCCATGTATCTAAAACTTCATTAGAGAAGGGTGGCTCAGGCGAGGACGAGAAATTGGTGACTACAATTCACATCCTTCCCAGCCTCCACTGCTATGTGTTTGTAACTATGTATAAGCTCTCAGTGTATGCCTACGTCATGAGGCTTGTCCATCTGAGTGAGAAGGCGCAGCAAAACGACTATAGTCATTGTTTGATTCTTATGTGGTAGTTCTCATCATCTCGTTATGATGTTGTATATATAAAACTGAGGAAAGAAGGGCAGGTGGTCGAGCTTGCCTTGGATCTCGTTTTGATGACATCCTGATACTGAAGGGCAGAATATGGAAAGAGCTTATAACAAGATGTTGAAATCCAAGATTCCTGGTAAATCTCTACGGCTGGGAAATATAGTTAGTTATGTTGCAATATAACAGAGGGGGCCTTTTCAACAGTACACAATACAAATGGTAATTCCATTGGACAGAACATCGTAGAGGAACGCGTGGCTCCTACCCCTCTGGGTCGGAGATCGCATGGATATCCTGACTTTCCGCTCGGCTGTAAGACATCGAATTTAGAAGCCCAAAGAATAACGATTACATTTGATTGATATGTGAGGCCACCAAAAAGAGCGTTAACGTCGAGAGCTTCGGTATGGATATGGACTAACTGAAATCCGTTACATGCCTCCCAATGTCACATGCCAGCACCTGAACCTGCAAACCTTTGATTGCCTCGTGATTCACCAGGCACAGATACATCATTTGAGAATATGACATCTGACATCTGACCGAAACGCCGTTACTCTTCGACTCTTATTAAAACAAATTGCAACCCAATCGCTAAGTGTAGACTGCCGCTCGCCCCCGCTCAAAGTGCAGATATGCACGACTGTATGCCTTTCCAATGCAATGACACCAGGCTCTGTCTGATCTTTGCCATAGTACAGAGCAGCCACCGTGATTGGTAGCCATCTGAAAGTAGGAAATATCATGACAAATTATAGAAACAGAAGTCTCCAGCCAACGCCAGTTCAAAAAAAAAAAATCCCCTCATAGCCTGCCTTGGGAGAAACCGCCGTTGCCTTGAAAGTGTTCATAGGTAATAAACACACGCAACAACAACGCCAGTCAGGAATTGAGATTTCCACCTACGCAACCAAGGAGACAAATAAGAAAAATAGGAACAAACAAGGAGATAATTAAATGAAGGAAGGTTTGAATAAAAACGAAATTCATCTATCCCCGCTGCCTGTCTAAGTTATTGGATCTGTTTGTGCAAAGAGGCATCAGTAGATTCCTCTTTTGGTGGTCTTTTATTCCCGCAATTATCCTCTCATCTTACACCACACACACACGCATCGGTCAAGACACGCATACATGCGCATACATACGCAGCCTGCATGACATTCTGCCTGCAGCCGATCCTTCTCGCCTCGGTTTCGGTCCCGTAGCACAACCTTGAGACGCCGATAGACAACAGCAAAAAATGCAAAAGAGAGAAGCAAGAAGCAAGAAGCAGCCAACCGGATGGGTATCCGGCCTAGAGAATGAATAGGCAGCCGTAAAAGATAGATTAGACCGTTAGGGTGACATGTAACTGAGTTCGAAGGGTATGTATGATACGCTGGCTGGTGATGACGACTTTGCGACGAGAAATGCCTACAGTAAGGGCACGAAAGCCTACCGATGCTAGGATACGAACGAAGGGGAAAGTACCCCGGGGCCTCGTCGCCCCCAACCCCGGGATTCAATCGGATGAGTGACGGGATGCTTTGTAGGACTCGTGTATGAATTATGAGGATGGCAAGTAGGTGTGTAGAAAAACAAGGCGAACAAAAGTCAAAAGCCAAAAAGCCCCCAAAACTTTCTGTCATGTGAAATGAAGCGAAAGAGCATGATGTGGAACGATAGCTAAGCCACGTCGTGGAACCACAACGTTGTTTTTTTTTTGGTTTCTTTTTTTTTTTGTTTCGGGTATTTCAGATTGAAGTGCAGGTGAAGTGTAAATGTGTGGATGTTTCAGTATGTTGCTGGTTCTGCCGCTGTTGTGTGATGACTAGCACAAGGCGCAGCCTTGGTTTTCCAGAGCATTGATGGATGGATGGATGGATGGATGGATGGATGGATGGATGCTTATGCCTGCCGACATCGACATCCCCATGTGCGTGACGTCGTGAATTCGTGACAAACGTAACCTATGCCTAAACGCCATAGAAACGAACCCCAGAAAGGAATGGTGTCAAGTGATGCGACCTGACCATGTGGCACAAGATGGGGTAATGTTAAGTAAGTGCTGACGCCCCGGATGCCTTGGGTCGGAAGTATCCCATATCATACCGAAGCTTCGGTGTTTGAGGGGGATCATGTTGGGAAAGGAAAGAAAGTGCAGATTTGTGTTCAGCGGCCTGGGGAGCTCGCAGATTCGATCAAAGGCCGGTCGGCTTTTCTAGGACACGATTTGTCTGTGTCTGTGTCTGTGTTTGTGTATGTGTCCGTGTACTTGGTGATGCTGTTACGCATTGCCGGTTCGTAAGCAAGCCAGGTTCAGCTGAGGGTGAGGAGTGAAGTTCAGCCGAGCCAAGGATCGCAGAACTAAGCCAGGCTGGCTGGCTGGCTGGCTGGCTCATGGCTATGTGTTAGTCCTGTAGTATTGCCTCTCGGGCTCACAGCTGATTCTGCATCTGGGGCAGACGTAGCCGCAGTCCCCCACCTTGACGCGTGTGAGGCAGCGCGCGCATCGCCACCAGTCGGGCTTGACGATGCGACTATTCCACCAGCGCCGGTTTCCCTTGAACGAGGCGCCGCGGGGCATGATGTCCTCATGGTGGTATTGTCTGTAGTGGTCGCGCTGGTGATCGCGGCGCCCAAAGGGCTCTTTCGCCCGCTGACACCGCTTCCAGTCGCATGGGTATTTCAGCTTCTGCTCCTTGGGTGTGTGCATCTGGGCTAGGTGGCGTTCTAGATCAGCCTTCCTGCGGAAGTTCTTGGGGCAGCCTGCTTCCATGCAGACGTACACGCCCTCGTTTTTCTGGGGATGTACACTTTGGGAAGAGTTAGTCCGCTTTCGACTGAGCTGCGTGTTCAGGGCCAAGTAGGAAAGATATGCTCACTCCGTAGTAGCAGATGTATCCTCATGGGCTCGGGTCGCTGGTAGTTGATCTGTAGGTTCTTGGCCCTGCTTCAATCTCCAATAGGGCGACTGACCCGGCTCCAGGTCAGTGACGAAATCATAATCGTTCCACCAGAATTCGTCTGTCACATCATTGTATTGGTTTCCGTCGTCGTTCGTATATTCTTCGGTGTATGGGAGATTGTAGCCTATGGGTGAAAACGTAGTCTCGTGGAGAGAGTCGGGATGGAGCGACGACACGAGATAATCATCACTGACGACGATGACAGGAGACCAGAAGGACTCATGTGTGTCATATTCTGAGATGGGGGTCCTTATTAGGTCCCCACTGCTCGTTGAGAAAGAACTGTCCGCCGATGGCCCCCTTGTCATAAGCGTACTAGTAGTCGGGAAAGTCGACCATACTGATGAATTTTGGGCCAAAAGGGCATTATAGGCTTCGTAATCGTAGGTTTGGGCGTCATTAGAATAGTCATCCATAATTGCGAAAAGATCTTGGAAGATATAGTGGAGGTTTGCGTCAGAAAACTACCGGTTTGCTTCCAGGGGCTGTAAAGTTCAAGAACACATAACACTGAGCTACATATGTCGGTCCGTCAACTCTTTCGTTGACCTTGAGCATAAGGTATATAAATACCTTACACACTTTTGTGGCGTTTATGGCTTGTTAGAACAGCAGTATTGATATATCCGGGCTTCCACGGATCGTGAGCAAAAGTAGTGCGTGTCAAAAGGGGTAAAGGGGATAAGTAGGATATGAAGGCATAGAGTCAAGAGTTATAATGGGCGATGAGATTCAAGGAACTTTACAGTCTTAAAATACCACAGAAGGAAAAGGCTACATGCAAACCTTGCATGGAGAGACTCAAGCCCATTGCGCGGCTATATAGTCACGTTGAGGCTCAAATTGCAGAATGCGGTGCTGTGAGGCGAACGACATTGACTGATATGATAACAAGGCATTAATGGGGTTGATGAGCGAAGCACGCAGCGTCATGGACGGAAAACTTTCCGAGAGCCTACTCCAAGTTCAAGAGGCGGACCGAAAGTACATGATACTTACCATCTCCGTCGGGCTCCTCAGCATTGGTTCTACGAGGAGCATTGTAAGATGTGATTGTTCCGTCGTTGATAAGACAACAGTCGTGTCCTTACTGGATTAGCTGCAAGCGGAGCCACATACCGAACGACCAGGGACTAAGGCTGCGCTAATGCGTGCTGAGGAAGCTTAAAGCACACATACAGAAACTCCAGGCCCTCACATTTCAGCCCGACCTTCCAGCTGCAAGCCTGTCTGGGAGGCTCAGTGTAGCTTACCTTCGGTGTGCAGTTAGTTAAAAGCTAGACCGCTGGGGTCTAGTTGGGAACGGAATTCTAAACGACAAGTATATCGACTACTGTGTATGTCAGTATCATCCCGGACACCTACGAATCGTGGTGGCGTAGGATTGAGCCCATCGGCTGGCTCATGGAAACCCAACTGAACTCTTCTAGGGCTTTAGGCAGGGCTGGCATCAGAATCTATAGGACCCCGACAGGACTATGGGTTGAAAGGATGCGAAATGCATTTCTTTTTGGTGTGAGGAACGTTGGTGTAATTGGACCCAGTGGACTTACAGGAGAGTTCGGGTTTTGAAGGATGCCGAAGATGACAACATGTTGGAGGTAGCGATTTCTCTTCGAGACAGCGTCAATCCAGGCCATAGCTTCCGAGCTCCAAAGACAGGTTGAATGGACGCCACCGGCGCAGTACAGCTGCCTGATGCTCTTCTCCTTTCCCCCGGAAACTTGTCGAGCTAGTAATTGGTACGCCGCGGTTGGGGTTCTCGGAATAGGTGGTATGTCAGCAGGAATCTGTTGCCCCGAGTCGAAACTCTGTATATGTGCCATTCGTGCGAAAGGTACCAGGCGTGCCAGGTAAAAGGCACAGCCGCCCATGGACTGCTCCGTACTTGTAAGTACCCGATCTTGTGCTCAACACCAATGAAGAAGACTGGAGAAGACTGGATATGCGATGGCAAATGCCTGACTGGTACCCTATAGTAGATTAACGTTGTACTGTCGTCAAAAGTCCTGCAAGTGTGGTTGCCTTACGCACGATTACGATTGCCTCCTTCAGGCTGGGGTTTCGTCCACTAACCCAACCCATCGAGGTCATTGGCATTTCTTTTTTCTTCTGTCATCAAACACAGGGTTGTCCGGCAATAGTGACGGGAGCCGGCAGCAAAGGTCCTTTTTCTCCAACCAACTGTCGCACAGAACGTATCGTGATCATAGGCACGTAGACATGTATAGCGAGTTTGCTGGTATGCTTCGATCGTCTCGGTATTCTTGACACTGCCAAACTATTGACTCGGGGGGTTGCGGCTCTGATTGGAGACAGTGACGGCGCATACACAGTCTCTCGCAGAGGTAAGGAAGACCAAGTTCCAAGAACGAGGCTGCTTATCAGTAACGCCCGGTTCCTTGCACGCAGCTGGTCTTTCTTTGGGGTAGTCCCGAACAGCCACGGTTCGCTGCTGATGCTGTCGCTGTCGAAACACCCCAGACCCATCTCAGTCTGTCAGCTACAGAAATTCGATCAAGCCGCTATTAAGGTAGAAAATCCAGCTTTCGTCGGGCCTCCTCTTGTCAGTTTTGGAGGCACTCGATGCTGTTCTAAACAGTAGACCTCCCATAACCGAGGTGCAGTCTCAAGTTGAAGTCGCCTTGCTTCGTCTTATTTCAGCCACGTTCGGTGTGATGCTCGATGCTCGATGTCGCATCGTCGCCCCGTTACACCCCGCATGCCCGCCTGCATCGATCATCGCCATGGGGTCCTGATGGGGGCTTCTGATGGGGGCTTGGGCAAATCAACGTGTTGCATGAGTGTCGGTCCTCGATTGGACAGAGCTGCATCAAAAGAATCGATGTGCGCGCGCATCCATTTACCGCTTTGCATCGTGTGTCGACGAGAGAACAGGGGGGGCTCGGTGAGATCATATAAGCATGCTTTATCGTCACGTTTCCATTGATCTGTAGCTGGCAAGAGCCGCATTGCAGTACCCAACGCTCTTCATATATATTTGCATTAGGCATCGTAGATTCCAAGCTTGGGTATCTCTGCATCACTTTGTTTACGCGAAGATCCCACAATGGTGCCACGTTTTGCATAGGCGAGATAGGGTAGCCCTGCAGCATCGATTCATCGAAGCCTGTGGTGCAAAACTGCGTTAAGAACCGCCTCACTCATTGCCCTTCCGTCCCATATATGTGCCATTCTTCGTCCTATTAGGAATCCAAGCCCCCAGGTGCAATGCATGTCATCATGACACTGCTGAAAGTCATATGGGGAACCCTCGTTTGTCTGCCTCGCGAGGGTCGGCGATGCAACCTAATCTCTCGCTTGCTGTTAGTCCATGACTCCAGAAAGGGCCTTGCACATAATGACACTGCACGCCTTCGATAATCATAGGATAGACTATTGCCCCGCCCTAAAGCCACCGATGCACGTCTCTCCAAAGACGACAGCGATTGACTAATAAGTGTGGTAGTGCATGAGAAGTATTGCGCCTTTATTGATCGGAACCATTCCCTTGGGACACGCTCACATGATTATTGCATACACATCTATCCAGCCAGCCAGCCTGGCATGTAATGTGTCTTCGGGCAGATATACAGCTGAGATTATAGAATCCTCCACACTTCAGCTTCCCGTCCAATCTAGGCAAATCATTTAATCCGGTCTCAAAAGAACTTGATTAGATATGTACCTAGGTAGGTAGGTAGACGGCACAACTTGGGTGGGATATGCGCCAGTTGTTCAAAGCAATTATCCGTTTGGGTATTTGGGAGTTGATAGTCCACAGTGGAGTATCGGCCTCGTATCAACCAGCCTTGAACTAAACAGCCCCCAGCTGAACGGAAGAAATGAATCAAAAAGGATACAAGAACCCAATGTGTAATAATGTATCTGCAGGAGAGGCAAAAAGAAAAAGCAACTCCGGTACGGGGAATCGAACCCCGAGCCCCGCGGTGAAAACGCGATATGTTAGCCGTTACACTATACCGGATGGAGTAATATTAAGAGTACCAGGTCTCCCCGGGAATCGAACCCAGATTGGTGGAATCAAAATCCACAGTGCTAACCATTACACCAGGAAACCAAGCTGAAGAGTGGTTAACTTCGTGAAACATTGCACCATATTCCAACGTCACGACCTTCTCCCCCCAAATTCGCTATTACAACCAGGTTGACTTTTGGCCTTAAAGGATCCAATAGTTTTTGCAACATGATTTCAACCTATCTCCTTGTCTTGCAAAGTTTCAATAGTGAGTGAGTGCCTTGTCCATCCAGTCAAATATTTAAGAGTCTCTTGTGACTAGGAGTTAGTATGCTTTTTAGTAAGACCCATGCTACCTGCAACCAAGAATTTCTTGGATATCCTTGCAATTTATTGCCCAGCACCCAAGTTAGACCAAATTAACACATCACACGAAGGGGCTGCTCGTATTGATCGGGGCCTTTGTTGTCTTCAATTTGTACTTCTGGTGGGTCTATATGTGCGTGGGAAGACAATAGATGTCTATAATAAAACGTGCCACTGGCACTGCTGCATCATGATGTTGAGATTGTTGGCAGCCTAATTCAATCTGCCAAACCTTTCCGAATGACTGACTACCAATGCCCTTACCATGTCTCCTTACATGGCCGAGGATACGGCCTAGATTTATTTCATGGATACATTGTGGTAGCTCTTCCTCGCCACGGTTGTTGGCACTTGACATCAGGCAGCAAGGCAGCTTGATCAAGATACCTCGTGGATATCAGCAAGACGGCTCGGGCCGCATGCTCTCAGGTACTCCACGGGCAGGGCGGTGTCTGGAAATGAGTTTCTGGGTTGCAAAAGTCGACGCTGGGGACTTGCACGCCATGGTAATTTCTTTCATCATAAATTCTCTCGGCCGCTGGATTATTCGAAGCTTCTAACATATCGGTTTGGCCAAAATCGGTATAACCAGTGCACCCACCACTCGAGCTGCCGGTGCCAAAAGGGCCATTGAAACCCCCGACCCGATGCGCTATGTTGGCGTCGCTCATCTCGAGTTCGAAAGATGGGCCGGGATGGTGGGCGCCTGTCCAATTCGCATTCGATATCGAATGGGAAGGCATTTCCGCGGTCTGATGGTACAATTCCGATGTTTCGAACAACGCGGAACTACTTGCTGAGTATGCCAAATTGGCCATGCTAGCATCGCCTGCAGAGCTTGCACAGAGACCCTCGCCGAAAGGCGATAATGTTTCGTATTTGATCGGTTCCTGAACGCTCGCTTCGGAAAGGCTGGCAGATGGATGTGATTGGTACGGGTCAAAGGGCAAGGTCGATAGCATATGTTGCGATCGAAGCGAAGTTGGGAAGTCTTCGAACTGCCATTGCGGGAATCCGTGATCTAGCGAGGACGCGTTTCTCGATGATTCTGCTGCCAAGCTTGGGCTGAAACAATCCGACTCAGCTGCGTCGTAATCGTCCGATATGGAAACGGAGGAGCTTCGTGTGCCGGTGTCTGGCCTCGCCGTCCTGAATGGCGACTCTTCTGGATAGGTGCAGCCCAACATTCTAGTCGCGCATCGTCGACAAGGGTCGCCTCTCGAGCACCGTGCCCGCGCCCTCGCACATTCACGGCATGCTCGTCTTCTATGCGGATTCTGGTCTCGCCCCTCGCGTGGTACGTGAGTCGCTACATGTCGTCCCAGAATGTCACTGAGATCGTGATGATAAGCATGGCGCCGAGCCCTGCCGAGGCTTTTGCGCGAATTATGTGCTCACTCACCTCCGGGCAAAGCTCTTGTCGCAGACTTGGCATGTGAACCTTATATTCTCGTGCCCGCGCTCGTGTCTTCTTAGATTCTCGGGTCGCTTGAAGCTGGCTGGGCATTGGGGACACTTGTGTTGCTTCTCTGTCGTCGATTGTGCTGGAGGGATTGCTAGACCATGCGAGCCAAATGCCACGCCATCATGGCCAAGACCCGGACTACCATCTGTCATCGTCGATTCAAGGTTTGGAGCAAAGCTAAGATGCAAAACTTGGGTTGGCTTTCTGTCAACGCCCTGGAAGATATCTACGTATAGCTTCGTGGTAGGCCAAGCACTCAAGCTCAACTTATCCCATACTTTCTCATTATTGCTTACACATCTCGAGACGGTACATTTGCGGTCATTCGGACCTCTTTTGCGGTGCCCGCTCTGGTACACGGTTCCATAAATCGTGGCCTTCTACTTGTCGAGTGTCATCATGCACTGCTACTGCTGCGCAGCATATGACCAGGTTCATATGCGCTTATAGAGCGCTCTACCGGCATTCCCGAACTGTTTCGAGTCTCCTCTCGTCCTTATCAGGTATCAGGCGTTGTTCCCAAGCTGGAACAATGATTATAGGCCTCCCTATGTTTCCCGTCAAGGCCTCAGTTTTTGGCTAATACGAATTAAGGGCCGTATCGCATTATGTTGAAAGGCAGAGATCAGCCTCATAAGCTTCTTGAACCATCCATAAAAATTACCAAAGCCATAAAAACCTGGAATATATCGGTAATGACTTGGGCCGCAGGTGTACAAGGCCGCAAGACTAGAGTACCTACTTACAGTTGACCTGTTAACCCGGCCGAGGCCAAGGACTGTTGATCGCATTGGCAGCGTAATAGACGAGCAGCACATACATAAGTCTCCACAAAGGGAAAAACCGTCGGCAAGTGCTACCACAGAAATATAATGGCCGACTGAATAGCAAGGTGAGACTATTGTTCCCTTGAGGTCGCTCGCGTCCAATAGGATTGATTCCCAGTCGATCCACAAGGGATAAGCCGACGAGCATGAGAGAACGAGCAAGGGTGTGTGCATGCTGCAACAGGCAAGCCGCCGCAGATCGTATAAGTGAACCAGCCATATTTGCCTCTCTTGCCTCTCTGGGCACCTCAAACATCTAACAACCCGACTCTCATGTAGCCGTTGCCGCCTCTGTTGGCGCGTAGGTAGTACGGGATGAAGACCAATTCTTTGGGTTCTGCCGCCTTCGCCTTAACACTTACACCAGGCTCTACCCCCGAACCGCTCGCCTCCCACTGATCTATGTTCCGGACCCAACCTACGGCACGGAGACCGACGTATTTCTCACCCATCTCGTCCATCACGAGCTCCTCTTCGCTGACCGGAGCACCGTTGCTTATGCCAATATTGCGAAAGTGGTCCTGCTCCCACGAATTGTCGACGTCCTCGACGCAGTAAATCAAGGGACCGCGAGCTAGAGTGAGCGTGCGTTGATTTGTATACGGATGAGGGGCGATGTACCGGGGCTCGAAACCATGAATCTCGATACTGAAGGCCCGGTTCTCTGAGGTATAGGATGACGGGAGGATCAGGTAGCCCTTCTCGACCACGGCTGATTTCGATGTCGGAGTAAGCTATGTGAGGGTCATTTAGAAACAGTCAGTCGAATGAGAGGCAAGCAACACATTATGTCACTGCCGCGTAACCGAGGAAGCCAAACATACCGTGAAGTTTCCCCTAGCCCATGCGGGAATTCGAAGCCGGATCGTCACTTTCGCTGACGTGGGGGCCGTGAGTTCAAAGATCACGTTGCCTTCCCATGGCCAATTCGACTTCTGTTCGAGCACTACCGGACTCTCGTCCACTTGGAAAGAGAGCCTTGCAGTAGTGTACAGATGCACGTTGACGAAAAGATCGTGGCCTCGGCCGCCGTAGTCCCAGAGATAACCGCCGATGCTCCCGAAAAGTCGGGATACGTTGGGCGGGCAGCAGGACGTATCGAACCACTAATTGAAGGTCTGAGTAAGAATGCGGCCATGACATGAGCGGGCGTGGAATAGCAACTGACAGCGGCGCGGACATTCTTGTCCTTCTCGGAGCTCGCTAGCTGGTTGACGTAGGTGAAGGCGTTTCCCTACAATTAGACCATCTTAGGACCATGCAATGGATTTCGGATGGGGTGCACGGAACACTTACACCAAGGCTCACTTGGTCGAATACGTTAGTCCTCCATTACGAATCTGTAGTGAGAAGCGCATCCGCTCGTGACAATGGAATGAGTCTTTACTTACTCGCAGTCATAACAGCGTTATATAGGCACAACTCCATCACATCGGCGTACCTCGAGTTCAGCTCAAGATGCAGAAGTCGCTCCGCGAACATCATGATGCCGATTGAGGCGCACGTCTCATTGTAGCATCCTCCTTCATCTGAGCCCTGAGGGAGGAAGTAGTCGATACCGAAGCCCTCCCACTGCATCATCGAACCTATACCGCCTGTCAAATACATCTTTTTGTTTACCATATTATCCCACAGCGTGCGCAGAGTCTCGTGATACTTCTCTTTGGCAGCGTAGGGCTGGACACCCAACTCATCGAGGCTGAGCAGGTTTGCGACTCCAGTAAATAGGTACAAGGCCCTCACAGCATGGCCTTCGATGGTCTTTTGCTGCAGAATCGGCAGGTGGGCTTGGCCGTACCAGTTACATATACTGTGAGGGAAGCTGTCTGGGCGCTTCCAGCGACTATCACCTCTTTTCTCTCGCTCCCACTCGTAGTAGTGCACTGAGAAGTTGTAATCAGCCTGGGACTATCCGAAAGGTATTTCTCATCACAGCGCTCCTTGAAATTGTCTTTGAAATTGAGTGGGATACAACGAGCACATACTGTCATCTTGCCCATTAGGATTACCGCGCTCCTCGATGAAATACTGCGCTAGATCATATGCGTCCTTATTCCCTGTCACGGAGTAGAAGCGAAGCAGCGCAAGTTCGATTTCGGGGTGGCCAGGGTAGCCGTGTCGTTGGTCTTCTCCTGGGCCAAAAACCAAGCGGATCAGCTTAGAATTACATTAGCAAATCCAGCGCAATTTCATTCACAATTAATAGAAGTTATAGGGGTTACCTTGATGTACTTGTGTATGACCTCTATCAGCAAGTCATTCTTGTAGTAATTGCTATGGGCTAGAGCAGCCTCCATCAGATGACCGGCATTGTATCTAAGAAGTAACCACCATAGTCAGTTCATATCAAGTATCAAGCAATTCTCCCCTAAATCCTGAAGATAGCGCATGAAAACTCCATAACTCAATAACTCTAACACCCAATAAACTCACAACTCATGCTGATCCCTCAAGTTCGACCACCTCTTCCCGGGCTCAATGACAGTGAAGTACACATCGATATACCCATCCTCCTGCTGCGCGCCGCGGATCATCTGCACCAGCTCGCGGACGGCGGCGTCGACCTCGGCGTCGTAGAACTCGGTCAGCATGTAGCATGCGCCCTCGATCCACTTGGCCACGTCGCTGTCCCAGTACACGGGCGGCGGCGCGGGCCAGCGCGACTTGTCGTCGTAGACGGGCTGCCACTTGAGGTTGAAGCATTCGTACTGCCCCGTCTCCTTGAGCTTCTTGAGCTGCGTCTTCACCGTCACCTGCTGGATCGTCTCGCGGCGGGCCTGCAGCAGCGAGGGCCCCGTGAAGGTGGTTTGGGGGAAGAGCTCTTGGGGGTGAGACATGGTCTGTTTATTGGCTTGGTGTTGGCAAACTACAAATCTTCGTTTCTGAAAGAAAAACGCAGGGTGGCTCTTCTTGAAACGAATAGATAGAAGCTCAGTAGGTATATGTGGCGTACGCGAGATCAGACCGGTCAACTCCTTGAATGAGAGCTTCCAACAACAACAAAAACAACAGCTTCTTGCTTTGAAACTGAAACGAGAAGAATTGAGACAAATGTGTCTACTCGATGTCTAGTGATTATACGAACTATACAAAATGCCCCAAACGGACAGAACTATGGGGATCATAGACAGCGGACAATATGTAAGCTATGTAGGTATTCACTCTGTGAAATCGTCGAGAACGTATCATGCATGAATGGAAATAAGTCGCCATGCAATAATACCCACTGTATTATATGCGGCAGCTCCCATGGGAGGGATTCGTAACAATCAATATCTGGATAGCTCCCGTCTAGTCTAGCCACTAGGAACCCAGATCTGCAAACCATTGCGTAACAATGGCTCTGCTCTGACATGGTACTTGATGACTTGTGTACTCACCCTGTGGTGTAGTGTTTGGTGAGAAGTACTTACTAGTCACAGAGTAGCATAGCCCCTATTCCCTACAGCGGAAAAGAAAACCCCACGTTTAAGGCATTCGAGGCATCCCTCAGCTTATATTTTGGTGCGGGGAAGCACGCCCACCAACTTGACCTCAGTCAGAGATAGGTACCTAGCTGAGAGAACGCCTACTTGTACTGTTCGTCTACCACACACAAGCCTACCTTGGCCGAACAATGAGACAGATCAGATGACGAGGGAAAAGTCATGCGGTGTAAAACAAGAACAGACCGAACTGTCGTGACACAGAATCATTGGAGTAGGCGCCTCAATTGCTCCGCAGGCCGCGACGCTCCCGATTGGAGCCAGCTTTGGGTACCGCAGCAATCGCAGCTAAGGTCGCTGTGGTCATGCGCAGTACATGGACATATCAGGAATACATATACGGCTTCACTGACCTTGGTACGAAGACACAACTCATGCGTGTTCTACATCTCACCAGAGCATGACACGGACAGGATAATAACGAAACTCATGCATGTGCAGAAGTGTCAAGACTGGAGATTGTGCATCAGACAGGGCAATTGCAGGCGTTTGTTTAATCTTCGTACACAAATCATGCAACCATTAGAGGCCCTTAACCGAATACACCGGGCACCCTCCGTCAACTCGCAAACTCACTTTCCCGGATTCCATTAATTCATCGAGGCGGTCATTATCGAAGCGAGAGCATGGCCACCGAGGCAATCAAATGTCATCTTCGAGGTACCTATAAGCAAACTTGAAGTCGGCTTTCCTTCGATTCATCCTGCATCATCAATCAGTTCACGGTCACGATATACTTGGTGCATGTGGGTGCTGTTGCAACGTACCAGGTGGACTCGTAATCGAAGAACCGGTAGGTCCCTTGTTCGAATTCCTCGGTGATGTTCTTTGGCTCTTCATGCCTTTGGAACCAGGTTTGGTATTGCTTGTGGAAGCGCCAGCTTTGATCTTTGAGGGCCTTGGCCGCCAAGTACTGTTGATAAGTGCCCTGCTTGTAGTAAAATACGTAGAAGAGCGTATCTGGTTCTATCTTCGAGTACAGGCGAGGGTCGTCGAGGATCGCCAACGGCTCTTGCGGATACCCAGAGTGAGATTGGTACCGCGTTTCCGGTCGATAGTATTTTGGCGGCTCGGCATCTGACGTGTCCACCATGTTCATGTTAAGTTGTGAAGCAGCCATCATGCGCAACGTCGATGGCGAGTTAACCGGCGCGATGCGCTTCTTCTTGGTATGCTCAAAGGAGTCTACTAGATCTTGCAACGCCGCCGGAAGGTGGTATATCGATTCTTCCTCCTTGTCTTCTTGCTTGGACCGGACGCCGTTTGCCGCCCCGTTAGAGTAACCTATCAGCCATTGTTAGCACAGACACCACAGGCGTAAATATAATCGTGTCCCTATACCTTTAGCAGAGTCTCCAGCTTCCGTAGCAGCTATTGACTTGACCGACGACTTGGGTGCTTTGTCTGCCTTTCTAGACGTGTTTTGCGTGCTTGTGAGGTGTTCTGAAGGCCTGGGCTCGACATTGAGCTGTTGAGATACCGTCCTCGACTCTGAAGGTACAGGTTGCACATTTATCGGCCTTGGAGAATTCGTCGCACTGGTGTTGGATGCGGCGGCCGGAGGCAGCGGCGAGATACCCATGGATGACGTGACGGGCTGAGACCCTGGCGGGGGTGGTAATGGTGCTATGCCCACATTGTTCTTATCGCTCGCTGCTGCGGCGGCGGCCGCCGAGGCGTATTTAAGTCCCTCACCAGGAGGTCTCTGAGGCAGCGACGCAGGCTTCATGCTAGAGCTTGATGTACTGCCGTTCGTAGCATTGGCGTGTGGGTTATGTAACGTCGCCAGTGTGGGCAGTGGGGATTTCATTTGCGCAGAAGGTCTCCGGGCAGCAGCCGGATCGATCGCAGCGGTTCTCGTCTTGGCGGGCAAGCTGGCGGGCCGCGGCTCTGGCTCTGGCGCATCGTCTTGTATCGATTGGGTGTCTTGTGAGGATACCCGGTCGTTGTCAACGTTCATGCCGTACGTGTCTTCTTCTTCATCCAAGGCGAGCTCGTCGTAGAGCCCCTCGTCCTCCATGAAGTCATTGTTCATGCCATCCGTGACGTAGTAACGTATGCTTTCTTCCAAGTCCGTGACCTGGTCCGTCTCGATACCTCCGTTCTCCAGCGACCGCCTGATGAGCTCGAGTTTGCCTTGGTGCCACTTATGCCTCTCGATTATACGTTCTATCGTAGCGATGCGCTCGGCCTTGGATGCTTGGTTCTTGCCCCTCTTCAGGGTCAATGATACCTGTTCGCTCTCGGCCTCGAGAGTCTCGATCTGTTGTTCGAGCTCGTCGACCTGGCTGCTGAGGAATTCGCCGGCTTCAGCCTTGGCCTGCTCTTTGGGATCGAGCTTGGCGGCGGCCGAGAGGCCCTCTTTCGAGTAGGCCTTGGTCTTCATGGCCTTCTCGACGGCCTTGAATCGCTCCATTTGCTAGCGAGGGGATCAGTAAGGGGTCGGGGTCGGGGTCGGAGTGAGGCGCGGCGCGGCGCATAAAGCTTCAGGGGCTTCAGGGGCTTCAGGGGCTTCGGGTTGCGCAGGCACTAACCGTCTCGATCAGTTTCCGCTGCTCGAGCAACGGAGCCTTGTCTTTGATGTCATTGCTGGCAGCCCATGTCTTGATCTGGTCACGCAACCTCTGGAGCTTCTTGATCTCGCGCTTGAGGTTGTCCTCGAGCTTCTCCTTCTGGGCCGGGTTGTTGGATTGCTCGATCTTCTCGTAGATGCCGTCGAACTCAGCAACGCCTTCGGCGACCTTCTTGAAGGTCTTTTCTATCTCCTGCTGCAACTTCCGGGCCGCCATGGTGAAGTGATGTGCATGTGGCGCAAAACGAAACTGGACAAGAGCAGCGGCTCCTGCTGCTGCCAAACAGTGGTCTGGGAATTACGGGATGCCGCGCAGGGCGGAAGGGAACGGACGGGAGTATGTGGGAAGTCGGGGGGTGTGCGAGGCGTTGCAGATGTGTCAGGGCCGGTCGGGAGACCTGGGATGTGCTGTCATCAGCAAACGAGGCTTCGGAAAGCGACAGGCAGGAATTGGCAGAGGAGACAAGACCACAAACGGCAGTGGTGCGGGAGCCTGGCGGGAGTGCGTACCGTCGGGGTTCTGAGCAGGGCGGGTGTTGGTAATGGTGGTGGTGGTGGTGGTGGTGGTGGTGATGATGTTGTTGAGGTGAGGACGGACGGGGTGCGGATCTAGCACCTGTTCAGCGTGAGGTGTGTGTTGGTGCGCAGGTGGGAAGGCTGAATCGCGCGCACTTGTAAGTGTCTGGCTTATGGTCGACAGCTTGAGGTGATGATGTGCTGATAGCCTGGTACTACATGTACCTTGATGCACCAGTACTTCAATGGCAGGTACCCGAGATATTCATGCCTGGTCTGTGGGGGGTGCTTCTGGCGAGTCTGGGGCGCCCGAAACACCTGCCAGCGGGCCAGGCTGTGCCTGCCTGGCCTACCAAGTAACCTAAGCAAAAGATACCTAAGCAAAAGGTACCTAGCCGCCCAGGCCACCGTACGCGATGACACCATGCTAACGCGTAGGGCATTCGTCCAGGTACCTCGGCCATGGACATGGTAATGCTGCTCAAAAGCAATTACATGGTAGGGCGTAATTTCCATCTGTGCTTTTTCGTAACGACACATGCAAGAAAAGGCAGACGATAATATTGTGCGTTGCTATCGTCTCTGAGGTAAGCCTGATGTACAAAATACACATCCGGTACCGTAAGATGTTGAAACTTGAAGCTGTCCCATCGCAGGACAAGGATGAGATGAGAGGTACATGAGCCCATGAGATACTATGAGGTGTCTTGATTCTTGAATCATAGGTCTGCTGCAAGCCCCAGCCCCACCTGAAATACAGCAACATGCCACCCCACAAGTTACGAAAGTCTACCTGGACTCAATGGTACCTAATATACCTAAAGTACCTACCTAGGGGTACATATAGGTACCAGCCTGGCGCTGTCTGGCCACTTGGTATTACCAAGTTGGTAATGCTTGATAGGTATACCAACCTGCACGCATATTTGAGCCTGAAATGAACGCATACTTACTTACTATTTTAGTTTTGTTCGTGTGATTATGATTAGACTCCCACCATGTATCTACCGTACTGTGCTGCTGAAGTCGAACATCAGCTGCAGGGTCAGACAACTCCAGCCCTTGGTCAGTGTCACCTGATCGGCTAGGCGCCGTCCCAACGCCGACGAGTCCCAAGTACCGCTGCGTCGGTCTCGGAGCTGTATCTACACAGTATATATACATAGTAAAGTATACACCAGCCTGGAGATATCCATATCAAGTCAAAATCAATTTACGATATCTCGCACAGATTGACATATTTCACACAAGATTGAACGTTTTTCATGATACATTAACTGATTTCTCTCGTCGACTTCACCATTTCCTCCTGCCTCGTCTGCAATCATGAAAGGTAGGTCTCCCCTCCCCCCGTATTCCTCCTCCCACCGTTGCCCACGGGCGGATGCAGATCACCGTAATTCATGCGTTCCCGTGTTTTGCAGCTATACTACAGCGGGTGCTGTCGGCGTCCGTCACAGTGGATAAGGAGGTCGTGTCGTCCATCGGGAAAGGCGTTCTTGTCTTTGCTGCAGTGGCACCGGGAGACACGCAAAAGGAGGCAGACTCTCTGGCCGCCAAAGTACTGAAGATGAAACTATGGGACGACGATGCAGGGAGCAAAGTATGGCTACCATATCCACCTCTTCTTTATTTCGCTTTCTGTGCTCAAAGCAGTTCCGACTTCTGCTGAGCGGCACTTGCATCCTTTGATTTGTGCCCTCTTATGTATACGAGGTATGTCTCTACCATGACTGACATATGTCTTTTCGCAGTGGAAGTATAGCGTCTCAGAGATCGGTGGAGAAGTGCTGTGTGGTAGGTTCTCACTCCCACTATCAATATAATCTCCTTCATCAAAGTTTACCTGACCTTGTGGTCCAGTCTCTCAATTCACTCTTCTCGCCTCGACGAAGAAGGGGAACAAGCCTGATTTTCACGGGGCTGCTGGCGGGGACGAGGCGAGACAGTTGTACCAACATTTCGTTCAGAAGGTTCAGCAAGGGTATACTGCAGATAAGGTTCAGCAAGGTGTTTTCCAGGCCATGATGGAAGTTGCGCTTGTGAATGACGGGCCTGTGCGTGCTCTCTTTCCAAAAAGCTGCGGCTTGACTGACAGCTTTTGCAGGTCACCCTGGAGATTACAGCCACTCCGCCGGCTGATGCAAAGGCTGCGAAAAAGCCCAAGCCGAGCCCTTCGCCAGTCTCGGCTCCACCTGCCTGAATCTCTTTTACGACTACTGCGGCATTAGATGGGATTCATTAGATAGGTCAGAAAGCCGTAACAGATTCCATGGCTCCCCTGTACTTCACCAACAGAAGTATAGCGCGTAGCAGGATGTTATTAATGAGGTATAGACATAGACGCGAGCATGGAATAGAGAGAAGCATTACATACACGCTGTGGGGTATTCCTAGTCATACAGAAAACAAATTTACGCCAGTCATGTTCAATAAAGAGCCTGGTTGTCGAGAGAGTTGTGCACTTGGGGAGGTTCACTGGCCTGTTGCTGTAACATATCACGCTTGCGTTTGCGCCTTGCAGTCGCAATCCTGGCATCCCATATCCCTAAGAACAAGTCTTCCATTTCATCCGAGTCTTCTAGGTCGGGCTCGACAGCATCATCACCATGACCAGCTTGGGTGGCCTCGATTTGGGATTCAAGTTGGGGTACTTCGTCGGTTGTAGCATCATCCCAGTTCCTGTACTCGACAATACGTTTTCTCTCCACAAGGAACTTGCCAACCTTGTATACCTGTTCGTCCTCGGCCGCCCCCATGTACTTCCAGCCAATTCTGGCACGGCAATGAGCGCAACGGACGTCGGCAACGTTATGAAGACCAGTGGAAAGAGTGCGAGTCTCCGTCTCGCCGACGGTGACGTTGGTTAGATTGGCGTCAGACGTATATGGATCTGCATCG
The DNA here is from genome assembly GCA_022453515.1 of Astrocystis sublimbata. Taxonomy (NCBI): domain Eukaryota; kingdom Fungi; phylum Ascomycota; class Sordariomycetes; order Xylariales; family Xylariaceae; genus Astrocystis; species Astrocystis sublimbata. The sequence continues at coordinate 1,259,291 of JAJNNY010000001.1, read as the reverse complement.
AGGGGAGCAACCAGATACTAGAGCGTGATGGGTCAGTGGGTCAGAAGAAATCACTCAGCCCTGACACGTGGAAGCTTGAGGAGTCTCTAGAGAAGACCTTCACTGGAGGAGAAAGAGACCAGAGTGATAGACTAGAATGGTCATGTTTGAGCACCAACGGAGAGGTAAGAGACAACGAATACGATGAGAATGACTCACTGCGCGGCCATGGCGGCCAGTGAACTGTCTGCTCACGATCTGTGAGGAGAAGGCAAAGTCCACTCCGCAAGTGGAGCACCGAATAGTGTCGGGCTGAATCCTCGCGAGAATAGCGCGTGGGTGCACGGAGTCGGATGGGGCGTTGCCCAAGGGCGGAAGACGACTGCTCGAGGAGTTGTATCGACGGAACGGGCGCAAGAGGCTTGAGGTCAAGTACTGGGCGAAGCTTGGCCTTGGCCTTGGCGCTGGCGCTGGCGGCGGTGGTGGCGGTGGGGAAGCCTGGGGATCAGCCATTCCGTAATGAACCCGTTCAACACCTCCCAGATGTCAATGGAGTCTGGAGAATCAATGGCATTGTTCGGCCGACGGTCAACCAGCATAGATGGGGTTACGAGAGAATGGCAAAGAATTCCACCACCTGATGATGATGGGCTTCTGGGGGTTTTGATTGAAGGCAGCTTCGCATAGGTACACTAAGTAAAGTAGCATGTGCGATGGTGGGCTGCGTGGAGGCGGAAGCATCAGGTCACCTGCCTTGCCTAACAGGTGCCCCGCATCCCGGGTGCTGATGTGCTGAGGTGCTGACTCCTAAGGTGTTGACGGCTCGGTGATGGTGGATTGCCTGAGGTTAGATAGGTAAGTACTTAGAGGTAGGCATGGGTGGTAATGGATAAGGATTGCGTCTAAGTCCGATAGAGTTGTAAGTGGCAAGCAGGCGGGAACGTCCAGAAGGAACCTTGGAAGATCCTACTTACACGTCACGGGCGAGACGGGTATAGCCTCAGGTAGCCGTGTTAGTGCTTTCACGTGCCCGTGCAGGACCCGTGTCCATACCTGCGTATTGGGTACTTACTGCCACTACATGTAACCAACATGGCTTCCTTGGGAGTACGGGCGCATACTTCCGTTTTCGCTCTTGAAACATTATCGTATTCTCCTACCCTTAGCTAGATACTTAAATGCAAGCTATTCCATTGAATCCCCCGAAGCTCTAAACATTTTCCCGCTAGGCCAAACTATATCTAGATATATTTGCATCACGTTCCCTAAAGCAATCAAGTGTATTAATTATCTTGCGAAAAGGGCTGAAACGTCCAAAACCCGAGCAGAAAACGGTATTTCGAACGTGCTCTGCTCACGGTTGTCGGCATGTTGTTGGTTCCGTATCATTCTCTCGGAATCTCCGACCGTTAGTGTCCCTCAACCGCCGATGATGCTTCTATTGCAGAGGCAAACAAAAACCGCATTACTACCACGTTCAGTGATAATGGACCATATATGCGATAGATACTTGAGCCGGATCAAGATCGTCACATTCTCCTGCCAGTGTTACCATGACCCGGGGCGATCAGGCCTCCAGAGTATGGATGACGAAAAATTATACAATGGCTGCTTGGCCAACTGTCCTATATCAGCCTACGAAGTCTGTCCTATGGCGAATATAGGAAATGCAACACTTCTATTGGCAATTGGGCCAGGTTTTCCTAATGATATCGCAAAGCTTGCATGTATAAGAAATCAAGACTAGATCATAGATGTATAAAAGAAAAAAAAAAGAAAAGAAAAAGGGACTAATCAGGTATCGCTGACGCTTGCGTCCATATTCCTGTCGGACTCAATGGGAGCGGGTGGTTCGATCACCAGGATCGAGAGGTTCCTTTCCTTGCCACCAGAAAATGCCAATATTGTTGTTGTTACCAGTAGCTGTTCATATGTGGAAACTCAACCCATTCCGGTTCCCATTGCCTTGTGTCGTAATTGTAATATCCATGCCCTTGAGCGGGAATATCCCACACGTTTTGGCCGATCCAGGGATCGAACTGTGTGAGATAGTATCCTCCGATAGGATATTCCGTCTCTCGCATGTTTGATAACGCAGGAGTGTGATCGCTATAAACGTTTGGCGGGTACTGATATTCAAACCCTGTGTCGAAACTCCCCGTACTCGGATCTGGGCAGCCCGATAGTCCCACCCCAGGGCTATCTGCTAAACGCGCCGATAGACTCGGGAAGACCTCTGCAGCTTCTGGGTTCAGGGTGTGGCGCTCAGGCGTCGTAACTGCGCCCCCTTCCGGCCCGACGTCTGTAGGGCCAGCCGCAGGCGACGTTGCTTCTCCTCCCTCCGTCGTCGCCCCGGTCCAGGTCTCGATACCTAAGCCCCAAGAGTGGCTCAGGAGCAATGTCGGGATTCGAGGATGGCCCAAGGGAACCAAGACCGCTTCCCCAATCACATTCAGTTCGTCGAATTTCGTCTGCGCTGAGTTCGAATCCAGATAGATGCGGACTTGGTGGAACACCCTGCCAATGGATGAGATTGAACCTAGCATGCAGAATTCTTCGCGACTTCGGCCCGTATTAGGATCGCATTGTGATATGGTGACTTTACATGGTGGACTCCTTTGATGATATGTCAGTATTTCTTATCTCCGATATGTGGGATTATCAAACATCCTTGTCCAGATATGTTTGGTGCTTTGGGCTTATAGAAATGAAAAGTCCTTGCAGAAATGGTAGAGGAAGAGAGACACGTGAGATTTGCTGCCGGCCAGCAGGTACTATGTTCCTCGATGGTGTTTGATGAGGAGTAAATACTTACTTTACAACCGCTCTTCTGCAACCCATCTTGCGAGCCAACTGGTATATCAAATGTTCCGTAACTGCTTTCAGAACAGACGGATCTACCCCCTGTTCTCTGGAAGTATCAGCCAATCTCAATTTCGCGTGAGCAGTCCACTTGAGATTGACGCTCATTATCTTCCCATTCCAAGCACCATAACTGAGACAGTCGTGATACATTTGTGGCTGATGAGATCGAAGTCGGATGTAATTATAGAACGAGTCGAGATACTCTGAGGAGGCGCAACAGGTAGTGTATCGAAGCAATGCTGAAAATTTCAAGTGTTATGATGAAAAGCTGTCATCAAGCGGCTGTGGAAAGAACATCATATTTGACTTCGCATGTGTTGAGGGATTGTAATCTCTTTCCTGTGCCACACTCCAAATCATCTTGACCCAGTGGCAGACTGATACTTGGCGAGGAATCAAACAATCCAGCGGCATCAGGCCTCGGCTTCCAATTCGTGAGCATGATAGCACAAACTCAGGGCCACGTAATAACTCACAGTGGTTGAAGGGATAGGCGGCCTCAGAAAGCAGCCTGCAGAGCACAATAGTTCGTCATCAACGTAGCACAGGGAGATAACGGCGGCAGAGGCAAAACCCTCTCGCAAACTTCATAGAAGGCACACCTCCATGCAATATCACAATTATAACGTTGGTAGGCACATACACAAGATAATTACTGGATATTATTGATTATCTCATGGTGCAGGGATACAAAAAGTTCAAGGTTTGTGGTATCATCTATCTCCAGGTGGTTTTCAAGTATCACCAAAAAGCGAAATATGACTGTGATAGGTGCCAGGAGACTGAAATCCATCCATGGGACTACACAATAAATGCCAAACCCAACCAAAATCAATGAAATGAATGGTGTTCTAGATAGATGATCTTAGTTAGTCGGTATGTATAAAGTTCTTAGCCTTTTACATCTGCCGCTGCTTTTAGTCACTAGCAGAGCAGATATCACAGTGTCACGAAGCTTGCCTGTAGTACATGTTCTCTGGTATTCTGTATGTAGTAATAATTGATGCCTAATGTCCGTAGAGCTATCGTTGCCGCTCGATGCAGACAATACACGTTCATTCACCTTAGTCCCTTTGCCATTTTACTCCATCATGGGTAATGACCTTCTCACGGTGGTTGCCCAATACTTAGGTACTTTCGTGCAGCAGTTTACCGGCTGGCCTTGGTCACTAGTAGGTATTTAAATGTGCTACTGGTATGTGAAAGTATACAAGAGTAAATAGAATTTGATATATGGGTATCGATTGCCCAAGTTCATCACACAAAAATAAGGTGCTATGCTTTCTATAACTGACGGAAATCTAGATCTCACCGTTTTCCAGGCGAGATGTTCAGAAAGGCGTTCATGCAGAAACATTGCACTTCGCTATTGGTCGATATTATAACCTGCGATTTATCCAAGCACGCGTTTCAGCCAATGACTCGACCAGCGAAGTACTTCTGACCCCGTAATAATCGGAACACCAGGGGGCAATTCAGGCTTATTTGCCACATGTCAGGACCACTCGCACCGGAAACTATACGCGTCGTGTCTCTCTCTTCAGTACGAGCATCCTCATACTAAAAGATTGCCTCTGATGTTAGACAGGCACATCATATTATGATTTACTGCCGAGTCATGCTTTTTGGCCTAATGATAAGGACCAACGGTACTTACTGCACAAATGGAAATAGATGCAATATCCAATCATTTGCTGGTTCATTCCAGTCGATCATCTTTTGATAACAGTTTCGATAATATCACTCAACACACGAACGTCCTTTTGAAATGGTCCAGCAATACAACAGATTACTACCCTCTAGTCATCCGCACACGAGTTCTGAACAGGACCGGCAATCGCGGGGTAAACGCGATAGAGGAAGATATTGCGAGTAAGCGAAAAGCTCCTAACTAATGTAGCTTGTTAATAACGATAACAAAGCGGGATTGATGAACGACTCTTTCCTCTGGGAAGACTTACCCTCCCCCCTCCCATTCATCCCCACCGCTACGTACGAACTTCGAGTCTTACGCCAGGAGCAAGCTGAAGATGCAATATCTGGACTTGCTGTTGCTTCCTCACAGCCCTTTGCCATACTGGCGCAAGATAGATACGATGATAACCAGCAAACCGTAGGGGGTGCCACCATCTCCTATGGACTTCGGTCGGCTTCATGTACTAAGTGGGCTGACTAGATACTACTAAACTAGGCGACGAACGAAACTAAGGATGACTCCTCAGAGCCGACGAATCCGGTGCATCTAGATGAAGGCCCAAACAATAATAGCACGGCTATTGCTGCGGGTCTGGTTGTGCCCGTCGTCCTTGGAGTCTCCGTCTCTGTCTTCCTGTGGATGCGACAGCGACGAAAGCGAGTCCAGGCAGTGCGCCGCAAAGAACGAGCGGAGCTTGTGATTGATTGATGTACGGGTAATACCGACAGCTCAATGGTGCCTGGATGAATTCGGCATTGGCACGAAACTGCTGCCATTCTATTTCCACTAATTCAAGTAGGCCAGGGAGCCGCGGTGCTTCATATCGTACGACTAACTATGTTAACAACATTGTCGGCTCGCCCTTCGGGATTGTGTGCATGTTTTACACATGTATGGAAAGGAGAGGTGGAGAACGATATATACGCACATTTATCGAATGTGTGGTTTACTAGTCTACTCCCCGGATCAACTGAGGTGGGGGAGTGGCGGGCGAATAACAAAGTGCCGGCAATGTCACCTGTTACGGCTCTTGATCCCCAGCCAACGACATACTTTAAAGATACGAAAGGCACTTGGCCATGAAGTGTTACCGATGGTGCTCGGCATTCTGAGAATTTGGGGCGCTCCGGTTGATAGGTCATGCGTAGGACTTTGAAGTGGACTTACCGGCCTTCTATGTCCATACACAGGGCAATCCGTTCGTTTCAGGAGAGCCTGGGAGAGCCTAGAGAGTTCAACGGATGAGTCAAAGAGATTGTCAGCACACCATTGTATCAGCGAGATGAGCGCTGCGTCATATCTGACATCATTTGCATTTGATAGATTATCATCAGCATAGCTGGAGGCATCATATTGATAGGTTTGAGCATGCAACATGCTACTGTCAGCTGGGGCAAATGACGAAAGCTCTACTACCAAATGCGAGAATATTTATGAAACTCCCATCGTGATTCTCTTTGAATGAACTATGAGTATTCGTAATTCCGAAGAGAGACACACTGTATTACGGATACTTTGAAAATGAATCATCGCATGCTTAATCCTCACCTAAGTAGGCATGTTTCTGATTCCATTCACAACTGGATCATACACATGGCTTCCCCTCATCGATGTGCCGACCAGCGAATGCGCAAGGCAGACAGCGAGAGACAGCGAGAGATCGTGTAGAGATAAGACACCGACCGGTGCGGCTAAGAAAAAGCCGCCAGACCTAATCACGATGAGCTCGCCATTAATTTCTATTTTCGCTTCTAGCTTTTCAAAAAAGTGTTTTTAGCTGATGCCGACCTGCTGGGACCGAGCCTGATGTGGTGAGCCTCTAAGATAGCTAGCTTCTACTAGCACAAAATAGAAGCAGGGCTTACCTGAGAGAACGCCGTTCCTCCGAGGTGAGAGTACGAGTACCAGACCTTCGAAATCCCGACATTCATACTGTACGTAAGAATGCCCATGGCTTTGCTGGCTAGCTGCCGCTGTCATCCATATTTTCATCAATAGCCGGATGTCTTGAGGCACCCCGGAAATTCGGTGGGCGAAGACGTTCACCTGCATTTGCCTGAGGATCATTACCGGCAGGAGATATAATGTCGATCATCGGATATCTCCTGCCTGCTCGGCTCAGACCGTTTCACGATATTAATTCATCAGCCCTACGAGAGATGTATTGCCTATCCTCTTGTGCACATAGGGATATTGACTCCCGCAAAGTCACTGGTTCAACTGGGTCTCCTCGTGGAGGTATACCACATAGTATAACGCGGAGTTGTCAATTCATATGTAGATAGCGCACATGCATACGAGCACACACTTTGCTGAGATGGAATAGTTGTTGGAATCTCGGCTCCTCCATGCAGGTCAGCTCTCAGCAGGCAATTTGTACATGACGTGAGAGATGATCGCAGAGGCAGGAGATGTAAGCAGCTCGGAAATAAAAGGCTCGAGGCTATGTGATGCCTCAATTCACCACCCCCAAACTGTTCTTCATGGATGGAAGTATTTTGAGATTCGCTTCACGATCGTATGTGTAAATGGATTCCTAGATGAAGAGGGAGCATGCAAAAATAAACTTTGTGGGTTTCATGAACCCTGTTTGGTGCTGAACTCAGCCCTAGCTGAGTCCCCAACAACACAAATGAGCATGTTATTGTGTGTATTGCCGTTCTTTACTTGGGACATAATCAGGCACTCAACGCCTATTGTTGGACCACTCGCATCTGCTACTGCATTGCCGCACCGGCAAATCCGGATATAGCAGGATGATTTTACCTAGTCGAAAGTGGTAAGCTATTGATACAGTACGAGCTTAGGTACTGACAGCTCGGAATCTTCGATGTATATTTCTACCTAGCGTCCTCCAACTACTGCACACTAAACTAGTCGTGAGCTCGTCAACTCCTCCTGTAAAGGCGAGTTTATCCAGGTACACATAGCAAGCGTGTCACAGCGAGGAGCAGCATCAATAATCTTCTGTAGCAACGAAATGAGGGGAGAGAAAGGAAAATCATTTGTATAGCCAGTGTACGTATGCATTCAGCTTTCAAGCTGATCTATTTGTGACCACTGTACTTATGTGAGAAGCGAGAGAGTCTAATCAAATGCATCAAATCGCACACATGCATAGACCTCCTTTATTTTCTTTGCTTTTCTCGACCGAAAGATGACTGACAGGTGGCGGTGTCCGGGCGTGGATGGCGTCAATAGCGAAATGAGAGCTGAGGCACCCGTAGGATCCGGCGCAAGCCAAGGAAATATGCCAGGGCAAAGCAAGGGTTAGCTCGTGTACCTGCATTAGCGGGCGCTGATGCATGGATCTACTGGATGTAACTATACTGCTTCCACGCACATAGATGGGTAGGATCATGAACGGATGGTCCATCACGACGTCGTACTGCGGGCGGCACAATAGGCAGATCTGACATTGCTGTACAATGGATCGGGATAACCCTCGCCGTCTCGGTCAAATCGGATAGTTCCTGTGGCGGGCAGCGGAACGACTGCAGAAAGACTCATAGCCGGTTGAAAGGCCTGTCTTGTTGCTGAATTTTCTATACTATTTGCAGCTTGTTGCTCCTAGTATGTGTAAGTTCACAATGATATCGCTGTACCCTTCATAGACCGATCTAAGTCTAACCTAGATGACCGCTCGAGGCCCAGCCCTGGCGAGGCCATAACCAATTCGACTTTAGTATGGGCTTATCATTTCCTGGTATTGCAGGACAGTGCTGCTCTCCTGCGCCCCTTTCCACAAAAAATCTTGCTGCCAGCATCATGGTCCTTCGAAGCCGGGGCTTGACTAGGGACCCCTGCGACCACGATTTTCGACCTGCCCAGCCGTGAACAACGTGGACAACAATAGTCAACAAAGACCCATTGAACACTTGCTGAATCTGTCTTCCAACAACGTCCCACAGCTGCAGGCTTGCCTTAGCAGAGCCCCAGCAGAACCCAAGCTTGCCCTAAAATAAGCTAGACCCTGGCCAGGGAGGAGAGATAAACCGGAGAAGGACGAATGTCGATCCAATCGTAGAGCAGCTCTCAAGCTCCTAATGTCAGCCATCTATGCGTGAAGACATGCCCCCTTCGTACCTGTTCTCACGATTACCGTACTTTTTCTATCAAGCGGTACTCGCAAGCAGGCGCTGTAGTGTAACAGGGCAATGCTCTCGGGGCTGGTCGCCCTACAGCTCACCTACATACCGACTAGTACATACGGGATGTCGCCAAGTGGGCGGTGGTGGTAATCAGCACTAAAGCAGCATGGTGGATATGGAGGCAGTCTACCGTTAGTCGGTGGTGGGCAGACTGGAGCGTGAGGGATTCGTACAGTAAATCGGGACGGCCATTAGTATCATTAAAGGAGGGACATATTTAACGAGGCAAGCCCGCTGCCCAGCTGGAGGAGGTCTTCTTTTCTCTTACGCCGTTTCTATCGTTCAAGGCCAACCACCAGGTAGAGGATCTGCTCGCCCACGACGTATCTTACGTCAGCCACTCGTTAACCAACAACACATTCATTCGTTGAAGTTATTACCTAATATACCTAATTAATTCCAATGGCTCCCTCGCTTGCTAAGACCGTCGGCGCTGCCGCGGCCATGTTCGCCACGGCCAACGCCCACTACGGCGTGCACCGCTACCCGCACCGCGCGGCCAACAACTACCCTGTCTACGGATACCCGGACAGGCCCGTCGACAACTACCCCGTTGACAACTACCCCGTTGACAACTACCCGGTGGACAACTACCCGACCTCGAGCATTCCCGCCAGCCCCACCGGCAGTGTGCCTGCCACCTCCAGCACCCCGGCTGCGACCTCGAGCAGCGAGTTGCCCTCCGACAGTACTCCTGCTTCGACTCCGGCTTCAACTCCTGCCAGCAGCACCCCGGCTAGCAGCACTCCGGCCAGCAGCTACAGCAGCAGCACTCCCGCTTCGTCCACTCCTGCTTCCACGCCTGCCAGCAGCACTCCTGCTTCTTCCACTCCTGGCAGCAGCTACAGCTACTCAAGCTCAAGCACCCCTGGCGCCAGCAGCACTCCCGGAGCCAGCAGCACCCCGGCCGGAAGCTCGAGCTACAGCTACTCGAGCACTCCCGCCTCAAGCAGCACTCCTGGTGCCAGCAGCACCCCGGCCGGCAGCTCCAGCTACAGCTACTCAAGCACTCCCGGCTCAAGCAGCACCCCCGGTGCCTCCAGCACTCCTGGCTCAAGCTACAGCTACAGCTACTCGAGCACTCCCGTGTCAAGCAGCACTCCCGGTGCCTCCAGCACCCCCGGCAGCAGCTACAGCTACTCCAGCACTCCAGGATCTAGCAGCACCCCCGGTGCCTCTAGCACTACTGGTTCCAGCTATAGCTACTCCAGCACTCCGGTGGTTAGCAGCAGCACTCCTGGTGCTTCTAGCACCCCTGGCAGCAGCTACAGCTACTCGAGCACTCCCTTGTCGAGCAGCACTCCCGGCGCCTCCAGCACTCCCGGAAGCAGCTACAGCTACTCCAGCACTCCCTTGTCGAGCAGCACTCCCGGAAGCAGCTACAGCTACTCCAGCACCCCGGTGTCGAGCAGCACTCCCGGTGCCTCCAGCACTCCCGGAAGCAGCTACAGCTACTCGAGCACTCCCTTGTCGAGCAGCACTCCCGGCGCCTCCAGCACTCCCGGAAGCAGCTACAGCTACTCCAGCACCCCGGTGTCGAGCAGCACTCCCGGTGCCTCCAGCACTCCCGGAAGCAGCTACAGCTACTCAAGCACCCCGGTGTCGAGCAGCACTCCTGGTGCTTCTAGCACCCCTGGCAGCAGCTACAGCTACTCGAGCACTCCCTTGTCGAGCAGCACTCCCGGTGCCTCTAGCACCCCTGGCAGCAGCTACAGCTACTCGAGCACCCCGGTGGTCAGCAGCACTCCCGGCGCCTCCAGCACTCCCGGAAGCAGCTACAGCTACTCAAGCACTCCGGTGGTTAGCAGCAGCACTCCCGGTGCCTCTAGCACCCCTGGCAGCAGCTACAGCTACTCGAGCACCCCGGTGGTCAGCAGCACTCCCGGCGCTTCCAGCAGCACTCCTTCCGGAAGCTACAGCTACTCTAGCACTCCGGTGGTCAGCAGCACCCCCGGCGCTTCTAGCAGCACTCCATCCGGAAGCTACAGCTACTCGAGCACTCCCGTAGCCAGCAGCACTCCTGGCGCGTCTAGCAGCACCCCTGGCAGCAGCTACAGCTACTCAAGCACCCCTGTTGTTAGCAGCAGCACTCCCGGTGCCTCTAGCACCCCTGGCAGCAGCTACAGCTACTCAAGCACCCCTGTTGTTAGCAGCAGCACTCCCGGTGCTTCTACTCCTGCTGGCAGCTCCACCTATAGCTACTCGAGCACTCCTGTCGGCAGCAGCACTCCTGGTGCCTCCAGCACTCCCGGTGCTTCTACTCCTGCTGGCAGCTCCACCTATAGCTACTCGAGCACTCCTGTCGGCAGCAGCACTCCTGGTGCCTCCAGCACTCCCGGTGCTTCTACTCCGGGCGGCAGCTACTCAAGCACTCCCGTCGGCAGCAGCACCCCTGGTGCCTCAAGCACTCCCGGTGCTTCCACTCCGGGCGGCAGCTACTCAAGCACTCCCGTCGCTAGCAGCACCCCCGGCGCCAGCACCCCCGTTGGTAGCAGCACCCCCGGCGCAAGCAGCACTCCTGGTGTTAGCACCCCCGTTGGCAGCAGCACCCCCGGCGTCAGCAGCACTCCTGGTGCTTCTACCCCTGTTGCTACCTACAGCGGATACCCTACCCACAGCTACCCGGTTCCCAGCGGCACACCCTCTTCCAGCGAGAACAACGGTCCTACCACTAGCAGCACCCCTGGTGCTTCTACTCCTGGCGTTTCCACCCCCGGTGTTAGCACTCCTGTGGCCAGCAGCACCCCCGGTGCCTCTACTCCCGGTGTTAGCACTCCTGTGGCCAGCAGCACCCCCGGTGCCTCTACTCCCGGTGTCAGCACTCCCGTGGCCAGCAGCACCCCCGGTGCCTCTACTCCCGGTGTCAGCACTCCCGTGGCCAGCAGCACCCCCGGTGCCTCTACTCCCGGTGTCAGCACTCCCGTGGCCAGCAGCACCCCCGGTGCCTCAACTCCCGGTGTCAGCAGCACTCCCGGCGCTTCGACCCCTGGTGCCTCTACTCCCGGTGTCAGCACTCCCGTGGCCAGCAGCACCCCCGGTGCTTCCACTCCTGGTGTCAGCAGCACTCCCGGCAATGGTTACCCTACTGGATACCCTAGCGGTGGTGTCACTTCCAGCGAGAGCAACTCTCCTACCACCACTGCTCCTGTCTCGTACACCACGTCGACCATCTACTCGACCACTTGCATCGAGACTGCCCCCGGTGAGACCACCACGATTTACATTCCTGTCAGCACCACTGTTTGCCCTGTGACCGAGGCTACCAACTACCCCACCACTGCTTACACCACCTCGACCATCTACTCTACCTCGACCTACGAGACCCAGGGTACCACCACCACCGTCACCATTCCCGTCGGCACCACTGTCTGCCCCGTGACTGAGACCGAGACCCCGACTGGCGGCTACCCCACTGGCAACTACCCCGGCAGCCCTGAGGAGTCGACCACCACCACCACTTCCACCCTCTGGTTGCCCACCACCGTCTACGTCTCCTCCGTCACCGAGACCGAGACACCGGCTGGCGGCTACCCTACCGGTGGCTCCCCCGGCGAGACCTACCCCGCTGGTGGCGAGACCGCTAGCACCACGGATGTCTCCCCTGGCACCAGCGGCGTTCCCTACCCCACTGAGTCCGTCCCTGCTGGTGACTACCCCACTGAGAGCTACCCTGCCGGTGGTGCTTCTCCCAGCACCAGCGACGTTGAGGTGTACGTCACTGCCACCGTTGTTCCCGTCACCGACTACCCCGCTGGAAACCCCAGCCAGCCCGCTGGTGGTGACTACCCCGGAACGAGCGCTACCCTCAGCACCTCCACTCTCTCCAGCTCCAACCCTGGCTCTGGCTCTGGCTCGTACCCGACCGGCACCCCCATCGCCACTGCCGGCGCTTCCAAGAGCGCCATCAGCACTGTCTTCATGGCTGCTGCTGGTCTCTTGGCTTTCGTTCTATAAATGTCGGCCTTATGAGCTGAAACGAAAGGGCATGGGTCGATGACGCTGCGTGGAATTCCCTGGTGTGTTAAACAAAGATAGATGGTTTTGCTGTTTGCTTCGCGGGTTTTGGATTTCGCTGCTGTTTTTCAATAATGCTTCCTCCGTATACTGAGTCAATATATCGCTGATGATCTATGTATCTTTGTGTATTTAGAAGTGTTAGTTTTATTTGTATCTAGTTGCTTGCTGCTAGTTGCAGATACTTAATATCAGTTTATGCTCCGAATGCGTGCCTGCTGCTGCTCTCCTGTGACGCTAGGTTATCTTGGTAGTGGTTGAACTGTATCATTCTAGTAGTTGTTGCTGCGATCAGATGCGACGAGGTTCTCCCGTCTGTATCCTGGTCACTTTAGATATGGTTGTTGCGCTGCTAATCCATACCACCCATGCCTTGGGCCTTCTACTTTGTGGGCGTGGCAAGCCTGTTGATCTATCTAACCTAGAGCTTGAGCACCTAGATTTGATAGCTGCTGATAGATTGTGATGGTGTGGAATGTTCTTGGACTGGGCAAGGGCTGGCTTCCAGATGGGATATTTCCCCACTCGTCCTGGGATGGTACTTAGGTACTTAGGTTTTACTGTACCTAGTGGGCCTAGGTAGGTTTGCTGTGCCAAGGATTCTACGGGAGGAATTGCCTTTGTTCGTTTACGTAAGCAGCACTCAAGCAGTACCATTAGGTACGGTCAGTTCACGTTCACGGGTCACATGAACCGTAAACTTTCCATAAATATGGGGCTCGGACTTTGGAGTGCTCCGTCCATGAAGCCGTTTGAAATTGGAGTGCTCCAGTATGCCGCGTAAAAGCTTAGAGGTATATATGATCATCAATGTTACGCTTCGGCAGGTCCCAACTCCTGCACAAGTTTCTTCAGCTTTTTCACCACCTCGCTCTTGTGGTCTTTCATGTCCAAACCCGCTATGAAATCCCATTTCGTAGACAACAGCATGCCTAATTTCTCCGGGTCAAGACCAGCCTCTTCATTTTGCCCGCATAGAATCATCCCTGTCTCCCGACTGGAGTCGATGATCCTCTGACATCGCGGTCGCCTGAGCGTGTCATACGCCCTGAATGCCGTCTCTATCTGCGCCGGCGAGTAGACGTGGCGGAAGAGTTCCTGCAGAACCATGGCATCTTCGAAGGCCATGGCGGTGCCGGAACCCTGCCACGGCGTGGTGGCGTGTGCCGCGTCGCCCATTACACATACCGTGCCATTCCAGTAACGGGGCGTCTCCTTGTGCTCCCACTGAGAGTATCCGTGTAGATCATCTTGTTCGAGAGCAAGCTGGCATCGTGTCAGCGGATCATCCAGTACCAGACGCGTTCCGACCATGACTTGACCTACAGTAATCACGCCCTGCGCAATGGGGCTATTGAGCCAGCTGCGCAGCGTCTGTGTAAGTATCTCCCTATCAAGCGGACGTTTCCGATCGTTTGTCGGTGCGCGCTCAACCGCGGATATCACGCATTGCACCACCGTCCCGTTCTCCAGGACGTCATGCATCAGGAATGCGCCGTCCCCAACCCACCCGCATTGCCGGTCTTCTTCGAACAGCTCCGTCCCCAGCACGTCCTTGGCCTTTTTCATTGACACCAGACTTCTACTGTCCCAAAAACCCGCTGGCATTGCAGCATACTTCTCGGCTTCGCCTTGGAGCACGTGTACTCGCACCACGCTGAAGATGCCATCAGCACCAATAACAGCGTCGAATTCGTCAGTGTTCCCATCCTTGAAGACCACTCGTACGCGATGGCTGTCAGGAACCGCTTCGATTGACACCAATGCCTTATTGGGGTGAAGAATATCCTGTGGTAATGGCGCGACTAGCTCGTTGAGTAAAGAGGCGCGATGGACCACCACCTCGGATTCAGTGCCAGCGGAGTCAAATATGATCTCGCCAGCATGTGGGCCAGAACCCTATCAAGGAGGATTAGCTGACACAAGCGGCAAGCTCGGCGATTATAGTTATTTCGAAGCCGAAACATACCACGAGACTACGAGATGAGGCCAGGGGCACGGCGCCAGCTCTCTGCAGCAGGTCGTCTTTACCGCCCGGGGGGAATATCTGATCTAAAGCTTGAAGCGCGTTTGTGCCCAGCGCGACAGCTGCACCACGTTCCGAAAAAGTCGCACCGGCTTCAAAGACTTCGATTTGAATCTGAGGTATGTCCTTAAGAGCATTGGCAAGGGTGGTCCCCGCGAGACCTCCACCGATGATGGCGATACGTAGATGGGACGGTGATGTCATGGCGCCACGCAGAGCAGATCAGTGATAGACTTGGTAGCCGGCGCAAAACTATGCTCGAGAGAAAGAAACCAAGCGAGGTCCCGTCGTGGCACGAAAGGTTGGCGGATTATTCGGAGTTACAGAGTTGGCCCATCAGAAAGTCCACTGCTGTCATGATCTCGCCATGTAGCAACAGGTCTTGTAAGTGTGCTTTTGGACGCACTTCAGGAGTCTGGGTAGGGAGATGACTTCTTTACTTGGGTTAGCCCGATGCCGCGAAACAGTAACATTAGGTAGGTAGTCCAAATGCACCCTTTGTAGTATTTTTTTTTGTTGTTGGCTGCACGTTTAACCAACATACTGGGTTGGGGTTGCCTGCGCAGGCGTCCATTTGACGTGGTACATGGGCCAAGGATAGGGTAGATATAGTAACAAAAGAAATCCAAGTGAGACTAAGTATGAATGAGGCAGCTGTAGTTTATAAGATGTTCTCTTGGGCAAGCTCGCGGAAAGGGCCTGTTTTGGGTTTTGGAGGTTAAGGTAGCTACCTAGGTACGCTGTATACGGTAATCACTGATCAAAGGTCTGAAGTTTACAAGCTGGTATGTCAACGTCCAGTATGTGTCCCTATCAGCAAATCGATCGTTCTGGTAAATATCCGTTGAACTATGCCCACTTCTTGTTAGTGATGAATGATCTTTTCGTGTTAATTAACCCAGTTGGGCTATTTGAAAGGCCTCTACATCGATGGACGCGTATATGACTGACATGGGACAGGCTGCAGGTCATGCCTACAGGTGTCCCGTCCATCCCGTCCCCGGCGGTGCCTGGCAGGAGCGTGACCTCGGAAGCTTCCCTCTGGGAAACCCATATACCAGTAGGCGTTCGAGAAGCTATAACGCTGTATATAACCCGCCCACGCACGAACGGTGCGGCGGGTTTTCCCTATACTGCAGATTGCACGCGACGCTTCATTAGCGGCGCGCCTCGCCCAACAAGCGGTCGCCATGTGCGTCCTACGTACAACCAGGCCACTTTTTGCCGGTGGTGTATTCTTTTCTGGTAACATAAGGCCTTCCTCTGCTAGAATCATACATTTATCGCCATGGCCTCTCGCTTGTCATTCCCCGCTCTTGCTTCCTTCTCAAAGGCCGTTCTCGCACGCAGCGCCCTGTTGGAGATATGGGCGCGATCCACCTCGCCGCGAAGCTCGCCGGCGCGACATGCGCGAAGGACTTGGGAAGGAACTTGAGGACGCTCGGCCCCTAATCAATAAGCAGGGCTTTGACAAATTCATACGATCGCGGACCTTGCATGTCGCCATCGTGCTCTCTTTGGTCGGCGCTGCGGTGTTCTACTACATGAATCTGCAAACAGTACCGATCTCGGGGCGGCGGCGATTCAACTGTTATAGCCATGAGAGCGTGAAGGCTACGGCCGAGGCGCAAGTGAAGCGGATTGAATATGAGTTGGCGCGTCGCGGCGGTAGATGTGAGTTGACTTATCTTTCGACCCTGTCTTATCCTTCCCCTATGTCCAAGGGCTTGCAGTTCATATGGTACATACAAGCTTCCCAGTTCTTCGCGGGACGTTGCTACAGACGGCCATAACTAACCCCAAGTGCCGCAGACTTACAAGACTGGGACGCGCGAACGGTGATGGTGAAAAAGGTCTTAGATCGCCTGATTCCCGTCAGTGGGATGGCGGATGAGGAGTGGGAGGTGAAGGTGATCGACGAGCCCCGCGTAGCTAACGCTTTTGTCCTCCCGGGCGGGAAAGTCTTCGTCTACAGCGGGTTAATTCCCATTGCAAGAAACGAGCAAGGCTTAGCCGCTGTCCTAGGCCATGAGATCGCGCATAACCTCGCGGGTCACGTCGCAGAGCAGATGGTATGTCGCCCGCTGCCCTCAATCCCCTCGAATTCGTTTCGGACCCCCAACGAGCACCTCTGCTTCCAAGACACCTAACCTGGAATATCTCGATCTGTGGCACCCTGCTCGTCTTACTATTAGTGCCAAGTACTGATGCCAGGGGTTTCAGTCTTCGCGGATCGGCATCAACATCCTCATGTACACGCTCATGGCCTTGACGGTAAACTTTGGGGTCGGGCAGTACCAGTACCTGCTTGACCTTCTTTTCTCGCACCCTATGGGCCGTCGACAGGAAGCCGAGGCTGATTATATAGGCTTGATGATTATGGCCGAGGCCTGCTATGATCCGCGAGAAGCTATCATCTTCTGGGAGCGAATGAAGAGAGTGAGCCAGAATGAGCCACTGGAATGGTTGAGCACTCACCCTTCGGTACGTATCGCTCCCCTTGTCATATTAGTATACCTACCAAGCCACTCTCCTATAACTGACGCCCACTTTGCAGAAAGAAAATAGGATACAAAAGATACAAGAGTGGATGCCGCAAGCGCTGCAGAAATTGCACGAAAGTGACTGCCAGAACACTTCGCATTTCGCGGACTACTTTAGACAAGCAATTGAACAACAAATCGACATGCAATGGCGGCCAAATATATAGGCCAAAGGTTCCTTCACAACATCACGCCCGAGAGCAGTGTATAAGTGGATATGAGCCAGGTCATCATAGTATCACTTTCTTATGAGTGGTGGCCCCCCTTTCGGCTCGGCTCAGTCGTGCAGAATCGGACTCGGGGTGCTGGTGAATGACCAGGCATGCGACTCAGACAGCGTCACCTCGTGATCTGCGCGATTTTCTGGGTGGGAGCAACAGCCCAGTCACAATCGCGCAGCGGCGGTGAAAACATAGCCAACAAGGGCGTACGAAGCCTTTGGCGGATTTTATAGACCTATCAACTCGACACTGCGGCCTCTGCTCAAGGCACGGACTGCAATCTACAACTTCTATGGGTACTATTGCTCTCTCGGCGTATCAAAGCTTGGATGGCGATATAGGCTCGCAGGAGAGCTGTGCAGCTACTGATACGATATGCCTTATATGGTATGGAGAAGCTGAAAAGCTTGATTCGAGAAAACCACCGAAACTCCTAGCCTACGTTGACGAGCAACATCGTTACAAGCTTCGAATATGTGGAAGCACGATGGTTAGAGCCTCGGGCAAAGCTACTACGCGTCGCCTTGCTCCACGCTTGGTCATCTTGGCATGATCAGTCTCAGGGTCTTAAAACACCATCGTGGCAGAACAGAGTCAACGAAACAGCTGCTGACAAGAGCTTCCAGAAAAGCAGCTAGCGTGATCAAGACTTGGAAAACTATCAATAGCGACGACATAAAACATGTCACTGTCGTTAGACTTTCACCAGTCAAGAGTCAGAGACGAGCGCGCCCAATGTCGATTTGGTACTATCAGAACCTAATCTCTTTGATTCGTCATTCCTAGAACTAAAGACCTGCAGGATGCTCTCGAATGTCTGATGTAGTATCACGCATAAATCAATGCCGTCCCTGCAATGTAAGGCTAGTGGTTTAGATACCCCTTTTACCTATGTCCGCAATCTATGAGAAGTTCTGAACGCGTGCAGCCGGCAACTTTTACACTGCAATCTACGCTGTCCAAGAGCAGATGTGACTAGATATGCGTGGTCTAATTAGCGAGGAAGACATTTCCAGAATCAGCTGTTTGCTCAGTCACGGCAAGCCAGGATGCAAACAACAGATGAACTTCGTCTGCAAACCTGAGCTTGTCTCAGAAATGCCTTCAGTCGCACCAGAAGGCGCCGTGGCTGTAATCATAAGCATCCTGTCTCTTTTCATTGTGATAACATCACTACTGTTGGCTTACCAAATCTTCATGAGAACGCTATATCGTCCGCGACATGAAGAAGGTTCCGAGGCGGCACGGAAGCAGTCGACACCAGATCTTGCCAGCATCCAACGTGCAAGAGATATATGTGCTAAACGAGCATTCCATATTGTGGCGGTGTGTCGTTGACAGCTTCTGTCCACAAATGACGTGGACCTTGGATGCGACCGCAACTACGCCTGACAGCAACAGGACTGATGACGTGACCCCACAAGATGACAGGATAATTCACAAGGGAGTTGAGGCAGACATGACATGATATTGAAGGGACAATTTCTTCGGTGCAAACCTCGGAACTAGCCAAGCAGTTATACTGGGAAAGTTGATGGTGTATGCAAGCTCCGGGAATATTTCTAGGCCAGCTTCCTTAGATGCGAATGGCCAGCTCATTAACATTGGGATCGGTAAAAAATCATGTGTAGATGATTCTCGCAAATTCATTAAAAAAATTGCTGTTCTTGATAGACCGATCGTGAGTCTCGTGGTAGTATCCCGTCGTTGTGGTGTCGAGTCTTAGTAAAGTTAGGTAACTGTTTGGTTAGACTGAATTCGAAGCTGGGGGTCTGGTTGGGGGTCCGGTTGGAGCAGGCTGGGGATGCCCCAAAGCGACTAGCCTAGTGGATCCGTTTGCAGCTATAGAGCCAATGAAACCCGAGGTTTTGTCATGCCGAGGTTCTTTGAGCGCAGGCCAGTTGGCTGGGGGGATGACGAGCACTGGCGCCAAATGCTCGCTGATGCACAGCTTCGCGATACGTTCTCTCCTCGCTCCAGGCCATCTCTTCTGATCGGACAGCATATACCACATCTCCACGTAACAAGACTCTGCGGACACAGCCGTGATTTCGACTTCTTTTTCGCCCATCAACACCAGTCCAGCCAGCCATCATGTCGAAGACGTTCACAGCCAAGGAAGTCGGCGAGCACAAGGACGAGCAGAACGGCATGTACATCATCGTCGACAGCGGTGTCTACGACGTCACAAGTCAGTAGCAACAAACGTTTCACATTCTTTTTCCTTCTTTTGGTGTTCCTTGCTGGTTTGGATGACGATGTCGCTAACCTGGTCGCGCTGCAGACTTCCTGGAAGAGCACCCGGGTGGCGCGAAGATCTTGAAACGCGTAGCCGGCAAGAATGCGACGAAGCAGTTCTGGAAGTACCACAACAAACTCGTGCTCGAGAAATACGGCGGCAAGCTCAAGATTGGCGAACTGACTGAGACGGCCAAGTTATAAACAGCGACAATACCATGCCATGCCATGTGCATGGGCGCAACGGCAAACATGCGAGCAATTGACCCCTGCGGCGTTCGCGACAAGCCGCCGTTTCTGGGGCAAACACATGGGTTGTTTCTGGGTCTCGAGGCAAACGGTATTTGAGACATACCTTACTGCACCGCGACGATGCAGACATAAGGTGGTTCCAGCGTTGAATTTCGATATGGGGGTGGCCTTCAATTGTACCCTGAAGCCGCTTGGATTCCTCAGTGTGCACTGCGCCTAGACAGCCAGTTTATTGGTTTTGCTGTACTGTGTATAGATCATATGAGATACATGACGCTATGTAAGCGTGAAGGCGCGATTCCACGTCAACATGGAATGAAACCTATTTGGAACATGTACTGCGGTACGCAATCTGGAGGTGTGCTAGTCCCACAGTTCGAATGCGTCTAGTCTGACATAGCGCCTTCTATGGCGTTTTACATAAAATTGCAAATATTCGCTCAGATACCGAATCATACCGAATCTGCACATATCGAATCCATTCGCGACCGGACGCCAATCACTGTAAGGCGCCGGTGCGAAGTAGTCGTGGCATATCCCTCTCTCGACCCGTATATTATGGGCTTTAAGCCGGCCCACGCATGGTCTAACCCTGCTCCCCTCAAAAGATATGCGAGGACTCACTTTAGCCATGTTATTGAGCAGTAGTTTTCTAACGGAGATTGAATGAAGCAACATTTTGCTTGCATACCACATACGAGTAGGTAGGAGCTTACCCTAGGGCGCCTAAAATTTGCCGATGCGGTTAACGAATTACCGATTAACGATGCACTCGGGGAATATTTGCGGAAATAGTCTATATCAACGCTTCAACTATCACTGTATACGAGTATACACGACCTAACCCAGCTGTGAAAGTCCCTGGATCCTGCCTGTAACATCGTTGAGATAATGTAGTCCTAGGCAACGTTTCATGCCGCTGCACAACGAGTGAGATTCAATATGAGATGGCAATTAGCTGGGAGTCCGTGACCTTGGGCGTATGAAGGACAAAAAGGGTTTGACCAAGCTCGTCAATTCGTTTCGAACTGACGTCGCCGAGGTTTTAATTTTGGGAGGGGCACCGAGTGCAGCTCTGGCGTATAATGTTATTGATCTGATCGAAGTGACCCGTGCTGTCCCCGACTCTTGGCTCAAACCCTCAATGGATCTCTAAGTCTATCAGCCAAGAGTCAGGGTCTAGTGAAGATGAATCATTTGACTGCCCTCTCTCTATTTGCTCACCCAACTCAGGGCGCCATCCTATTTATTGGTTGGTGTTGACTTGGGGATAGCGGAGGATATTGGCATTTGAACTCCAAGCTGTATCCAAGACATGACCAAGATTGGTCACAGACGGCGATATATTACTGTAGGCAGTGCTGAGAGCTCAAACACGTGCCCACGTGATGGTTTCCAAGACATGTCCCCAGAGCCGAACGGCTCTTGCTGGCAATTTGTAGTAAGGCCGTGGTCTACGAGATCGAATCTGCGCACTTTGACACCTTGGGTCATCACTAAGCTAACCTTCGGGTATTAATTGTGTATCCGCTACTCCAAACATAAAGAGAGGATGTCAGACACGCCATACTGCCAGATGGCATATTTGTGAGCTTTATATACCATACCAATTCCTGATAGTAAACAAAACCGATGGTGGGGGTGGAGGTCGTGCGTTGCGAACAGCACACCTGGCATATGATCGGAGGCTGCATTGTCTCACCTTGTGCCGAATGACTTCAACTTGGAATTTCCCCAAGGTTTTCTGAACACGGAAACTGGTTTACAAAGCAGATAATTCCAAGACTCATGCGAACTGAAATGAACCGAATACAGTTGCTTTTACAGTAGTCAAGCACGAACTGTACATGTACCCTAAGTTTGTTGAAGCTGGACTGCTCACCACGTTGTTGTTGTTGAAGCAACGAACATGCACGACGAGCTTGCAGGGTTGACGGTAGAAATGCCGCAGGGGACGGGAGAACGCTCGACAGCCTCGACAGCGCTCGGTGGACTCAGACACTGTGCCAGCACGAATGTGCGCCTGACACCCAGGCTCGCCAGGCAGGACCCTGTAGCTCGGTACCTACAGAGGCGGTAGGCCGGAATGGGGCAGAGCTCGGACCCTTCTAGGATTCTTACTCGCCAAAGGTCTGGTCAGAGCCTGATCGGCCAAGTCGCCCCATGGTGCGATAAACACCATGCCCCGCTGTTCCTCGCGCAGCTCGCAGCTCACAGCTCACAATCGGACTTAGTCGGTCAGTGCTGCAGCTAGGAAACTCGGTCGAAACATCAACCATCTAGACCAACGAACCCTTCCATCGTACCATTCTCGCCGTTAGGTACCGACTCTGTGTCGAACCCGTGTCCTAAACAACTACTGTAGGTTTTATCAGAGCATCAGAACCAAGTGGTTGTGATGCGACTTGTCGCTTTGTTCATCCTTCTCTTTGTTTCTGCGCACGCGTCAGCGGCTTTTCCCTGTCTGTTCCGATCGAAAGTCGAGCACCTGGGCAATCCTTCGAGTTCTCTGGACCTACGTCATTTCACCCAACCCTAGCACTGCACATCGTACTCCGTAAGTAGAGATGTAGATATGTATGCAAGTAAGTAATCAATGTAGCGTAGGTAGTGGCTCGGCATCACCGCGCCTCTGCTATCCGTATGCCGGCTCGTCGTCTCTGTCCGAAGGTTGTTGTCTTAGTCTCGGCCTTCGTTCGCGCGACTTTCAGTCAGTCGCCCTGGCAATCCCCCGTCGCAATCATACCTTCATGGATCCATAGCACCTGCGCTAAGTATGTAGAATAAGTATCTTGTACCTTGCCTGCTCGCCTGCTTTCCTAGAATGGCCCGCAGCAGATCTTGCCCTGATTGCCTATTGCGGCCGCGCACTGTATTATGCTCCCCGCACTGGGTCCGATCAACCCACCTCGTCCCTGGTTGGTCGAGCCATACCTGTCGCCCTCGACAAAATCGCGCAGAGGCTGCGGTACCGACACGGCATAGTTGCTGCGGGAGTATACCTCTGCGGGAGAAAAAAAATAGCGCGGCCCTCTCTGTGAGGTTGTCAGCCCCCCCGGGGCGCTCCCACATCAGCAAAGAGCCCAAGCTTCTCAGTGGCTGTCGCATGGGCTTTCCCAGTCGCGCACCACCGCTGTTCCTGGCCAGAGACCTTGACTCGACCTGGACCAGCGAGCTCTGTCTGCTCTGGCGAACTAGCTGCTCCAATTAATGTTATTACTACATACTTCCCTTTCCACCCGGACCGCTTTTTACACTTTCTTTTCCTCTCTTTTCCTCCTTCAACTCACTTGTCCTTGCGCAGGTCCAGCTCCAAGTCTCCCAATTCCAACCAAGGCTCGTGTTGTTCGCAGAACAAACCCCTCCTCGTCCTCGTACTCGTCGTCGAGTCCTCCCACCTATCAAACTTGCACCTAGCAGTTGAACGCAACACTGTAAGTAATTTGCTCAATTCATGTCACCAGGTCAACGAAGAATGCGCCGACAAACTCCTCGATCTCTCCGCATGTCTACAGCCGGGTCTTGGCAGCTGCTCAGGACACTCGTCGCTCTATCGTCGGGATACTCTGGAAGAGCTTGGATAGTGGGCAACATCGACTAATTTTTGGCCGACGTCCACGTTGTCGCGGCTCGTTCAATCAAGTTTTGATTCAACGGAAAAGCTGACCCATAATATAGTTAAAATGCCTGCCATCAACACCGCCATTGTCGCTCGCGACGCTGTCCACCAGCTTGCCCGCCGTGAAAACTGTGAGCGCGCCTCATCTGCCAGACCAATCCTGCCGAATCGACAGTCGATTGTATTCGTATCGGGCATCTAAAACTGACTGAACGTAGGGGCTCAACAAGAGGCTGGTGTCGTTGTTGTGTTCGGTAAGTCTTTCGATTTGAATTCTCAATTGGAAATTTATAGGTCTTGGTCTGACTGGACGGCTTTCTAGCCATTGTTTTCGTTGTCGGTGTCGGTCTGCTTGGCCTATGGATCTCCAAGTGCATCAGCAAGCGCAAGGCCAAGAAGGCCGGTATGGCTGCTTAAACGATCCATAACAAGAAAATGGATAGAGGGGGCAAGATTATAATAAAGCATGCTGGAAGATGCACCGATCGCCACCCAAGACCCCCGATGCCGAATCGAATACCCCGGAACCAGCTGCCTTCTTGGACGCTTTGACCGATCCTAAACACCCATGTTCGGATTCAGTATAACGAGTATGAGAGAAACCCTGGCAACATCATACATCGTCGCAATGCCGGGATATATATCGTCCAGCTGGCTTTCTCCGCGAGTCTAGTGATGGATCATATTGTTGATCAATACCCCCATGCTTTGAACCTTGAGCGCTATAATTACAATCACAATAAACTTGTTCTACTAATAATCACATGTGTCTGTTTGCGTGATTTGTGTTCCATTTACAGTGCTACTTCGCGAGGCGAGGTACCAACGTTCTGTTGGGTATCTGGAGTATGTACACTATGTGCAACAATAGAGGTACTATATACCTCAAATACCTGGATGGTCCGACAATTAGAACCTAACAGGCGTGGATTGTTGTATGTACATTAAGCAGCTTCAACTGGTTCTCCAATAGCAAGCTTGTAATTGGCTTCACCAACCGAAGCTACTGTTCCATCTTTTCTAGATTTATCAATCCATCGGCCGGCTACAAGAGTTGTCAGTAAGCGCCCCCAACGCGTCACGGATTCTGCGTACCGGTGAGAATTGCCTCAGTTTGACGCCGGCAGACAGGAAGATGCGGGCCGTCTCGCCGTCCATGCTGTACCCTTGGTTATAAACCACCTCACTGATGCCGACCTGTACAATTTTGATGCTGCACGTGAGGCAAGGGCAGGTATTGCAATACAACACGCTGCCAGCACGTATACGCTCGCGCCCAGCCTCGAGAAGGGCGTTCTCCTCTGCATGCAGACACAGACAGGTCGCGAGGGACACGCCACTGGTGGTGTCGCCCGAGTTGCAGCGTGGACAGCCGCCCTCGGCGCAGTTGAGCACGTTCCGCGGCGTCCCGTTGTAGCCGGTGGAGATGACGGTGCGCTTACTGTCGACGAGGACGCAGCCGACGGCGCGCTTCATACAGTTGCACCGCCGCGCCGCGAGGGACGCGAGAGCCATGAAGTAGTGGTCCCAGCTCGGCCGCAGCCGGTCGCCGTTGGTGAGGTCCAGCTTTCCCAGGGTCGCGTAGAGGTGGGCTAGGGAGTCGGAGGTGTTCAGGAGCCGCATCGCTGCGCGTGACATCAGCGGAAGAACCCCGGTCTCGGTATCATACAGGTGCGCGTCGGACTCGGCGACGAAGTCCTCAAGACCGAGGCGAGCCTGGTCGGGCTGCTGCCGCGCTTGGTGCCGTCGCCAGCGCGCCGTGACGGGCGCATCCACGCTGATGAGGATGAAGAAGGGGCGCCGGTTCAGCGCGTCCAGGACCGCCTCGCTGTGGACGTCGGTCGTCACCCAGCGCGAGCGCCAGTACTTCGTCACGAAGTCGAGGAGATCACCCTCGCTTTCGAAGGTGTGCTCTGGCTTAGCTATCCCGTTTTTAGGACGTGCAGCGAGGTCCTTGATCGTGACTGGGCCATTATCCCCAGGAGTGGCTTGCGCGCCGTTGATGTCCGATTTTGAGGTTGTGTTTTGTGTCTTCTGTGCCGGCCGAAGGATCTCTAGATGCAATTTCTTGAACCCGTGGTGCTCGACCAAGTATTGTGCGACTGTCTTCTTCCCCGCGCATTTTGCTTTCCGTTTTGGTCAGTTTCTGGGTTGTTATAGCTGAGGTGAAAAGGGGGTGGTCGTTGGTTGAGTGAGCTTTGGCAAGCTGTGTGAAGTCGACATACCGCCACATATACCGATAAGCATTCCTGACGTCAACTGATATCATTCGTTCGACCTTGGAGCGAGCCAGATGCGGTTCTGATTGGTGACCCTTGGCTTCTCGAGCTTTGTTACCCTTCTTCGTGCGATCTTTAACCGGCTGCACTCTCAATTAAAATCTCGATGCATGCTACCCACGGCGGACGACTCGCCAAGAGTACCTGGGGAGACGCGCCCAGTCGCGCTTGGACGCGGGTACTGCTGCGGGCACAGCATGATCAGCCCTGAAGGCACTACTAGAAGATCCTTAGGTAAGTCCCTGCAGGCGGGTGCGCGGGGTTATCTGGACGGGACGGATTGCGCTACTTAAGGCAGACAGCAGCTTGAACGTCCAATAAAGGGTCAAGCTGCTCATCTTGAACAGCTTCAAGGTTAGGTAGCTAAGTAGCTACCGTACCTTATGGATTAACTGCTCACATGTGCATACAGGTGGCAATAGTAGGTACTTACGTAACCCAAGATCCCATCTCCACTGCGGGCAGTGGGAGGTACCTTGGGCCTGCTCTATCTCCTACACCATATCGGTGGCATATCCTTGACCTGACCTCATTCTCCAATCGTCCGCGACATGTGACCTTCTTTCGATGTCATGAGATACTTTACAGGCAGTCAGATGCGCCGTATCCCAGAGCCTATGCTGCCCCCAGATGTGTGCAACTCTGGCTAAATTGACGACAGACCATCCATGGATGTACATGTCAAGTGTAAGTATTGTGGCAACGAAGCACGCATTCAGGTAGGTAAGCTGAGACTTGTACCTCGCAGCTGGTCCTTCCTGCACCCCCCACCACGCATACATAGCTCAACGGAGGCAGGCGAGGCACGCACGCAGCGCAGGCATCATCCATCATCGCACTTGCTGCGAGTCCATCTTACCTTTCTCACAATCAAACTCAACGTGGCGGCTCGAATCGGATGTCTGCGTCTTCTTCTCAAAACACCAAATTATCGTTCCCCTTACCTACGTAGTTCAGCTTTGGCTTGCTTCGGGTCCACCAGCTGCAGTCTGCCCGTCTTTCCGTGCATGTAATACCCCGCGAGATCTTCGACTCGCCTTGCCCTGCCTTGCGCTCAGCTCATACATCCCAACATAGCTCTTCCTTGGCTATTCTGGTCTCTCTGCTACAGTCCATGGCCAACATGGCCACCCTCAAATTCGCGCCTTTCTCGTCTGAGATTGAATTGCCCTTCTACTCGGCTCTCTTCTCCTCCAAGCTTGAGCATGACAAGCTGAGCGACTCGGCGCGCCCTGTTCTGGGTCTGTACGAACCTCGCATTGGCGTCAACCCGGATGATAGCGTCAAGATGCGCGTGCTGGCCAATGCCCTCACCAGCACTAGGTAAGCGGATTCTGCCCTTGTTTGTCGCTTCGCGTGGACCTATGTGTCCCGGGCTAACGTGCCGGCTATCCTACAGCGTTCCCGCCAATGCGGTACGAGCCGAGGGCATCATTCGGAATACAAACACCATGGAGGCTTTTAGACAGGTAGACAAGAAGGAGTTGCTCAATAACACCGCTCGCCAGGTACGATCTGCCCTCATACCTGTGTTCACAAATGAGTGTTGACCAACCTATCTAAAGATATGGGATGCTATTAATGACGGCACTATCTACTCAGTCCCCTCTCTGCTCTCTTCGTATATCATTCTTTCGTACGCCGACCTGAAGAAGTATCGTATGACGTACTGGTTTGGCTTTCCAACCTTCCCCTCAGACCCCGCTTGGGAGCGCGCTGGTGATATTCAACGCTTGACACCAGCCGAAAGCACTGCCTTGGTTGAGAGGGTGGGCACGTGGCGCTACTCGGTCGACAACAGGGAATATGGCTTTTTCTTGGCTAAGAAAGTTCGGGGCAGGCAGTCTTCTGCTAGTCTTGACTCCCACTCAGAAGAGATTGGTTATCATTGGGATATCGGCTCCCTTCGAGACTTCGAGAACAATTTCTTCCTCAGCATCCCGAAAGAGGACAGATATGTGGCCTTTGTAGATCCCTCGGCCTACGACCAACATCCCGCCTGGCCACTGAGGAATCTTTTGATGTTAGTGAGACAGCGATACCAACTCAGCGAGGTTCAAGTCCTTTGCTATCGTGATATACAGTCGCGAAGACACGAAGCACGGAGTATCATCATGTCCCTGTACATAAACTCAATTAATGAGCAGGTGTTGTCTACGATGCCAAACGCTACGGGCTGGGAGCGAAATCAAGCAAACAAATGGACTGCGCGGTCTGTCAGTCTCGCTGAATCAATGGACCCAGCCCGCCTTGCCGACCAATCCGTTGATCTTAATTTGAAGCTCATGAAATGGCGCATTTCTCCCGATCTAAACCTCGAGGCTATAAAAAACACCAAGTGTTTGCTACTTGGCGCAGGTACACTCGGCAGCTATGTGTCGAGAAACTTGATGGGTTGGGGTGTCCGCAAGATCACATTTGTTGACTATGGCGCTGTATCATTTTCGAACCCTGTGCGACAACCTCTTTTCGTCTACGATGACTGCCTTAACGGGGGTGCGCCGAAGGCGATCAGAGCAGCCGAGGCCCTCAGACAGATCTATCCGGGCGTGGAGAGTCACGGTGAGGTTTTATCTGTTCCGATGCTCGGTCACCCAATCGTAGACAAGACTCAGGGCGATTTCGAGAAGCTGAAAGCCCTTATACATGAGCACGATGCCGTGTTCTTGCTTATGGACAGCCGTGAATCGAGATGGCTCCCTACGCTAATGGGTAAAGCTGCCGGGAAAATCGTCATGAATGCCGCGCTCGGCTTCGATACCTACGTGGTCATGAGACATGGCGCCGAGCCCAAAGATGGTAGTGGGAAAACTCTAGGTTGCTACTTCTGTAATGATGTTGTTGCCCCCGGTGATGTAAGCCACCTCGTCCTCGGTATAGCTGGCATGACTAACAGTGCAATAGTCACAGAAAGATTTGACCCTCGACCAACAGTGCACAGTCACTCGACCAGGCATCGCTTCAATTGCCTCTGCTCTACTTGTGGAGCTTCTGACAAGTCTATTGCAACATCCCTTATACCACCATGCTCCAGCTCCAGCAACTGCATCTACGTCTCAAGAAGTTGATCCAAACGATGAACATGCGCTTGGCATTGTGCCTCACCAAATTCGCGGATTTCTCAACAGATTCCAGAACCTCATCATAAAAGGAGAGTCCTATCCTTGCTGCAGCGCCTGCAGTCCGCCCATCCTTTCCGCCTACAGAAAGGATGGCTGGGAGTTTGTCAAGCGCGCCCTAGAAGACAAGGAGTATATAGCTGAGCTGAGCGGTTTAGCTGAGGTTCAGCGGCAAGCTGAAGCGATAGCTGGTGATGTTGACTGGAATGAGGATGAGAGCACGCATGGTGATGACGAAGAAGGCGTACTGTTGTAGATGAATATACTCCTACGTAGTCATCACTTCCGCCGCAAGCGTCTACGACGAACTCGCGCCGAACGTTTCAAGTACTGGAAGCGGCCACGTTGGAATGCGGTGGTCTGGAATGAGCTATCTACAGCTTCAAACACCGCGTCAGACCTACCGGCCCACATTGCACCTCACATCACACCCGCTTCAACCCCTGGGGCGCCATCAGTCGCAGATGCAGAGACCTTTGATCCGAGGCCAATGCAAATCCGGTGGCCCCTAACTTCTGAGGATACGACGGGTCATTTAATGTCCATTTATGACATCTTGCATGAAGGGCCGCCGTCAAGCTCATCGATGCGCGGTCACCTACCTTGTTTATACAATTACGATCCCTAAGCATACCAGTTTTCAAATGGACTGTGGGCAAGGATGGCGTAATAGGAGTTTGGGTGTATCGATTATGAAGGGAAGCGGGTTTGGGGAGTAGTCTAGTTGCCGGGCTTCGAGGTGTACAAGCTCAGGAGTATGTTTACGATTTTTGGGGCAGGCTGAATAGATTAACAGGTATGGAATTATCCTGAATCGCAGGTTTTCCCTGTCAGTATCGATCTTGGTATGTAGAATATGCATGCAACATCTTTGCAACTTACCATCCGGCTAGATTCGGAGTGTGACATGGTTGTAGTTGAAATCCGACCCAGCACAGCCGCTCTGATATATCTCACACGAAAAGTGTAGCGAATGCAGCAGAGCTTTTAACGGCAGCCCGAACTGGACCGAATCTGATCATTGATGCCCGTTCATGATCCTGCCAGGGCCGAATTTGACAAACAATGAGTCCGGAGTTCAACATTTGTCAGGCAGGTACGAGGAACACCTGGTCTTCTACAAGGACGCCCCTCATGCCCACTGTCAGGTCTGTTGATTCTTTCCATCTATATGCATTCCACTTCGTGCCCGACGAATACAGACTACATTGTATTCCGACAAACATCCATCATGCCAGTTTTAACAAAATATCTGCTATTTATCAAACGCTCGCATTTCACATCACGACGTCGGCATGCAAGCGTCGGATTGCCGACATTATTGGGTTTGGACCCGCAGCCGGCCCCTTTTACGGCATTACGAGCTCACATATGTTTCCAGAATTTACACATGCAGGATAGGACCCGGCGGTCGACTTCTATGTGGCACAAACTCTGTCTATATATCGCCGGGTACTTCGACCATGGATAAAGCGGTCGAGCTGTCGGTGAAACTCGGCCCGCTGCTACAAAAGATACTGATTAGATTACAAGATCTTTCCTCCGATGAACTACTAAACGAAGCTTGGGCCCCATTCTTGAAGCGAAGTGAGAAGCTGTCTTACATAACCACTGTTGGGATGGTTTAAAGTTGAGGGGTGCACCAAAGGCACTCTCGATATGGATCCCTCCACAACGCCCAGTGCATCTATATCATTCCTCAATGGTCCGGCTTGGTTGTGCCTTGGACTCTACTCTTTCACCTATACAGTAAGAACGACTTATTGAACTTCTTTATCAAGCCACCAAACCCAAGTTCAATTAGGACTCACTTCGAAACTGTCTTTAAATCGACACAGGCCAGCCTTGACAATAGCGTCTCTGGCTATCTATCTTCATTTGACGGTCCTTCATGGACGAATTTCGGGATAGACTCGATTCGAGTACAACAAACACTTACTTCGTTTGGATCCGAAAAGGGCCGGCGATTCGCTGCAACAGTCAGGCGAGCAACGAGCCAAGTTGTAGTTACCACTCTCAATCTACACACAACAATAACTATAGTCAGACCCTGACTTCACGACATACCCCGAACGAAGCCACTGATAGAAGGTGCTATCGTACCTATACCACGACACTCCAGCTGCCTTCGTCAGTCAATGCACTTTCTTCGGTGCCTTGAACACGCTCGTTTATCCGCATTATCGTTGCAGTTCTGTTTGCAATGTCAGCCGGTGTCCCAGAGCTAGAGTTTGTCGTCTGTAGAATCGTACAGTTTATCAAGCAGATCCCCGAGCTCTGTGAGACGAAGCTTGCCGTCACTGGTACACTGGCACTATACCATTATCTCGGTAGTAAATACAGACCATACGTGAGACTGCCCCAATCTCCCTTCTTATCCCGCTCATTGCCCGGGTAAGATGGATTTTTTTTGAGGGAACATGCCGTTGAACTGAGGAAACATCCGCAGAAAATTGATCTCGTCGCCCACATCCCGCTCCTCCTCGAGCCATTCAAAAACAAGCTGCTCGAGCCTCAAGACTCGCCCTTCTCGAAACAGAAAACGACACTTTACATTCTAGGACCGTCCGGCCGGCGTATCGAAGTGAACTTCAGCGCACAGCACGTAAGGGCCTTTCTCGAGATACCCTTCATTCTCTAGTTTGCCAAGCTTTCGCCCCCATTCCCATATGCTACTGCCATATACTGAGATAATGCTACGTTGATATCATCCAGTATCGACCTGTAGTGCTACACCGCATTCATGATATCCCGTACGAGGTTGTGCCTTACATCTCGGTAGAGGAGGCGGTGGCTGTCTACTGCCACGGCTACTCTCCCCTGCAGCCGAAACCGCCCATAATTACGAAAGGAGTGAAGAGGCCGCTGCTGAGCGAGACGAGCGGTGCCCCTAGCTTCAAAGTGCTTCGCGCGAACAACCAAAGCCCGCATCCGCGACTGTTCCAGGTGCTGAGAGAAACCAAACAACCACCAACGCCAAAGAAGGAGGAGAAACCCGACGAGTCCGAGAAGCCCGACAAGCCTGAAGAGCCTGACAAGCCTGACAAAAGTGAAAAGACTGACAAGCGGGAGAGACCAGAAATCTCGAAGGCGAGGTCAAAGGTCAAATCAGAAAACCTGGAGAAGTTGAAGAAGTTGAAGGAGAAAGCGGCAGAGCCACAGAAGCCAAAGACGAAAACGAAGGGGACGAAGAAGAACACGCCGGAAAAGCCACAGAATGCCGAAGAGTCGGGGGATTATACGCTTTCGACTGCGCTCTGGGAAATCGTGGCCGAGTCGGCGATGGAGCAGGCCCAGCGCGCGAGACGTCGAAGTGGACTTCGAAGCGTGCGCTCCGTGCCCAACCTATGCTCTGCTCTGCTAAACTTGTCACTGACAGCGCAGACTGCTGTACGATAATTCAAATAATCCGATCGCCCATGTTTTATATGTCATTGTTCCCATCTATTTACCTGACAAGCAGGAAAGCATATCAGGTTTGTGAATGCAATATATACCCCATACGTATACAAAGAGGCACAGCTTGAGCGTCTCTTCTTTAAAATCTCGTCATTAGCCTTGTCTTTTGCAGGAGCACTTCTAGCCTTATTATGTCGTGCCAACATAACATGTCTGATAAAACGAACATTAAGACGTGGGTGGGTATTTAAGACGCATATGCGTGGGCTTGCATGTGATAGATAGAAAAAGCCGATGTCGCTATTACGCGGAATACAGGGCATTCTCTAGACGATTTACTACGTACCGAGGTACATTATTCTGCCTCCATGCTTTCAAAATGGCGAGGCTTACTAGGTAGCATGTCTCGCCGAATCTAAAATTTGTCCAGTATCCTACAAGGTCCCATTGCAGAATCGCAATTTCTGAACATAGATGATGGATAAGTCCAAGCTTAAGAATAGAGACCTAGCACACCGGTTTACCACTTCGAGATGCGTGCAGTCTATAATCTTGGCTCTCCGGTCAGGTGTCATAGACGATCCTAGCCCCTGACATCTATCTGAATGCATGAACATGCCCAGGACAACACCCTTAGGGTTGTCTAGCCGTCCGCTGTAGCCACTAGAGCCGGCACCTAACAGGGCAGGCTAGGCCGGACACCTACCTACATCCTAGGGGGGGCTGGGTACTTAGAAGTAGGTACCGACGCGGCGAATGAAATCCGGGGATGTCCAAGACAAACCCGCCCGCAAAATGGCGTATTGAACAGGGGGCACCGTCTTGGCTTGTTCCCAAAGTCCCGTCTCGTCCGTTTCACGCGCCCACTGGCTGGCATTTACATCGTCAGCTGCATCTGAATCCATCACGTGGTTCATCAAAATACTGAACACCATCTCTTCCTGTTTCTTTTTGTATTGCTCGCACGTATCTTTTGAATAGTTCACTCGAGATCATTTGTTCTGCCTCGCAGGACGGGCCCGTAGCATCCGACCCAAGGAGAGCCACCAAAGCCGAGTTCTCCCAATTTCCAAATGGGTCAGGGATATAGGTAGCCCGGACCAGCCAGCCTCAAAGCCTTTCGACTATATATAGATATATATAGCCAGCCAGCACTCCTAGCCTCAGACACGCGATGAACAGGTTCCTCAGGTCCAGGTTCGCGCGGCAGGAGTCTGTCCACGACTACATCGGCGTTCTAGTGCCATTGGAGGAGGCCCACTTCCACAGCCATTCCGCGCGGTGTGGCAAGGCCGAATTCGACGAGGACCGGCGCAGTTCCGACGACGGCAATGGCAATGGCAATGGAAATGGTAGTGCCCGCGTCGAGTTTGATATTGATGACGAGGATGAGGAGACTGCCCTAGGCGACTCCTTCAAGCATGGTGACGGCGACGGCGACGGCGAGGGTCAGGGCATGCTGCAGATGGATGCGGCTGAGTATACCATCGAGGGTCTGCGAAGGGAGGTACGGAAAGGCGCCGAGCCTGGGCGTAGGTGGACCGAATACGAGTGTAAGTTGGTCTGCTTCATTCTCATTTGTCTACGGTGTTTTGAGTTGGCAAAGTGAGGGGCACGATCTGACTGAATTCATTATAGTAAAATCCAAACTCATCAATAAAGCCATTCAAGATATTGGTATGGGACGGTATAATTGGCAGCTCTTCATTTTGTGTGGCTTTGGTTGGTTTGCCGACAAGTAAGTCCTCCTTCTAGATGATGTATACTCGCCATCAAATAAGTTAACGAAATCATCGCAGTCTTTGGATGCAAGTGAGTTTGACCCACTAGAGCTCTTGAGTGTTCCCGTTTCTCAAACATGCATTTGCTAACTAAATATCTACAGGGCGTCTCTCTAACCCTTCCTTCTCTCACTGGGGAATTTGGCGTCTCGGAAAAACAAGTTAGATATACAACCAGCTCGCTCTATTTTGGCCTGAGCATAGGCAGCGCGCTATGGGGGCTCGGCGCTGACATCTGGGGGAGGCGGATCGCCTTCAACCTCACTCTCCTCATCACGGGTATCTTTGGTACCCTGGTAGCATACGCGCCTAACTGGCCCGCAGTATGCGTCTTGTTCGGGCTGATGGGAACGGGCGTGGGAGGCAATCTGCCCGTGGACGGCGCCCTCTTCCTTGAGTTCTTGCCCGATGCCTCTAGCTCACTTTTGACACTATTGTCTGTATGGTGGCCCGTGGGCCAGCTCGTGTCCTCGCTATTTGCCTGGTATTTCATCACCAACTGGCCGGTCGATCAAGGATGGCGATTGTTCATCTTTACAATTGGTATCGTCACATTCGTCATGTTCTTCATCCGCTTCGGTCTCTTCCACCTCTTCGAATCCCCCAAATATCTCTTGTCCCAAGGTCGACAGGCCGAGGCCGTCGCTGTCGTCCACGGGATCGCATACCGCAACAACAAGAAGACGTGGCTCACCGAAGAGGTGCTAGATGCCGTCGTCGATACCGACGACACGGAGCGGATGCCCGTCCGTGTTTCAGCCAGCAGCGTGCTCAAACAGAACCTGAGCTCGTTTTCCCTGAGCCACATCCAGCCCCTATTCCAGAACCGGAAGCTCGGCATCACCACGGCGCTCATCTGGTTCTGCTGGGCGTCCATCGGCATGGGCTACCCGCTCTTCAACGCCTTTCTGCCCCAATACCTCTCGCACGGCGGCAGCGACGTCTCCACCCGCGCAGAGAGTGGCGGCGACGCGCCAGCATCCGTCACGCCGGCCGAGACCTACCGAAACTACGCAATCATCTCCATCGCCGGCGTCCCCGGGTCTCTACTGGCGGCATACCTAGTAGACCACAAGTCGCCCTTCCTAGGACGGAAGGGCACGCTGGCCATCTCGACGTTCGTGTCAGCCGTGTTCCTGTACCTCTTCGTGACGCTGGGCACGACGCCCAACACGCAGCTGTTCTTCACGTCGATCGAGGCCTTCTGCCAGAACATCATGTACGGCGTGCTGTACGCCTTCACGCCCGAGATCTTCCCGGCGCCGGTCCGCGGCGCCGCCACGGGGGTCGCGTCCTTCCTGAACCGCATCGCCGGCTTGATCGCGCCCCTGCTGGCGGCCAACGCCCCGGGCGACGGCACCACGACGCCCATCTATCTCTCCGCGGCGCTCATCCTCGCCGCGTTTGTGGGCATGGTGCTGATCCCTATCGAAACTAGGGGCAGGCAACGGTTGTGAGAAGTAGGTCGGTTGGTGGCTTTGGATATGAATGCTCGGGACCGCGAAAATACTCCTTTTTGTATATAACAAGCTATGCGGCGGCAGCCGTTTTTTGATTCTGGCGTCATTGGATAACATTACATAGCATTAGGCGGGACCAAAAAGTGTGTTTTAACCTCATTTTTCGATACTGGTTATGAAATCTCAATATATCCGTCTTGCAATCGCTCCGCATCAGTCACATGTACATGCATGCCAGACGCGTTAACATATTTATTTAAAAGTATCTATCAGTTTATTCAAGAAGTTATCTATTTAGTGCCTCTAGCGCCTGCAGGTGCATCGACCCGTCTCTTCTGCATCGATCTACCCAGAGCGTCCCGAACCATGGGATCAGCGCGGATCGTGTTCTGCACAAGCCACTCCTTCAGCTTAGATCGCATGTCCTGGATAATCTCCGGATCGCCAGCAAAAGGTGCCATCTCAAGCTCCAAGAGACGGTTCGCGTCTACATCCATCAGCCTGGCTGTTTGCTCGAGACGGTCGAGGTTCTGCTTCAGGGCCCTCTCGCCCGCGGCGGCCTCCTGGGTCCGACCAGCCTGAAGTACGGGGCCGAGCTGTCCGAAGGCGATGTATATGGCGATGGCGACGCGACGAGCGAGAGCAACGACCTGGAATGGCAGATAGGGCGCATGGGAGGTGAAGCGCAGGAGCAAGGGGTTCACGAGGGTCTCGACGAAGGCGGGGAAGCGCGGGCGCATGACGGTGTGGGCTTCGAAGGCGCACAGGGCCAGCAGCGTCACCCAACGCCAGTAGCGGCCGAACTCGAGGTAGCCGAGCAGACCCAGGCCATACAGACCGACGGCAGCCATGGCGTAGTGCGGGATGACAGTCGTCTGCAGGCCCTTCCAAACATAGTCGCGCAGGGTGACGCAGTTGCGCCAGTAGACAATGTCCGGGCCGAAGCGCTCGTACGCGAACCGCTGAGCCGGGTCGGTGAGTGTGTCCGAGGCCGTCTTCAGGTGGATGAAGAAGTCGCCGGTCGAGGGTCCCTGGGCGACCTTATCGGGGTGGTAGAGGGCGGCGAGGCGGCGGAAGCGGCTCTTGATCTCGCGCTCGGTGGCGTCGAAGGGCACGCTGAGAGACTGGTAGAAGGAGCCGGACCGCTGCAGGTCGTAGTCGGCCTCGTAGATGGTGTACAGCAAGTAGAGTGTTATGACGAGGGTGTGGATGCGCCGCCGGTGCAGCTGCCAGCGAGGCGAGTTCGGAGGTGGTCGCGGGTCGCCAGCGCGGATGGCGAGCCCGTAATAGATGGACTGGACCCAGCCGGTGACGAGCTGTGCGATGGGAGAGAGGCGCGCGTTAGCAGCTTTTCTATCGTGTGTGTCATGGCGTTGCAGTACCAGGCTCGCCAGGGATAAAGAGTATCGGTACACGTACGTTGGGTAGAAACATCCATCCCATCAGGGACAGAGCGTTACTGGAAGACATGGTGCCGTTGGGGATCACAGCACTTTATCTGAACTGGCCAAGGCATGGCCGATATTGTTCAGATGGCGGAGAGCGAGAGGAACCAGCTGTTCTCCTGCGGCGTTGTTGGACGTGAACGTGGTGAGAGTTGAAAGTTGCAGGTTGAAATCTGGCTGGAGGTACATAGCAGTGGTATGAACTTCAATGACATCTGGCACTGGCAGCGGGACAAAGGGCCCAGGCACCCAGGTACACTTACAGCGCCTACCACTCATCCCACTTACGTAATCTAAAGGCTCCAAGAATAGACACACACAGTTCGAGATACAGTGCGATTTGTATTCGCACTGTCACAAAGTGGTATGATCAATGCAGCTTCCCTTGCGCATCCATCGCACTGCACCGCAAAATACAACTTCTAGACGAGTAGTAGAGTTGCCTATTATCTCATTCGCCCATACTTGAGCCTATAGCCTGAACTAGCCGCTTCTCATTGTAATAGTTCTCTTTGGGTTTTGGACTGCATACTTACTTGTTTTCGGCTCTCAGTCTCGTCGTATTATAAAACCAAGGCTAGTACACAAAGCGCGATTGTCTCGCCTTCCGCCAAGAAAGCCTTACAACCCAATCATCCCGCAGCCTGCTTTAAGAAGTACGCGAGAGGTATTGGCAGGATGGCACCGAGGGGGAACCTCACGCCTCGGGTATGTCCATTGCTGACGTGGCCCATGTTCGTATGCTGATGCCAGAAAAGACCATCATGGCGCCCGCTGCCGCTTTTTGCATGGCATGTGTCTTATTCGCGTATATCTCCCCTGAATCCAGTTTTCTACCTTTGCTTGGAGTCAATCACTAACATAAACCGCATCAGCTATACACGCTACTCGCTCAAAGAAGCAAGATGGAACGCTGTATGTGTCCAACCTACCCCGTGCCTTCATTTCGATACGTTAATGAATCCATAGCAACATGATCGCGACGTAAGGCAAGGCCGCGGCATGTCTGAGGGCGACCCCAGTCAGAACCGTGGGCGGTGACAATATGATTCGGTCTTTGTATATCCTCCTCGATCGATACCTTCTGCCTGATTCTCGCAAATGAGTTGCATAAAGTATAGAATCTTGATCCAAGATACTGGCTGCATGAGGAGGCTCTTGATGTAATACAATTCAACTCTCCCCACTGACAGGTTGTCCGTGTCATGTGACACAAACTCCCTGTATAATAGACCTATATTAATGGATGGACTTGTCGTTTATTGGCGTAATTTGGTAGCTTTTGTGCATGTAATCATTGTTTTGCCTTCAATGCTTGTAGTTGGCGCCTTGGGCATGGGTCTCCCATCATAAGCCAATAGCAATCGTATATGTAATTAAAATGAATCAATTTCCGCAAAGTTAAAGCAAACTGCCAGTCCTTGCGTCAAGATTCCCTCATGAGATCAGCCATGTGAAGAATAACTATCTATCGTTTAGTTCCTTGGTCAAAGTTTCTTGGATTCATCAACAGTTTATTTCTAATTACACTGTCATAGTCTGACATCATTGTGGTGACTTGGTGTAACCAAAATCTTGACGCCACGGTCCGGTATAGAATGAATAACCGTCGAAGATGGGCCACCAGGCATGGGCCGGATAGGTGCTAAATTCCTAGATGGAAAGGAAAGGTTCCCCTCCTGATACAATGGTGATAATTACCTAGTTATTTGCTTAACGGTGAGCCTTTGATGGCAACTGGCTCTGGGCAAAGATGCAATGAGAGAATCTGACGGCATGGCTTATCTGTACTGTCGTCTATTTTCTATGAGGTTGTCGCTTAAAGTAGTGGAAGCACTAGACTTTCTAATCATTTTTGTCCAACACTATGATAAACTATAAAAACTTCAAAAGACACTATAAATTTAATTATATCCTGATACATTCATTCTCTATATTCATGTGTTCTCCAACCACATGGCTCAGCTTATCCATCCAGTGCCTCTTGTATGTGATGTCAAATCTAGTTTTTATATATTCATGATACCTTCTCTTGCACTATCGCTCCATGGTTATATCAGCGGGTGTCCCGCCTCCGGTTTCATCAGCTAATCATGTGTAAGTTCCGCTGACATAGAGAATATGCCTGTTTTATAGCGCAATACGGTTGGTATCCTATTGGACGCTTTGTACGCTATAATGTTGTCCCGAGTGAGGCAACTATATGCGCTTGCGCACGGTTGGGCAGGTAACATCTCACTACCTTAGCAGCAACATGTGATGGAGTTTCTGCAATTTGAGAGGTAAGCCAAGACCAATATCGCGCAAATGATTGCTCTGCACGCGTCCTCTCATATCATGAGTTCCTTCAAAACTTGGCACTCATTCCTTTGTGAAAGGTGAGTCTCATACAATCGTGTTTCATGGAGTGAACGCCTTTCCATTTGTCACAAGACACTTTTCATGCTGTACGACCATAGGTATTATTACACAGGAAGGGCGGTGGGATGGTACATTAGCAGCACCATCAATAGCAATTTCCAGCCAATGGTTTAGTGTACGCCTGTGAATTAGACTCGAAGGGATAAAATTCGACGAATCACTCACCATGGCAAAGGAAGACTATAGAAGCCTCAGCTCGACACTTTTATGACCAGAAGAAAAATTTTGTCTCGGTTACCGCCGAAGTGGCAATCGTCCCATGGCGAATACGCAAACAATACGTGTCCGCGCTAACGAAGGTCACCCTGCCCATTCATCGGCCGATGACTTTTTCCAGCGAATTGCTTTTGATAAACGTAGGCAAACAATATTCCCAGGGCAGCTTCGCTATGAGTCCAAATTGTGACATATGTGCTTTGTCAGCGTTGCTTTCTCAATGGGCTACCGCCAGGAGGTCACTGGCACATAGACGTTAGTCATAGATACTAGGTCATCGTGAACACTAGACTTGGAGTAAAAGACCAGCTTTCATACTGCTGTCTATGATGTACATCGGCCCGACATGGCCTTCGAGCCTAGGTCACTCAGACCCCACTGGCCATCCATTTGCTTGACCATTTCAATAATGGATCTAAACTGCGCAAGTGGTACTACATCGTGCACCTTCTCCATGGGGTCCGTGTTGTCGGTACCGTCCGAGGCGTCAGCTTTTCCATGCTACCGAGGCGCAATGCCTATTCCCGTTGAGATGACGTGGTCCCCACAAGCAGACTGATGCGACGCTGAGGCTCCTTCTTTTTTTTCTCGGTATCCCGTAAAGATCATACGAAGAGCACGCGAGAGGCTGGGCATCACAGATCGTATTGGTCGATCTGCCGTTGTGAATTGACTCGGCCCAAGGGAGTGTTCAGGCTGACCGGCAAGCGGCGTGCTTCGTTTCTATCATCTTGCGGGTTTCCAGCTGAAATGCAGGTAGGGGCATCCAACATCAGGAAGTCACACCTTTGTTGTAACCAAGTTTGCTCAACTTGTCTCAGATACGACTTGGATGTGTTTGTCTGGCGTTGTCGGGGCAGCTTATCGCACACGAAAGGATAAATCGAGTTGTTGGTAGAAATACTCGCTAGATAGTGCTCCCTACTCATTTAGAGGGGATAGCTTTGCTCCTATCATGTGTCTAGACCACCTCCGCTCTCAGTTGCGATGCGACAGCAGAGCCGCATCCAACCAAATTAGTAGGGCCCCATTCAGAACGGTGGCGCTATTGTACTGTACTGCGCAGCGCAGCCTTGCCTTGTATATTGAGGGGGTTGCAAAGTGAGGGGAATCGCAGCTGCGAGATTGGCAAAGAAAGTATCAACCGTAATTGTGTCTTGTGACTTATCCATATTTTCTTTGATGTGGAACTTGTAAGTTGGGGGCCTTGAATTTGTGTGCCTATTGGGGGCAAGTGACATTCAAACCATATGCAGACGATAACACTACTACTAGAGTTGTAGGCAAATCTATACTTATAGTAGTAGATGGAGGGATCGGAGGACTGATGATATTTATGCAGGCTACCTTTAGCGGGGGGTCCAGAATGGAATCAATTGAAAGGGTTTAATTAATTGATTCTCATAGGTCGGTTAGTACAATTTGAGGCTCAAGCCCTTCTCCGATGCTAACAAGGGCTGTTGTAAGCCAATGTAGCCTCATTCAGAGCAGCTTCCTCGTGGCGCGGGTACCTATCAGTTTCGAGAGAAGTCAAGAGAAGTAAGTGGGAACAGCCGTAATCAGGGAGTGTCTTGCTCTTCCCACCTAGGTATTTAAGACGCTTGCATATTGAGCAGTGGATTCAACCTTTACTAGAAGTTAAACTACTTCCGTGCCAATGAGGTCGCTAATACTTGTTATTCATTCGACTCTGGAGGGTGTTGTCCCTGGCCAAGTGACGGTCAGATCAAATGACTTTATCCGAGCCTCCAGGGTTACAGCAACTTCCCTACGAACTAGTCTTGTATATTGCAGACGACCTAGAGATCGAAGATATTTTCAACTGGTCATTATGTAGTAAACACTTTGAATATCTCATACGTGAAGACCGCTTCTGCATGCGAGTCGTAACCGTGAGTATCGACCCTTGAGAGATCATACCAGAAAATCTCGCGGGATAAAACAACAACTGACATCTTTGGCTAGAGCAAGGTACCGGCTTCCCTGGAGACACGGGAGGCGCTTCAAAACGGGGCATTTGCTAGGGCACTGCGCCGGATAGTCAAGCGACGAGATGCCATATCGCGAGCTTCCCCATACGTCGT
This sequence comes from Astrocystis sublimbata, assembly GCA_022453515.1. NCBI lineage: Eukaryota > Fungi > Ascomycota > Sordariomycetes > Xylariales > Xylariaceae > Astrocystis > Astrocystis sublimbata. Next base: position 1,217,483 of record JAJNNY010000001.1, on the reverse strand, counting down.
GGGGATCATTGCTCGGGCTGAATCGTACAAATTCCTCGGTGGGAAACTGTGCTACATAACAACAATCGATGCAAGCCCAAGCCTAAGCCCAAACCGCTGGCTTCGGATGATTGACGTGCATGGGCCGACCGACTGGGAGCTAGCAGTAAGCATTCCCATGCTTATACGTGCATCCCTTCCGGAGAGTGTCCTTGTGAGAGCAATTCAGTGCCGTAAGTATAAATTCAAAATTCTCTACCAAGCAGAAGGGATTGTGAGCTGCCTGTACTCTTTCGCTCTACCCCATACAGAGCACTGGCTTCTTATCTTCAAACCTCAAACTCAGCAAGTCATCGATGGGATACTCCTACCTTCTACAAGAAAGCTATTCGTCAGAAACAACGCCGATTATCTGTATTATGGCACACACTCTTTGACGGGAGCTGATGGTTTCCGAAAATGGGTCCTGAAAGGCTATGATCTCGACAAGTGTTCTCACTTTGACTATCCCGGCTTGTATCTTTCAGACATGGCCGGATCCGACATAGGGTCGACAGCTTGTTTCGAGATCTTTGGCGGCTATCTCTATGGTCTCTCCAATCAACGTCTTTTTGAAGCCGACAATCCCGATTGGACATCCCATTACTACTGTTTCCGAGTACCCCTGAATACTCCAATTGTTCAAAACATGGAAGTCATGAACGACGAATATAGCTGGAGGAGAATGCACTCAGAAGGCCCGCTTGACGAGCGTTGGGGATTTCTCTCGCTGGAGAAGGACGAATCCAACGGCAGCATCGTCATCCTGGAGTGCAGGAAAGAGTGGCTGAATGGCGGAAGCACGAGCTACCGCATGTACTACACTACCGAGGTCGTATTTTGCCAGCAGAGTATTCAGCAGGGTCAGGAAAGGGTTAGAGCCGCCACAGCTAGGAGAATAGGTGACCGCCCACAAAGCGATACCCCTATTCCATCCCGACGATCCGACTATGTTCACGCGGGAGACGACAGCTCTGTTGCTTCACTACTGGTGCGTAGCAAGACGTTCTTCAGCACATACATTCGATCCTGCCATACCTTCGTTGATCTGATCGAGGATACATCCATGGGTTCAGTCGATCACGGGCAGCTACGTCTCCGGACTGGCTACAGGAGACTAGAGCCGGAATCACGCATTGTAATGGAAAAGTCGGCATTGGATGAGACACGGACCCCCAGCGAAGACCCTAACCAACCATCAATGCAGCCTTCACAAGCCAATACGATATATATTTGGCCACCGGAGCAAGAGACATTGGGGCCAGACCCCTCTTTGGACGAGGTTCAGCGCCTACTCAAAGGCGACGGGCAGCGTTATTGCGTGGTGGCTGCAGATGGTGACGATCGCTCTATAATCTACGCAGCGGCAGATAGCGTGGACTCCAAAGAACAGAAGGCTTTGGTGTTGCTTAGTTTCGACCCCGCAACTAGGTTCGAAAGTATGGAATACGGCGGAGACATCGTTGGCCAACGAACCTTGAATGAACCGAAAGAAAAGGTAAACTCGTTGAGTGCGACTCCGACCATGGTGTTACAGTCTGGCCCCAACGTACACCTGGGGGCCATGTATGAGGGCAAAAGCAGCGAAGTCGATGTGAATCCATCATCGGGGCAAGCTGCACCAGCCTCATATGCAGGTCTTGCTCCTCCTCCTTGCGTCCCAGGCCCACCCAAAGGAATAGAGGCTTGGGTTTCTTATCAAAAAGCCATGCAATCGGGAATACGACGCACATGTTTCTTCAGTCGGTCACCGCGGGTAGCTTAAGCAATTGCATGATAAGGGGATGATATCATAGCCTTCTCATTCACATCCGTGGGTAATGACCTAGCATGGGGGCTTTAATCGCGCCAGGACGGGACAATTCCCGCGACAACTCCTATGGCATGAAAATCAGAACAGTGGTCGCGCGCTCGGAACACTTCCGTCGAGTGCTGGCAGACCCAAAAGCAACATTTTCTTATGCAAATAATTATATAGCTGGCTAAAGAAAAGCACCACACGGAACCCATTGCGAAATGTATGTCAGCATACATACATACAGCAAGTTTAAGACCACATGATTGTCCGTCAGCTTCCGGGCCAATACAAAGCAAGTTTCCAAGGCTCTTTATCCCCCTACAGGTTAGACTATGATACCCAAGAATCTCGAAATGTCAGGGATGAGATAAGGCAGTAAGCACAATCCTTGTTCATTACGCAGGACTGTATTATTAGTAGATGCTCGCTCCTGTTTACCCAGCCATCCCAATAAATGCAGTCGTTGTTCACCAACTTAGTCTGCTTGATCTGAATTGTGTCAACCTCACTTCAGTTGAAAATGCAGCACGGTCTCACCATAATATTTTATTTGGCTAACCTTGTAGTTTGGCTCGTATTCTAACAAAATAGTACATATTCATCACGGCATGGAGCAAACTTTGCTTGGAGACGACAACAGCACAGCCTGCCTACGTACTTACCATACGTAGTAGGCATTCCGCCCAGTACGCCTTGCCAATACGCCTTGCCATCCGAAAGTACCCATCCGCGCCGAACCACGTCACTCAGAAGCAATATTGCACGTCCGCTGCTTCCAAGTCCTACGTATTAGCTCCGTTCTTGCCGAGCGGAAGTCATAACCAAGAGCCGCTTCGTCACCTATAACATGACTCTTGTCGAACCATCTCGTCCCATCCGAACTCAAGCCCGCCCCACTGTTGCTGTCCTTGTTTAGATACTCACTCTCGAGACCTATTCGTTTATGGGGCTGTAAGTTGCCGCATGGAGATTGCTTGCAGCCAATATTCTGCCACTGTCGTAGATTTCGTTGGTCTAGATTCGTTGTCTAGATATAGTTGCAGACTCAACGAATCATCAGTGTTGTTGACGCGTAATGTTATCTTGGAGGCTTTATCCATGAGACATGAGAATTGTGTCGCCATTTGAACGTTGTTACATCTGGCCAAACTAGGAACACAACATTGAGGCATGGCGGATATCCCCAGACATGTAATTATCCCAAGACATGATGCTGGATCTTGAGGCTTCTCCATGATTCTCCTGACCATTGCATTTCCTTTGGCCCAGTGTAAGAGAAGACTTGACCACACGTGGTAATCCAAAATCTAAGACATCATGGCTGGGCTAGGCAATAATATGCTCTGTATTGTTTTCCAATAGGTTGAAACGAATTGATGATCGAGACTGGTTGTTTGAATCAGAATAACGTCCCCCAGGCATCAAATGACATAGGTCAGGTACCCCAAGAAACATATGATGCGTGGTATAGCATGGAACCAGGTTGGAGAGTAGTTAGGGTTATTACGTAACCATGGTTCTGGAAATTAGACCTCATCCGCTCGCCAGCAACATATTCAAAAGGTGAGTAGGTCAGGAGACGACAAGAAGTAAACTGCCACAAAACCGTGGCGGAACAATTGCCTCGTAGACCCAAGGGACACGTAAATGTTTTATTTTGAGGCCACATGCTACCTGACTCGGGTGCAGTGAGAACTAGGCTACCCAATGTTTTTACGCCAGGAATATGCCTACCAACCTGCAGTACGGAGTACATTTATCACGAACTAAGGACTACTTTTGCACTAAAAAATGCTCCACATGCTGGACCCCTTCCGCCGGTATAGGGCTGGCAGATGTCCCATGATAAGTTCCAGACAATACCGTGAGAATTCCATATCTCTTATAAGAGGGACAAAACGAATTCGAGTTTGGTATATCTGTTTCATCTGCATGACTACGTAGCTGTCTCCCACCTAACTCCGCAAACCCTTAGGGTACATGTCCGGCTCCGAAGGGTTCTCCACCACATCATGGTCTATTTGCAAAAATCAAAAAGTAGCAAAGAGATAACATGCTGGTCCCAGTGAGGCTTGAACTCACGGCCTTCGCATTACCGATACTATGAATAATCATGAGTATTAGTACGACGCTCTGACCAACTGAGCTATAGGACCGGATTGTGGAAGGCGATGTCACAGCGGGCTCAAATTTCACTGATGAAGAGCGAACCAGCGATGTGATCGTATCTCCTTGTCTTAGTATATTCCTTCCGTATTCGTCTTGTCACGAAAAAAGGCACCATCATGGCTATATTTGCAAGCTAGAACTATTGCGAAGCTGTTTGCGCGATATTGACAGTGAACTTTACGTCACCAGGTTGAGAACCCCCCCAAGAGTCAAATTTAGCCTTTCGAGACTGCCTGGGACAGAAGACTCTATTATTTTAAACAAACAGCCACCATGCATGAACAGACTTAAAAGGGTTTTCAGAGATTGAAACCAATAAAATTTGGATTCCATGGACTTCATCTTGGGAGTTCGGTTCGAGCGCATGGAGAAGCGGTATCTCAAGGGGGTCGAATAAGGCACGGTGGATATAGAGGGAGAGGCCACGGGCCATGTAATGTTGAGCCCCTGAGGCATGATCTGGAGTCGTATCTATGTACTTGTATAGGTAGAGCATGTCACGTTAAATACCTCTGTGCGGTGAGGACGTGGGCGTGGACACTGGAGTATGGCAAGCCCTCCTTTGACGTTATGGAATAACAACAGTCATCTTGGAATTCGCTTGAACCAAATTGACATCTCTTGTATCAGACTGTCATTTCAGGAGATCGAGGGGCAATATCTTGGCTACACGAATGGATAAATTCCCACCTAGTAAGTTGCCGCCATAAAAGTATTACAGACTAAACAACATGCTGAGAGCCTGAGTGATGTTGACTGTTGACTGTTGACTGTTGACTGTTGACAATGAATGTCGAATTTGTTAGAAGCACATTTTTGTATCAGGATGTGCTTTCAGAATCGGGTGATTTGATTTTTGCTCTAGGCTCTCACTTGAGATATTGTTGTTGACATTATATCAACTCCGTTCTACAATGAGCAAAGCCCGCTTAGTACTACATATGGAAACCAACATCAAGCGAGAAATTAATCCTGTTGTTTGCCCTGATTACCGTGCACTCCTGTTCTCCTCTGCCGAAAAAGGACGGCAACATAAGAATATATGCAACTACTGTAGTTGTATATTTATGAAAAGGAGTTACTAGAAGGATATAGCTTTAGCAGAGCGAATCCTATCCAAGGGGCATCCAAGTTTGGGAATACTCAGGCGTTGCATATGCCATTTGGGCGCAGCCGAAGACCCTGAGTCGATTCTTACTAACCAAGCCCCCTCGCCCCCCCAAGGTGCCTGGCCCAAGTCCCTCTCCAAGGTGCCGATCTAGTGCTGGCTCCCCCACAGTGGTACGACGCAGGGAATGCGTTGCGCTGAGTGGTCAATTGGGAGATACTCGATGCCCGAAAGGGTAAAGAAAAGCTATCTAAGGCTAGACCCCCTGTCAGGTACACACCTTCGGTCCCTCGCCGCAACCTAGGGGCCTAGCTCTGGATCCATCCCACTTTCGATCCACGCTGTCGGTGGCCAGATTTCTTTCACCGCAATTGGAGAGCTGTGTGGGGGAAGGCGAGAAGGGGCGATATACACAGCATTTCGTCTTCAAGCTTTAGATATTTGCATGATTAACATCACTCATTCGACACTCCCGTCTTGTCACCACTCGCTGACACTACCATCGCTACGAAACACAAGCGGGGGATTTTGAGAGAGAGAAAAACGGAACGACGAGAAGTACAACAACTACGAGTGCAAAACCACGACGAGAAAGACTATGGCGCCTTCGGCAGCTTCAACAGTGACGAGCGCTCCCAGAGCACCCAAGACGGGGAAGACCATCCGCGTCAATGCCGTCGACGACAAACCAGACGAGCTCGAGCTCGAGCGCGACCCTCTCGAGATCAAGTACAAAGATTTCTTCTGGACCTACACGGAGGAGCCGCACCGCACTCGGCGCCTTGAGATCATCAAAGCCCATCCCGAGGTACGCAACACACAGCCCAACCCCCCAAGTCCCTCCCCCACCCTCCATCGCTGACCAGGGGGACACACTCTCGCACAGGTCACGAAGCTCTGCGGGCCGGAGCCGCTGACCAAGTACGTGGTGCTGCTCGTGGTGTCGATCCAGGTGCTCTGCGCCTGGCTGCTGCGCGACACGGCCTTCTTCTCGCTGCGCTTCTGGGCGCTCGCGTACGTGGTCGGCGCCACGGCGAACCAGAACCTGTTCCTCGCCATCCACGAGATCAGCCACAACCTCGCCTTCCGCTCGCCCACGGCCAACCGCCTGCTCGCCATCTTCGCCAACCTGCCCATCGGCATCCCCTACAGCGCCTCCTTCCGCCCCTACCACCTGACCCACCACAAGTCCCTCGGCGTCGACGGCCTCGACACCGACCTGCCCACCGCCCTCGAGGCCGTCTTCCTCGACTCCATCGCCGGCAAGGCCTTCTTCTGCACCTTCCAGATCCTCTTCTACGCCCTGCGGCCCATGACCGTCTACCGCGTGCCCTTCACCTGGGTCTCCGCCCTCAACGTCGGCGTCCAGCTGTCCTTCGACGCCGTCGTCCTCAGCGCGCTGGGCGTGCAGTCGCTGAAATACTTCATCCTGTCGTCCTTCCTCGCCGGCAGCCTGCACCCCCTGGCGGGCCACTTCATCGCCGAGCACTACGTCTACTCCACCGTTACGCCGACGCAGGCGGACCCAACGAACGGGATCCCCGTGCCCGAGACCTTCAGCTACTACGGGCCCCTGAACTTCCTGACGTACAACGTCGGCCTGCACAACGAGCACCACGACTTCCCCGCGGTCCCCTGGACCCGCCTGCACCGCCTGCACGATATCGCCCGCGAGTTCTACGCCGACCTGCCCCACCACACCTCCTGGACCTACGTGCTCTGGCGCTTCATCTTCGACGAGACTGTCGGAATGCGCTGCCGGGTCAAGCGCAAGGAGGGCGGCCGCCTCGTCGGCCAGGGCGCCGGCGCCGGCACCGGCAAGAACAAGCAGCCCGTCGAGCAGTGGAAGGACGACGAGCTGGAGTCTTGATCTCTTTCCCCGTATATACCACAGTACTATAGAGATAGACTTGACACTACCTACCGTGAGCGTGTCTTATATCATAGGACTTGGACTTAATAAATAGCCACTAGCTCAGAGTTGCGACTAGGCAAGGTCAGGTATTGGTCAAATAGACGTGCCCATGGGTTTGGCATGGGAAATACAGCTGCTGTGCAGTAGACGATTAGAGAACTAGGCATCGCAAGTACCTGCCATCTGAGCCATGTCTGTCATTAGAACTGAGCGGGCTGATCAGAATATCTGTCCATGATGTACAATTATCATGCACTGATGGCGTTTTGGCGTTGGGGTAGAAATTTAGGTTGGCGAAAGTAATGATAAAGAAACAAGCTGAACAAACAAGAAAAAAACTGTGTGTGTGTGGACGTACTTGACACTCTATGGTCTGTCGACTTACTTGAAAAATGTCGCCTCAAGACGAGACCAGGTATCGCGAGCATTCATGTTCACATTGATGAGCTAGGAGACAGAGAAGACAGTATCAAAGTATTCATATACATGCTCCTCTCGAACAGCAACTTACAAAAGGACGTGCATGCGTTGCTAAAGTACAGAGTGATAGTCTGTTGTGACGATATGGTAAGACATGCCATTGCTCGCCCAAATAAAGTTCCTGTCCTGTAAAACCGCCCATCACCTATCCATCACTTTCTCCCCCCTTTTCTCTCTATTACAACACCAATGCGTTCACATATCCGATTCTGGCTCATTCGCCATGTTTCGCTCGGAGGCGAACCCTGGGGTACTGAATAGTACTCAAGAGGGCCCAGGGCGTTGCCATTCGCAGGCGGAATATCACTTATCACTTCATCACATATACTCCCCTACCCCGTGCAGCCAGCCCTTGCTATCGGTAGCGTATGGATGGCGACATAGCGTATTGGCTGACAGTTGGTAGGTGGCATTCCGTGACGATCTCACTGCTCCCAGATCGATCGATCACAGACAACCTTTCATGCCTCTCATGCACACAGCTAGAAGAAGAAGTAGGCGAGCAGGAAGCTCAGAAGACAGAGAGCCGCCGTGTAATGGATCGGCACGCCCTCGGTGCCACCACGCGCCACTTGCGCAAGTTGTTCTACGGGCTTAGCAAGCGGTTTCTCATCTGCTGTGACGCCCGTTGTCGACTTTCGCTGTCGCAATCCGCTGTCGTCTTCCTTAGGTTGCGCGATCTTCCTCTCAACCTTGGGCTCTTCGCGGCTCGGTTCGAGATACCTAGTTGTGGCAGCGGCCGCAGCGGCCACAGGCGCGTCGGAGCTCTCGACGAGGGGTTCCTCGTCGAGCGAGGACTTGGGTTCGGATCGCGCGGCGTCATCGTTGCGCGGTGATGAAAAGGCCGCAGAAGATACCTCTGGCGTTGCTTCGCTCTGTAACCACGGTCATGTCAGTATCTCGACGCGCGGCTTCCCCCTAGTGCAACCAAGATAACATACACCAACATTCACTGCTGTATTCTTAATCGGCGTGGACATGGCGGCGGGAGCATCGGCACTGGGAGAGCTCTTGGGATCGAGGAATGCGACGCGGATCTTCTTCTCCACTACCGAGGACTTGTCGATCGTATCCCACTGTCTTTTTGTTAGCGCGGGAAGCGTCCCAGGAGGATTGGTGTCGACCGTACAATGGAAGCGAGGTTGGAGAAGTCCTTTTCGGGGCTGATGGCAACGGATTGCACCAAGAACTTGTCCTTGCACTTGGCCCCCGAAGGAGGCTCTTGTTTCATGGCCTGGAGGATGACTGGCTGTGGGTTAGTTGAGGTCGCATGCAGGTGAATTGACACGTGCTCACCTTGTACTTCCACCTCGCGGTTGGGCTCGACACGGCCCGAGTTGGGTCTGACGCAATACCTAAGCGCAAACGCGGAATCAGTATCATGCCGTGTCGGAGTCAATCGAAGTCGGTAGTAGAGACATACTGTTTCGGCGCTGTGGTTTTGACCTGGGTGACGTTAGCATGATCCGCGGCTGCCGGCTGCAAACATGTGAGACTGGTGTCCAAAACTCACCTTGAAAGCAACGGGCTGGGTGCCGGGGTTTTTGATCTTCAGGTTCTCGAGCACCTCGACCGTGAAAGGGCCTGCATGTTGGTAAGCGATGGGGTTGTGGGAGCGGACGCGGGCGGTGACGTACGGGTGAAGCCGAGTTCCTGGGGTTCGATCTCGACAGACATTTTGGGGAGGCGCTGTCAGGTCTGATGTATACAATGGGCGGCTTGAGCAAAGCAATACGAAGGATACGGTTGAGCGATGGGTCGGGAGCGGGAGCGGGAGGTGCGAATTGCGAATTGCGAACTGCGAATGCTGGGGAAAGACTCAAGAGGCCAACGACGCAAATAGTGGTGGATTATCGCAAGCTGGCGTGATGGTAGAGAGAGGTGGGTATGTGCTATCGTACCAAGAGAGGACTCCCTAAGCCAACATGGATCAGCATGCGCTACGTGGTGGACATGGATGGTGATGATGATGGTGGTCTTGTTCTCGTCCGCAGCAACGCACCTGTATATAATGATTGCAGACAAAGAATAGCCAAAGGGAATACACTGGGGGGACTGGATGGTGTCGGGAGGCACAAGTAGACAACAGTTAGATGATGATGAATGTTTTACGATTACGTTACAGCGTCGGCCCAGGTTCGATATTGGGGCACCGGGGACATGTACGTAGGGTGCTCCAGTGCTCCAGTGCGATTCCAGGTAACTGGCTCTGCTGGCCACCTCGTCTTAGGTGCTTACTTAGCAGCCATTCTAGCTCCGCTAGGTTGCCCATCTACAGTTAGTGGAGTTAGTGCCGCTCAGATCTCATGTACAGAGCAGAGCTTCTGTAAGTACCCATTCGAGACATCCCGAGGCACCCAGCTGCGCTACTGTACAAGAGGGGATACATGTCTCGAGCACAGGCCACTGGCCACTGACCACTCCCTCACTCCCTTGATGTAACGCAACCTTAGCCTGCCACCATGCACCTATCCACCTATCTCGCCTATCGTTGGTGTGCGAGGCAACGATTCACAATGACGTGCCGCTAGGAAGTGACCAACAATCACTACCTGCATCAGCCTTATTACCGAAGCTGTTTGCACATGCAACCAACCTTAGGTCAGAGGGAGGCATATACGAAACTTTCAGAACCTACTTACCTAAGGTATCTTGCTCCACGAGTTACAGGCATATCTATCTTATCTCACTTTCCCTACGACCTACCTGAGCCAGTCTACACTCACTCACATTCGCTTTTGAAACATCTTATTGGAACAAACATCACGAGTTCCTCACGAGTTGCACGCAAACACCTTTTTGTTATTCGTACAACTCACAGCCAAGATGTCCCAGTCCGTCTTAGAACAGCTCCTCGAGATGGGCTTTGACAAGGAGCGTGCTGAGCTCGCTGTCAAGAAGTCCGACGGTCGTGAGTCTTATACCTCTCCTACCCCTGCCCCTCATTGCGATATAAAATACATGTCAGTGGCTGACCTGGTGCCAGTGCCGGATGCGATGGACTGGCTTGAGAAGAACCAAGATACACCGATGGAGGATCTCCTGGCCGAGGAAGAGGCTGCTCCCACCGTGGCTAAATTGGAGGCGGATGGCTCTGTGGCCATGTCGCTCGTCTGCAACGAGTGCAACAAGAAGTTCAGATCCCAAAGAGAAGCAGAATTTCACGCGGAAAAGTCGTAAGTTCAGCCATGGCGAGGACACGAGGCTTCTTCGACCAGCCGCTCACCAGTCACGCATCACATATTAGAGGCCACACCGACTTTGCAGAGTCAACCGAGGAGATCGCACCCTTGACCGCCGAGGAGAAGCAGCAGAGGCTCGCCGAGCTCCGCCAAAAAGTACAAGCCAAGAGAGCCAATCAATCCATCGCCGACAAGGAGGACCAGAAGCGCAACGAAGTATGCCTCGACCCTTTGATGTGTTATTTCACATCTCAATTTTCCACAGGTTGTGTATGCTCACTAGATCACAGCAAATCCGGCAAAAGGCCACGAAGGAATCGCAAGAAATGAAAGAAGAGTTGCAACGCAAGGAGCAGATCAAAGAGGCAGCCAAGAAGCGCCAGGAAAAACTGGACGACCTGGAGGCCAAGAATCGCATCAAGGCCAAGATCGAGGCCGACAAGGCCGAGAGGAAGCGTAAAGCGGAGGAGGCGAAAGCGGCGAGAGAAGGCCGAGCTGTCCCCGCCGCCGCCGCCGCCGCCACTCCGGCTGCTGTCGCAGCGCCTGCTCGTCCAGCCGCAAGTCACAACGAAGCCCGTCTACGACTACAGACACCAGGCGGAAACATCATGAAGACGTTGCCGGCAGAGACTACGCTCTTTGAGGTTGCACAGATGTTGGAGGCCGAAACCGGGTCGGCCGTCACCAAGTTCGCTCAGAACTTTCCCAGGAAGGTATTCGAGGGTAGCCTGGATTTCGGGAAGACACTCAAGGAGGCAGGCTTGGTCCCGAGCGCTGCCCTCATTGTTCAATAGCGTGTGGACGTCACAAATAGATTGGCATGAATGTGATGATGATGATGATGATGGCATTTTGCGGCGTTGGTTGAGGATATGGCGGCATCTGAACGTGAGTTGCAGCGAGATGGTAAACGACACAGAGTGTGCGTGTCATGCAAGAATTGTCATTTCCATTCCAGGGTAACTTTTTTCGTCTAAAACCAGTAACACCGAATTCAGAGCTCGTCCCTTATCACATCGTAGCTGCGCATTGAGCTCTACAAGACCGCTGCATTGTTGGTCATTGCAAAAGCATCGTCATATTAACCTATGACAGAAGGATATTTGTCCTAGGCAACCTATAATAGTGCCGCCTCCTTCACGCCACACCAGTGGTGTATGGAACCCCAAACCATGCATTTGAAGTACAAAGGGAAGTAACTGTCGAAGCGAGGAACGAATTTAGTCGAACAGACCGAATCCCATGTCGTCATCGGACTCTTCCTTCTCTGCAGGGGGTGTCAGTAATCTCGGATATACCCAACAGCGCGCAGCAAAATGCGCATCTAAGAAAGGGAAACGTACCCTCTTCCTTCTCCTCGGCAGGGGCGGCCTCAGCGGCGGCACCACCACCGGCAGCAGCGGCACCACCAGCAGGGGCGGCAGCGCCACCACCTGAGCCGACAGCAGACAGGAGATCCTTTACATCCTTGCCCTCAAGAGCCTATCAATTCTGTTGCATCAGCAAATGCCGGCCTTCGTTTCGCTGTCTTGTGTGTTTGTAGGTGTTCGTGCGTACCTTGGCGAACAGTTGTGTCCAGATGGGCTCGACCTCTTCGACACCGGCAGCCTTGATCAGGGTCTGCAGCTTGTCGGCCTGTGAAGTGATTGTTAGAACTACGTGTCGGCGAAATGCGCGGTGGCCCAGCGGCTGCGGAATCGTATGCGAAGAGGAGTATTTTGTTCAGGGTCGGACGGCGCTCACAGTGATCTCTACACCGTCGTCGGCGAGGATGAGAGCAGCGTAGCTCGAGGCGAGTTCGGCGGTTGACATTGTGAAGTTGTGGTGATGTGGACGGACGACGTGAGGGTGATGTTGTCTGTGCGAATTGGCAGGATGGACGCCTCGACGATGGTTGACTTGCGCTCTGGATTAATTACCCGAAGTAGGTCGCTTCACGCAGCCAGGTAAATTTTTGGTGGGCGGAAATGTAGGGCTAGAGCGAATGGAAAAACCTCGTCTCCGGGCAGACCCCACTCTTCTTATGAGGGCGGGGGGGGGGGGGGTGGCGTGCTCACTGAAAGCGGTACATGGGTCGCCGGCCAAATACGTTAGTGGTTGAGGTACCTCTCCCTCCTAGCTTGAATCCGGCCTCAACGCTTACGTGAGCTCACGGTGTGAGATGATTGGTCACTTAATCGACCAATCACCGACGTCTCCAGAAGATGGGCCTTTATCACCTGAGGCAGCGGTGGGCATAAGATACCTCCTCCCCAAGTACCGAAAGTCCTCCCTGGGTATGTAGGTACCGGCTGCATGTGGGTTGGGAGCTGGGCGTGCCGGGCTGGTCTAGGCGAAAAAGCGCCTAGACAAGCTCTCCGTTAGGTGTCGAGGTGTCAGCCTACGTAACCGATACCCCTCCAAGCGTCAGTGGGAGTTCCCCGCTAAGGATCCACTGATTGCATCTCCGGTCGTGACGGGAGGTGCTCGAGGGTGCTCTCGGTGCTGCCTCCATCCCAGCAGCTCAGCTGTTCGTCGATGCAGTTCAGTTGATGCAAGTCAACACCTTTGCAGAACAACCAACAAACCCCTGCGCAGCCAGCCACCAAAATCCCCCGTCCCATTCCGAGCGTGTCATTGGATGCTCCTGGCCAGGTGAGCATCGGCTCAGAACTTTTTACATGTGCATTTTCGCCCAAGCCGTAACCGCCGACAACTTTGGGCTCGGTAGCTACCTACGTGCTTAAATCACTAGGTAAGGATTGGAGTGATAGCCAAGATTCCTAACACCAGCGCGCCGCTTCCTCCCACAAAGAAGACGGCCGACCATATTACAGTAAAGAGGGGTTCGACTTTCGTATTCACCCATACCCGAACACCGGACTACGCATCTGCCTTGTCCCTCCCCCCTTTCACATCTACCGCACGATCCGGAGCAGACACCACTGGAGAGCAGATACGCGCATCCGCTGCCATGGAGACACCCAAGTTCCCGGCGCCCAAAGACGAGGGTGAGAAGCAGATCTTGGCAAATTTGTGCGAAATCCAAGACCAGCTGTTACTGCGCAAACTCGACCGCACCACCTATGTCCGCTCCCAGGATGTCATAAAGCTCTACGACGACACCATCTCCCAAGTAAGGCACCTTACCGAGGTTCGGAATGGGAAGGATGTGGAGGAGAACAGAGGTGCGTTTCCATCACACTACCCGTGTGTTTACTTGTGCTGGGGAACTCAACTCAAGGATTAGCTATAGCTGACTCCCTCTTCGTATAGTCGACAGAGTGGTAGACAGTTGCTTTCAGCTACTATCACTCTTCTTCATGACCATAGGGCGCAACAATGAGGCGCCGGCCGCATATGCTCTCACATCGACCATCAAGAGACTGCTAGACCATCTCACCGAGGCCGACCTTTTTTCAGCCAAAGACCTGGAGAGCATGTCGCATACGCTCGAGCACCTGTCCGGAATAATACATAATACTCCCACGAATGAATCCGAACCTTGGCTCGAAACCCTGATTGCGAACCGAATCGAGCGTTGCCGGGCCTCCCTGACGAAGCTGCAGAAGAAGGTGGATGATGTTGCAGAGCCACTGAGACCTACAGGCGAGAGGCTTGTTTCTATTCTACGACAGATGGCCGTGGTTAACACCAAGTCAAGGGTAAACAGATGCACACCCCTTTCCAAGCACCGGGGAGGCTTGCTAACCGATTGCTTGTAGTTCTCGCCGAAGGATATCCAGAAGTTCGAAGTACAACTCAAGGAGATTGATGACATGAGAAAAGGCGGCCAATTCGTCGACGAGCGAGGAAACAAGTTGCAAGGCAGTGACGAAGTAGTTACTTTACTCGAGAGGTGTCAACTGTACACAGGCGTTGTGCTAGAACGGTGAGTTACACTGTTGACGTCTGTGTTGACGAATGCTAATCAAAGTTCTCAGAGGCGGCAAGTTTCCAGACAAGTGGAGGCCAATCTACAACACTCTTATTGGCATTCGAAACGAACTCGACAAACTATCCCTTACACAGGCTTGGTCATTGCGAGAGACTGATCTGTTCGACTTCCAACGGCAACTAGACAAGATTGATGAAAATCGAGTAGATGGCAACTGGTTGGACGATGAAGGCCAGCCTGCAGAACTCTATGTCCAACGGGTACGTACTTTGAACAGCATATGAAGCACGCCACTGATATATCGCTATCTAGACATTGATCTATCTCATTCGGCGATCATACGGCTACATATATCATTTAATGATATCATCCGAGCCCGTTTCAGAGGCGTTGCTGCCTATTTATAACCAACTACAAACGCTGAAACGATGCCTTCTGGAGGTAAAGAACAGCGGCGGTGTATCCTCTGTGCGAGAACTGTATCCGTATAGCATGAAGGTAGGCTCTCTTCTGAACGCGCGCTGTTTATCCAGACTGTTGACCTTATGCTAGCTCAACTCCATTGACAACATGCGAGTCGACGGAAAGTTCATGGTTGCCGACGACATACCAGAAGGTCAGGGCAGTGTCACAGAGCTGCTCTCAGAGTGCTTTGACCTGAACTACGAACTCAGAGTGGCCGCAGAGGACTCATCGGGGGCACAAACACCAGAAAACAGATAAGGGTACTGGTTCCCTTCCACAACGCTTAGTGGTAACAGAAGACGCGGCTCGCTATTCGCCGCATGCGACACACATATGTTGTACTATAATAGTCTGTACTGTCCGGCTCTTTGCTTTGCTACGTGATACGGCAAGACACGTCCAACTACATCTCGAGTAGCATACCAGCATTTCATGAAACCGGCGTTCAGTAAGTGACTTAGGACAGACAGTTGTTTTATTTGGTAATTTTGGAAGGCTGGGCTTGTTCAACATGAGGCTGTTCTCCATTCACCTGATGCCTGCATGGGCAGGGCGAGTGTGATTCAGCACGAATCCCTAGGCCAAATACTCCTTATGGATCACGGATTCAAACAGCAAACTTAGCCTACGTGTCATTTAGCATGTTAGCGAGGCAAATATCATGACAGGGGACGTCGTGGTATGGGTAACTATTCACTTACGGGCCAAATTTGTGCCTGCGCGTCTTATGTTAGCATGTCGAATTATACGCATGGGATGGAGTATACAATGATGAATTGGGCCCCGAGTGGGTTGGGGGGTTACCATTTTGCAAAGGAGGGGTAAACAATCGATAGATATCAAAATTGGAACAACTCACGTTGTCAACATCCCATACATCGGTCGTTGCATAGATGTCTTTTCTCAGCACCTCCAGAACCTCCTCCTTAGTCGAAGCAACGCAGATGAGCGTGCTGCCGTAGAAGCTGAACTTGGTTGCGTCATCGGACTCGGGCTTCTCGTTCATCACGGCACCTGTCACATGGAATTATTTTAGTGATTCGTATTCCGTGCCAATAATTGGGCAAAGGGGCAGTAAATGAATGGCCATGTGAACGTAAAAGAGGGCGGGGAGGAAGATATGTAAGTAGAGTGCTAGCGGACTGACCTCCTTTCTTGATGAATCCGGACTCGACGAGTGGCTTGATGCCTGATAGATGTTGCCTGTGCAGGGGCAATTGGAGATTGTCAGCTTCTTTTTTACCTAAGGTTCACACGTCGTCCTTCGATTTTCAAGCTCTTGCTTGCTTGTGCCCCGGAATGAGACCATGCTTGTATGTTTATTTGTTGGTGTTGTCCACCTATTTCTAGGTAGGTATCTCGCAAGGTGGACAAAAAGAGAGTGGACAATCTACTATAACGGAGGGAGAGAAATGGTAACTGCCGAATGCAAACGGGATAGGTAGATACTCACCCGCGAACCTTCAGCCTCTCCTCGTGTCTGTTGGCCTTGTCGGGAACAACGACGAGCCACTCCCATGTGCCGGCGGGCGGGGTCGCGGTGGATGCCATGGCTCTTGCGAAGAAGTACCTGGATGAAGGTGTCGGGTGCGACGGAAACGTTGCTGCTCGCGCGGGAAGATGCGATGTTGATGCTGCGAGGTTGGATGAGATGCTTCGTTGTAGATGTAGTGTCGTTGATGTTGTTGTTCTTGTGAGGAGTCGAAGATGGGATGCCATGTGTACTACCGTACTTTATACGTTGACGTTGATTGAGTGCCAATCACCAACTAATGTACTTACGCCCTGCACTGTCAAATGAACACTGCCGCCCAATGCACACTGCAACACTGCCAGTCGAGATCGAGTGGCACGGAAACTGTTTCCCAAGTATCGGAGTGTCGGCGCGTTATTTTGGGGTAAATGCTTTGCTACTAAAATGTTTCCCGGATTCAACTCAAAGTCGCAAGCACGCCCTTTGCCCTATGCTGATGCGATGGTTGAGCCCTCCCCACCAAGAGGGCGCATCTGAGGAAAGCTCTTGGCTCGATATCGGCGTTACTAAGGGGTTCATGAGTATTCGACCTGCAACTTGACTACTTCCTCTATTTATATTATCAACTACTTGCCTCCTTGACTTTCACGGCATCTTTTCGATTTTTTACCAATCTTTGATTGCATATGGCCTGTGTGCACATTGATATACTACAAGTAGTCAGTACTACCTAGCAAAGACTCCATGCGAATTGCCGCAGAGGAAGTCAAGTAAAACTGTCTGCTTTAAGGCCGACGCGGTCTCGTCAGCTTCAACCAGCTCTTTGCATCTCATGGAACCAGAAGCTACGTAATTCCTGATCTCATTTACTTGTTTCAGAAACAAAGCCATCTTCTGTTGTTCATCATGCTTACTTCAGGATACGATGGTTGAATGCCGACGGAGCAAAATGAGTCTCGAGAAGAAATCTATGAACCTAGGCTTTTCTTTGACCCTA